>CM042854.1:10497110-10549610 GCA_023658055.1 Thaleichthys pacificus
GCATGTCGAAACTGTAGTATTTAAACGATTAGAAGTGATTATAATTTTGCCCTTTGTATATATATTCTTTGGCATCGACACCAACCGAGCCCTAGTCCAATTTCTAATCCTAGGTTTGGGCAGATTAGCATATTTGTTTGCGCGATTAGAAACACTCCTGGTAGTCAGGAGGATTCTCTGGATTTGGAAATGAGTCACCCGAAGCAGTCTCCTTTGTGGGTCGCTCCAGATGATCCGTCTGCGCTCTGAGTGAGAATAGAGGGATAAAGAGGAGGGTGGGGAAAGAAAGGAGGGAAAGAAAAGAAGAGGAGCCTTCCTGGCGGTGTTGAGGTGCGCCGGCGCCGGCTCATCACAGTCAATTAGCTTTGTGAGTCGCCTCCTGGAGATCTCCCAGTAGATAAAGGATCCTCATCACTTGCGTGAGCGCGTGCGTGCGTGCGAATGCGCGTGTGACTGCTGGTGCCTGCATATACACCTGCCGACATAACCGCGTAGCCCGGCCTCTGTAAACGGGGCACAGACGGCACGTTTGGCTGCTCGAGGTGGGTGGGCGTTTTTTTTGTTTTGTCTTCCCGGCTTGTCTCGTTGACTGATGGGTAATATGCTAAATAGAGGCTGGGTTTATGGTACCTGTGGCACAGCTCTCACTTGAGGAGAATGTGGAGCGCTGGGTTGGTCCTTTCACATTGCACACAGACATCTCGGGGGTGTCTGAGTGCGAGTGAGTGAATGCCATGTATGCCATGTGTTGAGAACGCGGTCAGTAGAGCAGTGAGCCTTAGCTGGGCATCCCGTAATAGTGGGTTTGCATGTGCGTGTGTATGATTTATGAACTCGGTGTGTGTGATTTATGAGTGTGGTGGGAGCACTGCTCTGATCTTCCCGTATAATGTCCCATTAGGGAGAGAGTGAACATTGTGCTCTGTTCAGCATTACCTCATATTCAAGCACACCTGGAGAGAGGGCGAGAGGGAATGAGAGAGAGAGAGAGTGAGAGGGAAGAAAAAAAGATGACAAGCGCTTCTCGTCCTTTCATCAATTATTCCTATCTCCTTTTACAACCACCTACACCTGGAGAGGGGAGGAGGGGGGAAAGGGGGCAACAAAGAGGAAGGAGAACGGAGAAGGACATTTGTTTGCCTCGTTCGATCACTGACATCACAGAAAGTGTTTCAAGTTAAGAGGGACGAACATCCATTAGGTTCTGCCAAAACATCATTTAAGTACCAAGGAAACCAAGAGTGAAATTAGGGCCACTGAACAACAACTTAGCAAAAAACTCTTACCATCTAAATTCTAACTAGGAGTTTCTCAGGTATACAGCACTAATGTCCAGCTGCACATATTAAGTCCCCTCAGTCATGATATTACAGCACATAGATAGTTGGTATGAAAGTATATGTACTCATCAGAAATACAAGGGTAAATATAATGATGAAACCAAACCAAAGATACATACTGTATGTTGGAAAAAAAAGAAAAGAAACTGTGATCACCAAAAAGGTAATAGCATGGCAGACGGTGACAGTAAAGCACTTTCTCCTTAAATGTCACACATATTCAATTAAGAAAGCAATATTTTGACGATGGGGTGAATTGTTTCATGTAGACATTCGTGTCTGTAAAGCACGTATATTGAAATTGAGAGCGAACCATAGGAATAGAGAGAGAGAGACAGGCAGAGGAAAAAGAGAGACACAATGAGAGAGAGAGAGAAAGAGAGAGACAGAGAGTAGTTTATGGCTCTGACCTATTATTGTGTTCCACTAGTGTTTTTTTGTGGTTATCCAGACCTCATTATCTATAGAAAGCTGTCAAGGGAGTTATACTAAGTACACCCCAAGGGAGAGACACACACACCCAAACACACACACACACCTCACGTCACCCATGCATTTATCACATGATCTAAACACACGGACAGTACAGCTAAATGTCCAAGCACATCAATTACTTTACCCAAAAACACACATGCAGTATAAATGACCCCAGGTTTTGAATTAATATGTATTTTGTGTTGCTAACTGATAATTAAATATGTGGTTCTCTTTATTATGTACAGGCAATGTCTTGCATTATCTGCCTCTTCCGACTTCACTCCCACACGTAGCCCTGTCATGTATTGTACACAAGCTTGTGACACAACACCCACCTCACACGCTCGCTGAAATGACTGTGTACACTTTTAGTTCTCATGTAAACAGCGCCCTCAGGCCAGTTGTTCTCTCAAAATACTTGCAGAAGGCCTGTGTAGCAACCTACAGTTGTTTAACCCGGCCCCCGCACACACTCCATCACACACACACACATACACACGCAGAGACACATCCATGGAAAAACATAAAATGGCAGAAACGATTTCAACAGCTTGCCGCGCGTGTGCGTCTCTCTGTGTGCGTCTGTGTGTGTGTGTGTGTGTGTGTGTGTGCGTGTGTGTGTGTGTGTGTGTGTGTGTGAGGAGTGGACTGCTGCTGCAGAGCGTATGCTGGGAGAGTGCTCGCCAGGTGTGAAGGGAAACAGCTCGGAGCCCAAGCGGAGCGACGGTGACGCTCCATATTTAACGAGACGTCTCTCCTCTCTTGCCACGCTGCAGTTGTAGGGCACGCGCAGCGAGGGAAGTGTCAAACTCGGACACCTACATAACACATATGGGTTAGACGTGGCTTCGACGGGACATACTATGATCTACGTCGCTGCTTTCCGTGCTTGCTAGACTTGTTTCAACCAGGAGCCTAACCATAGACTTCTTCTTCAGGGGCAGCAAGCTCAATGGCCGTAATGGTTTTTCTATGAGATGTCAACCACAGCGAACCTGCTAGACATAACCTCTCCGCAGTCTCCCATTTATTCCTCTCCACCTGTTGACAGTGGGATCTGCTGCCACTGAGCGAGAGCCGCACCAAAATGGAGGATTCATCGTGAGCGTCTGAAGTGGTGTGGTCGCAAAACGCACGGATGTGTTTTTTTGGCAGACAATTCCGGGCTCCCTCTGTCCACCAAGCCAACACGGGTGCCCGTGGATATTGCCTAATCCCTGCCAGCAAACGTTGGCTTAGCTACAGTTGTGTGGGTCTGTGGAGAGGCGCAGCGCCGTCTGACTGCTGAGTTTTGCTTGGACAGCTGTGACGTTCTGAGCTGTGTTCTGGCCAGGCCTCCGACACTGGGTCTTCTGCATAAGCTGGTTAGCTACAGTTGCTTTCAGCAACACAGATAATTCAATCTTTTCATCCACCATCTTCAAAACACAGCATACTTGAAGTTTCATCTTTGTGGAAATGACCATCATCCCACACAAAGTCACCTCATGTTAGATGCAGCCATTAATACTGTTCCAGGGGAACAGCTATCCTCTAGCCGCGGATGAAGCTTAGAGGACTAGAGACATCTCTGGCTTTCGCTTCAGTAAAAAGATTAGCATCAGCACTATAACGATCACTAAATCCAGTATGTTTGGTGCAGTTGAGTCTCAGCAAACAGGTCAGACTTGTTCGTGCACGCACTCGTGTTACCAGAAGAAACTCTCCTTTTGGCAGAGGTAAACATGACTGCCAAACGATGCAGTCTGAGTGAAAACCATGGATGGGTGTGCCAGGGCAATGCCCTCCTCCTCTTTACCTCATTCAACCCCATCAAGGCCTCCTCCAACCATCTGTCGCCACACCCCCACACTCTCCACACTCTTTACTTTGCATGTGTTTAAAAGAGCACCACTGGCAGATGGCGACGGAGGCCGGTTGGAGTAAATCTTGGACATGGACACTGTTCTCCAGAACTCCTTCACACTCGTGGACCGCTGCTTTCTGTGCCTAGTTATAGTCGGCGCACATCCTGCAGCCAGACTTCCCAACGCCTGCCCCCCCCCCCACCACCACCACCACCACCACCCACCCCTCTCTCTCTCTCTGGCAGAGCAGACCTCCTAGAAGTTTCTTTGCTAGCCTCGGGATTGCTTATCTCCATCTCTCTCTATCTCTCTCTCTCAGTCTCTCTCTCTGTCTCTCTCTCTATCTCTCTCTCTCAGTCTCTCTCTGTCTCTCTCTCAGTCTCTCTCTCAGTCTCTCTCTTCCTAACTCCCTCTCTCTGTGGGTGTCTCGGCTGCGGGTGTAAGTGTAGCTGGAACATGGACCTGGGCCAGGTATCTGCATGATTCCTCAGGTGCAACGCAGAGGACACAAGGGAGCTTCTAAAACAAAGGGTGTGAGTGTGTGTGTGCGTACAGGTATGTGTTTGTTTGTGTGTTTCTTCTCAATATATGTATTTGTGTGTGTGTGTGTGTGTGTGTTGGGGAGTGGGTGTAGGCCTAGGTGGAAGTAGAGGCAGAAGTTGGTGGACTGGAGCTAACAAGCTCCCTGATGTACAGTACATGCAAACACCAACATCCACACACACACACTCCCACACACACACACTCCCACACACACACATCCCACACACACCTGCACAAGTAGCTTAGGGTAAGGGGAATTAGGACTAGCTGTGCTCTCCCTCTCATTCACACTGGCTTAACTCCACTGTCCCAGGGGTAAAGATTGCAAGACTAGGGAATACTGAACAGAGACTGCAATTACCTGTATTTCACTCCATTGGTCAAGGGAGGGATTGAGCTAAATTGAATAAGTCACACACACACACACACACACACACCAGTAAAATCCCCGCTGGCTGGTATGTCACATCTCTCTCACACTCTCTCTCCTCGGGGAGAACGACCACCGCGTTCCAGGGAGACAAACTCCAGAAGGCGGAGGGGAGAGGAGTGATCGACTCATTCACACCTCTATATGACTGTTAAATCGTCTAAGCCACCAGCCCGATTCAGGCTTAACGCCTCGTAGGGCCCCCACGACGCCCCAACGATAATTTGACTTTTATTGAATGTGGGCTCCAGTGGGTTCAAGGTGCTTGGAGGTCGTACTTTACTGGGCGAAGGCTAGATCAAATGAGAGAGGGATGGATGGATGGATGGGATGGAGGGTGAGCACGACTCGGGAGCCTCCTCCTTAGGCCCTGTGTCTCCAGTGTGCCTGCGTGTTCGGGGTGGGGGAGGAAGGAAGGGGAAGGGGGGGTGGGAAAGGAGTCAATTTGGGGGTGCAACCAAACATGGTTAACAGCAGAGTTTTAATGAGATTGGATTCAGCTAGCTTCCGCGAGCCTGGAAATGACGTTTTATTGCTTTCTGTGCCAATATCTCTCCCTGGGATGCTGTAGCACTGATGCAGTACAAATGAATAGAATGTTTCTTCTCCATTTTGATACATTAGTCTCCTGTTCCTTCATTTTTCTTAAAGGTGAGACTCCCCTCCCCTGATAGGAGGAGCGTAAGTGTGCGTATGTGTTTGTGTTCGATAAACAGAGATAGTGGGTGCATAGCGTAGCTGCTCGCAGAGTGAATACCCTTAAAGCAATCTCTCCAAAATGCCACATGATTTTCTACGGGGATGGTGGGGAAGGGGGGGGAGGGGAGGCACACACACATGCAATGCACATCCACCCTTCTCTCTCTGTCCCTGACAGTTTTTTTTTTCCTCCCCTCTATCCCGAGCCCCCCCTTCTCCTCCCCTCCGCTTTCTCCTGACTGCGGGGAGAGAAGCTATACTGTACGAAGAGTGTCATAGGATAGCCATCTTTGTCCAGCGCCGTGGCCATGTTCCCGAGAAGGCCGCTCGGCCATAATCTCCTCACCCTCCACCTGTTCGTCATCTCCCGCCCCCTCCTCTCCCTCCTCCCCCTCCACACCCGCACCATCCATATCAGATGCGGCAGAGCTCGGTGCAGATGGCCATCTGGGACGCGTAGACACACGCACGCTACCAGCAGTCTCGCTGTCTGTCTCCTGTCTCCCTCTCACTGCCCCCCCCCATCCCTCTCTCCTTCTCTGTAGTCTCTCTGTCTCTTCCTCAATCTCTGTCTCTCATCTAGTGCTTCTTTCTCTCACACATTTTTCTTTCCCAGTGACATGATGATATCCAAAGAACTTACTGGAATGGAGATTTATTCCAGTTTTTATGTATTCTCTGTGTGTCTTTGTCTCTCTATCTCTCATTCTCTCTCTCAACCACCCTCTCTCTGTCTCTCTCACACACCTTCATACTCAGTCAGCAGTGCTAATGATGATCCACACCGTCTCTGGCAGAGAGAGGGAAAGAGATCTTTAGTAATGTCAATGACACATCATTGTTTACTCAGCACTACTTCCTGGTTAGGTCATCACTGTGGTCTGTGACTCACAGTTACATCTCTTCAGTTCTGCAGTCAGTCTTATAGTCTCATAGATGTGTAAAAGATCTCCTTAGATATCCACAGATCTCTTCTGACAGGGATTGAATTTGCTCGTGGAGAGCAAAGAACCAAATGATGGTCAAATTGAAAGAAATGAACAAAAATAGATTGTTGCAGTATATCCCGAGTCTTGGAATAAATAGTTAACACTATATATTTTGTATTCTGTATATAAAGGTATTCTCAGTATTACGTATACTGCAGTATACGAGTACTGAAGTACAGTATATTCAGTGTATTTCAGATGATGGAGATGTTGACAGACCCTGAATAGAGGGAATAAGTCATGTACAGTGGTGGGTTCCAGCTAGTCAGCGTTAGGTTCCACTGGCAGGCTGGCCAACGTCAACAGGAGGTCTGTGGATTCTGCCATGCCAGCAGAGTGGAAACGGGAGATGTCCGTCAGGGTTTCTTGGCTGGTTGTCAGGTTGTTGTGGTCATGCCCTCTCAGAACTCTAAGCTGCGTGGCGTAGGTTTTGCATTCCAACAGAGAGAACCCTACTGTTACAATCTCTTATTTCATTGTGGTTTAGACCGAGAGTTTAGCCTGACTGTGGGAGTGGAGGCAGAGTTCGAGGTAGGCAGTGCAGTTGTGCTCCGGTATTATGTCTGGTGTTGTGACTATGCAAACCAATCATACCCCTACTTAAACGTCTAATATCATAGTACCTGTGGTTGTATTACTCTTAATTGCTGTTTAGGCCCATATGTAGACAGGGACTACAGGCATGGTTCCCCTTAGTTTACTGTGTCTGACTGCTTTATCCACCCACTCAGTCCAGTCAGGGCTAGGTTTGCAGACATAAAAGGTTCACTCAGGGCAGTCTTGATGATGAGAGTCTCAGTGCTGCTTGTTTTCTCTGGAGAGTGAGACGCATGCTGTCTGGCTGGCTTGGCGACACCCTCCAGGAGAGCGGGAGAGAACGCTTCCTAAAGATGAGAGAGTACATTCACAGAGAGCTTGGACATGATTCCGGCACTCCGCACCATAGTGCTTTCTATATACCTTTTCCTTCCAATTCTGGATCAAATTCAATACACACACACACAAGCCATACACATCATTCCTCTATAATATCAGCTAGACAAGAAACGACCCAAGTAGCTGCTATTCGGACCAGATAAAGATTAGAACATGTTCAGAGGCGGACAGGGTAAGGATGAATTTGGAACGGCCTCAGGTTGTGAAGGACTAAGGGACAGTGGCTGACATGGAGACGGAACAACATTGCACTTTAGCTGATAGAATTAGCCGTCGCTGCTTTCTCTAATTCTTGTGAACGGATTGAATCTATTGTCGCTGGTCCTCTTCCAGGCGACAGCGAGAGTGTGCTGGGAGAACGGCCCAGCATCAGTCACAGCGGGACACCAATCAATGTTAGCTTCCCGTAAGAGCGTAATCAATGGCTTTTTAATTGTATCTCAATTGGACTCCTCGCTTCCACGTGCGTCATTTTACCTCAGCCAATACCGTGTGCAACCACACAGGCGTGCATGAGCACACACACACACACACACTACGACACACACTCACACCATAAACGCAAACGGATGGTGGTTAAGTGGTTCTGTGTGTGTGTGTTGTGTTTGTGTAGCGTGTCTCCGTGTGTCTGACACTGCAGTTGACTAATTGGAAGGTCCATTTCTTTTTAATAAGTGGAGGAAAGGAGGGCCAAGACGGAAAGCCTAATCTGAGCGTGACCTGGAGACACTCGTGCGTGTGTGTGTGTGTGTGTGTGCTGACGTGCAGACAGTGCACTCGCGCCGCTCAGGAGAGAGGGAGGAAGGACAGAGAGAACGGTGTGAAAGGAGAGAGAAGGAGAAAATGGACAAGAGGAGGGAGACACATTAATGAACAAAGGAAAGAAGGATCGGGGGGGAGAGCGCTTCAGAGGACGGTAGAGGAGGGGTGGAACAATCTCAGTTGATCGAGAGGAGAAGGTGAATCGTGTGTGTGTGTGTGTTTGTGTGTGTTTCGTAGAGTAGATGAATTAAAGATGATGCTCTTCAGCAGCAGTGCTTACCAAGGATCAGTCCCCGCTGCTAATGCAATGTTAATGAATGCAAACGATGTGCCATCACTTTCCCTGACCAACAGAGGTGAGGGAAGGAGGGGGGAGGGGGGGAGGGAGGAGGAGCTGGAAGCCTGGGTCTGGGGGGAGGGAGGGAGGGAATAGAAAGAGGAATAGAGAGAGAAGCTGAATGACACCTCCCAGGGGAGTTGTGTGTGTGTGTGTGTGTGTGTTTGTGTATGTGTGTGTTCAGGACAACAGTATACATCCAGGGTCTGTTGTAAAGTAGCCGATTGGCTGCTGGGCTATGATGAGATGCATGGTTATCTGTCACCAAGCCATGTCTGTGGCTGTGTAGCTGTCTCTGTGTGTGTAAATGTTTGTGTGTGTTTTTCGCTGGTTAGGCTGGATGCTATTACTTTTCTGTGGCCCCAAGAAGTCTATTGAAAAAACAGTGAGGGAGAGAGAGACAAAGAGACAGGCTTTTTTCTCAAACAAAACAAGTATGAATCTTGCTGTTTGTTTTCTGCGAGTGCCGCTGCCACTGCAAAGACTGAATATAAACACTTCTGGAGGTCAGGGATCGACAGGTTTTGACTTCCGCATAGTAATACCTTTTTTTCTGATTATCGCCAGCTGGCCAACCATGACCCATTCCTGGGTTGTTTTCCACCAGTGTGTTATGTCTGTCTCTGCTTCTATCTCACCAGAAAAACGTTGATGATTCTCTCTGTCTCTTCACATCCATTTCCCCCACTCACCACAGTGTCGTACTGGTCACAGAAGAGGTGAAAATATATTCCAATGTGAGGACAGACGGGGCCAAAAAATTACTGGCTCCCAGTGTAACGTGTGTGTGTGTGTTCATATGGGTGTGTGTGTGAGGGGCATGTGGATTATCTGATTTCATTGGAAGGAAAATAATCAGATAAACACATGTTAGTATTAGTGTTTTATCACAAATAAGAGAAATACATTGGGTTGGTCTTCACTAAAGTCTAAAAAGGAATGTTTTCTACAGTATTTTCAGTGTTGTTACTGGGTACTGTTATCTGTAGTTGTTAATAGTAGTTGATGTACCTTTATAACTGCAAGTCTTGAATCTTAATGTCCAAAATCAACATCCTATGGACAACTCCCTGGCATGCAGAGCTCTGCATAATCTTTGGAACTGGTAACGTTAGGTGTGTGTGTTTATGTGTGTGTGTGAGGCGATGGGTCATCCATAGAGAGACCTACAAGGCTATTGACCGATGGAGAGGCCAGGAGCTGCTGGAGAGACGCTCCTCCACATGTTCCATCGAGCGTGGAGCTCAGTCCAGCCACAGAGGGAGAGGAGCACACTGTCTCCCTCCGTGCTTCACTTGGCAATTAAACAGAGCCCGCGAAGAACAGGCTGAGCAATCCCATCCTGTTGACTTTCCTCCCTTTGTGTATCGCCCCGGGACTGCGGTTCTCTCTCTCTCTCTCTCTCTCTCTCTCTCTCTCTCTCTCTCTCTCTCTCTCTCTCTCTCTCTCTCTCTCGCTTTCCTCCGCCCCCCCTTCCTCCTATTCCTTCTTTCTCTCTTGCACTCTCTCTCTCTCTCTCTCTCTCTCTCTCTCTCTCTCTCATCTCTCTCTCTCTCTCTCTCTCTCGCTTTCCCTCCGCCCCCCCCTTCCTCCTATTCCTTCTTTCTCTCTTGCACTCCCTCTCTCTTTCTCTCTCTCTCCCCCCCCTCCCCCCCCCACTCCCCCCCACTCACGCTGGTGACATGTATTCTTGCGTGTCAGTCAGATGGATCTTGACAGGATGCTGACGTGTAATTGCGTGAAGAGGGCCCCCGTATTGATCTGGCAGGCACCCCTCCCCTCTCCTTCTCCGTCTCCCCTCTTTCTCCATCTCTCTCTCCTCCTCGCTCTTTCTCTCTATATATATATTTATTCCCCCCCCTTTCGACATCTCTCTGCTGTTTATTTCCTCTCTCCTCTCCCCTCCTTCTCCTGTCCTTCTTCCTCTCTATTTCTTTCCCCTCCGTCTACCCCCCCCCCCCCCCACCCCACCCCAGAAATTGCCCACCATTACATATCGATCCACTGCGACCCACAGACTTGCTCGTGGAGTTCTTTTGGTGCTGTAAAAGGGTGCGGACTTGGAAGTGGACAGGGACCGATGACATGCCATCGTTTGCAGCTGGCTCCGGTGGCCGCTCCATTCTGTTGTCCCCGTAGATTTATGTGGCGGCCGACCGCGCACCACGAAGCAAACTATGAAACACTCCACAGACGTTTCATCATTCCTCACTGCAGTAAAGTGCCTACATACCTGTGGGGGGCTGGGGGGGTGAGGGGCTGGGGGGGTGAGGGGCTGGGGGGCTGAGGGGGCTGAGGGGGCTGGGGGGGTGAGGGGCTGGGGGGCCGGGGGGGCCGAGTACTCTCTCTCACCAGCCTCCAAGCACCATTAGTGGAGGGATGGAACGATGGCGCGATGGAAAGAAAAGGAGGGCCGTGCTGTAGTGAACCGGCGGATGGAGAGACCGTCCCGTGGGGACAGGGAGGATGGGAGGGCCAGAAGGGGCTTGTCTTTCCTGTTTCTCCGGGAGGATTCTGGGTAGTGAACGGAGACGGGGGAGGCGTGTCCTGACCTAATTGCTGTCTGAACTGAGGGAGCTGGCCGGAAGAAAAGGACTAATTGTTTTTTATGGGTCATTTATGGGTTTCAAGGACTGGGTTTACTGTGGCGTGAAAGCACTGTGACCAGAGAGAGAGAGAGAGAGGGATGAGTGAGGAGGGGTGGGAAGGGGTGGGAAGGGGTGGGAAGGCCAAGACCATCATTATGCCCATAGTGGCCACATTAGGTGAAAGGAGAAATGGGCATGAAAGCAAATTAATTCCACAAATCAAATTATCCGTCCTCAAGTGAACAGTGGTTTCATGTGAGGAGGGCGAGTCCCTTCCTCCTCAGGGAAGAGGAGAACGGAGGGAGAGGGAGAGAGAGGTAAAGAGCGAGAGACAGAGAGAAACGTGGGAGGGAGAGAGAGAGGGAGAGCGAGTGCGATGAACTGGGATCAGTCTAAGCTGAGGGGACGTTCTGGAGCAGGCTCAGCCCGTCCATTTGGGTCTCCACGTGTCGCAGCCTCGCCCCATGACCAGACAGCAGACGAGCGCGTCAGCCACGCCCCCGCCCCCCACACACATGGCCCCACACCCGCCCCCGCCCCTCTGCTCACTGGCCAGCCCCTCTTCTCATCTGCCCACCTGCTGAGGGAGGGTTAGCATCACGTGTCCCCCCCCCCTCTCCCCCCCCCCAGGGAGGGGAAGGGGAAATGGTCTCCTGACGGCGTCGTGATTTGACTAAAGCCTTCTGTGATTTCCCCTGAGGAGGCACTTGCCACTGTGGCTGCCTGCTTCCTCACAGCTGGTCACGCTCCCATCTCCCCAGACCAGGCAGACCAGGCAGACCAGGCAGGCAGATCGCTACTGAGGCAGACAGACAGATACACGGACATGCTGACAGAAATGCAGGTAGGATGGTAGGCTGGTAGGTTAGGGGTGGTGACAGGCAGGGAGACAGACAGGCAGGCAGGCCAACCTATAAGGAGCCAGAACGGCAGAAATGGACACCGGCGGGTAGCTAGGCAGGCAGGCAGGAGCCAGAAAGAAGGAAAGAAAGAAAGGCAGACAGGCAGGTGAAGGCAGATCTGAAGGAAATTGGAATAGGCTGATGGGAGCCCAGTGTGAATAAGACTGTCAGTGCAAAAGAACATGGGGTATTGGTGTGTGTGTGTGTGTGTATGTGTCCTTGTGTGCGTGTGTGTGTGTCAGTGAGCGTGAGAGAGAGGGAACGATCGCGTGCACGTGCGTGCGCCACGGTAATTGTCTTTGTGCTCTCGCGCAGGGGGAGGGGGGAGGGGGAGGGGGGAAGGAGCCCCTCCTCTCCTCCGCTGCCTTGTCATCCTCAGTCATCCTCAGTCTTTCCATCCAGCAGGCCACCGCCAGATAAGGCACCGTTACAAAATGAGTTGAACACACTTTTAATCTCGTTAACTTTATACAGTCCCCTTTGGGGTAATGAATCCATGGGATAATCAAAGCATGCATGAATATGACACACGCACACACACGGACATACTGCCTTGAATTTGTCGTTCTTACACCTCCCATCCTGACAAACATCCATGGCTCTCTCACCCCTGGAAGCCCCCGTGAACCCGAACAAACCGATTCCCTGCACAACTGCTCTGGCACTGCCACCGTGAAATATCCCCTACTTGACTTGGCAAGATGGAGGGCTGAGGAGAGGGAGGTATAAAGCGTATGTTATTGGGGAGAATTATAGGTCATAATGTGTATCTATCATGTCCTCGCCAAAGAGGCCATCTTGTCACTGGGCCTCATCAATCAGTCGGGCGCTCCGGGGGGAAAAGACAGAGAGAGAGAGAGAGAGAGAGAGAGAGAGAGAGAGAGAGAGAGAGAGAGAAGGAGAAGGAGGGATGCAAAGAGAGACAGTGAGGGAGATAGAGAGGGACAACGAGAGCGATAATAGAAAGATATACAGAGAGGGGGCGAGGCTGAGTGAGAAAAACGGGGAGAGAGGAGTGAAGAAAGAATCTAGAGAGAGGGAGAGAGAGGGGGAGAGAGGGGAGAGAGAGGGGAGAGAGAGGGGGAGGAGGAGGAGAGAAAGTGAGCAAGAGAAGGCGAGGACGCTCAAACAGTCGATCTGGGACGGCACTTTTTCCACCTGCTGGAACAATGTCAGCGTCTCCCTGTGTGCCTGTGCCACGGAGAGGAATCAAAGCAAGTCTGACAAAATTCATTGATAGCTCCTTGTCCCTGTGGTGCACCAGGAAGGGTTTGAGAAGGAGAGAGTAAAGCATGGAGACACAGAGAGAAAGACAGAGCGAGAGAGCGAGAGAGAGAGGTGATATTGTCCTTCTCAGAGTGCTAATGATGATGACCAGGATGCCAACACAGAGAAGAGTAAGGAGAATTCTCCTCTCATGTCTTAATATCTAACTCGGGGAGCTGTAAAACTGAAGGTGACTGTCGTGAAATCTCTCCTCAGGGTGTGGTGTCTCTAAAGGTACTCTACAGTGTGTCGTGTTCTGAGTGTGTATGGCTGTCCCAGAGCGTGGCCTGGGTGTCAGTGTGTCAGGGGAGTAGTGACAGTCCTGTGTGTGAAGAGCACTCAGGGATTCTTACTGGGTAAACAATGACACACAACTCTCTCGGCACAGACGACGCACACACTTGCATGCCCGTAAACACGCACACATTGTGTTCATTCTTCGCTCCTATATGAAAGGAGAACTGGAGGGAGAAGTGGCGGACCAGGTCACGGTTGTGTCAAGTGCTCCTTCTCCCAACACTGGGCATCGCAGTGCACTGATCTCCACTTGAGTGCCGTGCTAATCTGCCAACAATGAGGACCGCTGAATGGCAATCACAATGTGAGATGCAAGAAGTTGAGACTAACCATTTTCTCTCTCTCTCTCTCTCTCTCTCTCTCTCTCTCTCTCTCTCTCTCTCTCTCTCTCTCTCTCTCTCTCTCTGTTTTATTTTTTCTCTTCACCCCCCCCCTCTTCTTTTCTCCTTGTCGGCTCTCCTATCTCCCTTTTCTTTCTCACTCTTTGTCTCTCTCTCTCTCTCCCTCGCTCCTCTTTCCGTCTTCTGCAGAAACGGTGATGGACACCAGGACAGCCACAGCGGAGCTGGGCTGGACAGCCTATCCTGCGTCTGGGGTGAGTAGTAGCGAGGAACACAGGGAACAACAGCAACGTTCCTACAGGGCTGGGTTTTGGATCATAACAGCACCAGGAGATATACAGCAGTATGTTAGACCTACATTTAGACAGGAAATGGTGTGAGAGGGAAAAGGAACTGGTCTATTTTTGCTAGCTCACATGGAATGGTCTTTGATTGGGTGACATGAAATCTTCGTTTCTACTTATTTGCTATATCTCACAGACAACTTCTTTTTCTCCAATTTTTCTTTAATATGTTGAAGACACCAAAGACATTCTGAAGTGATCTGGGATTTGATGTGACTTTCCCCGCCAGTAAAATTAGATTATTTATTCAAAGTCTTATCACCCTCCCTGACAGATGGCCCCTGCTAAGAGCACGGACAGTGTTTTTGCTTCTGCATATCATACTCAGGTTGATGGTCTTACTTTGGGATTAGTCACAAAGCCGTTATCTATGACTTCAGAATCTTGGGTCTCCAAATGGAACCTTGACACTCAGGACCTGTGTGTGAATGTGTGTGTGTGTGTTTTTGTCAGTGCTGTGTACTGCACTGTTTAAAATGACCGTGGCTAACACTGTTTAGCGTTGGGGGCTGTACTTCCCCATGGCCTAACCCCCAGCCCCTAACCTCAACCATAGCTAACACTGTTTGGCATTGTGGACTTCCCATTGTCTAACCCCCAGCCCCTAGGCCCCAACCCCCACCTTAACCCCAGCTCCCAGACCTCAACCCTAAACCACCATCCCTTACCCTCCAGCCCCCTGCGCCCAACCCGCACCTTAACCACAACACACAGCCCACAGCCATCAATGCCTTCAACCCTGAACCCTGAGCCCATATAGCCTTTGACGTAGCAGATTGCTAATGACTAGGAAAACCGCTATAAGTGGTCCTTGCACTTTCAGACCCATCTTACAGTATGTGACAGTTCAGTCTCTCCAGCTATTAACTGCCAACACTGAAACGTGTCAGCCTCCACCCTGGTGCTACACGACGACTCGCTGGTCTGCAAGTGTCTCCATCCATCAGCGGCCTTGGCCACAGATGGGCACTAGCGTGAATGTTGGACTGTCTGTCTGCAGGCGCTTTTCTTCCGCTAGCGAGCGTCGACTCATGTCGACGCGGATGTCTCTGTGTTTGTGGCTGAGCTGGATTAAGCACGGGTCTCCACACAGCTGAGGAAGCAAGGAGGAGCCTGTCTGAGAGGTTGGATGTAGGTCGCTTCAGAACCTAGATGGCCCTCATGCTCACCCTGGTGAGGTACTCTACATGCTCTACTACACTCCTCTCTCTCTCTCTCTCTCTCTCTCTCTCTTTCTCTCTCTCTCTCCTTCTATTATAATTCTTTTTTCTTCTTCTGAGCTTGTGTGTAGGACGCAAATTTGCGTTGTGGAGCTGTCGCTCAAGCTTACCTTCTCAGCCCAAACATTTACTGTTTCCAATAATATCCTTCCTTCCTTCCTTGCTTCCTTGCTTCCTTGCTTGCTTCCTTGTTTGCTTCCTTCCTTGCTTCCTTGCTTCCTTCCTTGCTTCCTTCCTTCCTTGCTTCCTTCCTTGCTTCCTTGCTTCCTTGCTTCCTTGCTTCCTTCCTTCCTTGCTTCCTTCCTTGCTTCCTTCCTTCCATCTATCCATCTTCCATTCTCTACTCTTTTCCTCTCCTCTCTCGGTTTACGAGAGCTGTGGGTTTCAACTCACTTAACAGTGATTCTGCAAGAAAGGGCTGTATTTTAGCAGGGCCAGCTTGTTGTAAGCGTTATAACAGGAATTCTGCTGCAGGGAAGACACTATTACTCACTGGTAGAACTTACGGGAGCACTCAGTCTTCGTTTGACATCCATGTTTGTGTCGTTTAGATCTGCTTAAGGCAATAAGGAGGAGATATGTGCACGTACACACACGTGCACACACACGTGCACACACACACGTGCACACACACACGTGCACACACACACGTGCACACACACGTGCACACACACACAACCTTGGTTGCCCCCCCTGTTGTCACTCTCTGTCTCTCTCTCTTTCTCAAACACACACACTAACTCACTTAAGGTGGTTGAGAGGAGATGTTCTGGCAGGCTGACTGGATGGCAGATGTCTATGCGTCACAGTCAGTTCTACCAGAAACCCCTGAGCCTAAACACAAAGCGTTGAGTCTCAACGAACAATATCACAGCACACATTCATGAGACTCCAAAAACGCTAAGTAAAGATGAGGTCATGACACAAGTGGGGCGAGTGATGTCATGTCCCCGCGTGGGAGGAGCAGGTGTCCAGTGTGCCTGTGGGGATGTGGTGCAGTGGGGATGTGGTGCAGTGGGATGTCCCTGGCACACCCACTCATTTTGTGACGTCAGTGTGCCGTTGCTGTAAAGAGCAGACGTGGCTCTAACACACTGAGCCGTTCTGACAGGCTAGGAAACACACACACACACATGCATGTGCACACAAATACATCAAGATCTTGCATGCTGTCTACGTTTGCCTACTCAATACATCTCTTCAAAAATACTGATATATTGGAGAGAGAGAGAGAGAGTGAGAGGTCTCAGTTGTATACAGTATGTGTGTTTGTGTGAGCATGAGCTATGTAAAGGGTACTGAAAAAACAAGATTCCACACTACAAACACTGCTCCCTCCCTCCCTCGCTCACTCACTCATCCCCTCTGTCTATTTATTTCATATTCTTTCAAAAACACACACACACACACACACATACATTAATTAAATATGCTGTCCAGATGAGACTTGTGGCCCCTCACCCTTCCCTACATGACCATTTGGTGTCTGTGTGTGTGGTGTGTGTGTGCTGTGTGCGTGGTGTGTTTGTCTGTGTGTGTAAGAGGGAGGTGTATTTGCCCTTTCAAGTTCAGAAAGAAGGGGGGGGGGGGGTCAGAGCATTTGCATCAAACGGTGATAGGGGGTGAGAATAGACAACCTGAGGAGTGCAGCAGTACGGGGAGCAGCACTGTGAAGAAGGCATGACGGGACAGAGGACAGGGAGAGGACTGAGAGAGAGGAGAGGGGCGGCTAGATCAGGGGAAACAACCAAAACGTGAAAGGCCAGAGGGAAGGGGGGCGGGGAGGGGCTTGTGGGGGAGTGTGGAACGAGGGGAAGGAAAACTAAAAGGGGAGCAGAAGAGGGGGAGGGTGGGGTCGGAGAGCTGGAGGATTAGGGGAAAGCAGAATGAGAGAGGAGAAGGGATCGATTGTGTGTGAAGGAAGGGAGCGAGACAGAGAAGAGAAAACATGTGAGAGAGGGAGAGAGGGAGTCTGGGTCAACTCATGTGACTTCTGGGTTCAAAAACTTGGAGAGCTTAGACTTGTAGACTTGGTGTGTGTGTGTGCAGGGAGGGGGGGGGTGGTCTAGGTGGGGGAGACAGATACATGGTTGAATAGCAAACATTTTGGGAGCTGTTGAAAGCGGGCGAGCAAATTGATCTGTAAGCTAGTGTTTGGTTTGTGTGTTTCTTTTATTCATGTGTGTGTGTGTAACAATTGAGGGGTGAGTTGATGGGTGCTTTTAAACCAACCCTGGCCATCTGTTGACCAGACACACACACTCAAACACACCCTGTATTATTCATAAAGCCAGACAGGGCTTCCGCTGTCAGCAACGCTTGAGAGGGCTACAGGAACACAGGTGGAGAGATGGAAGATGGAGAGAGGAAGAGAGAGAGAGAGGGAGAGAGAGAGAGAGAGAGAGAGAGACCAACTTTGACCCTGTGCTGGAGAGCTGAAATGGAATGAGGGAAGAGAAATGACAGTGAGCCATGCTGGCTGCGCATCAGTGGCCTGCTGATAAGAGTCCTTTTATCCCACACACACGTGGACACACACACGTGGACACACACACACCCTGGAGAGGGCTAGTGATGAAGAGCTCTTTCATGTTTCCTAGTTACTGCGTGTGACGGGGGGTAGTGTGTGTCCAGACCGTGCCTGTGTGCTTTGAGCAGACATCATCATTTCTACCTACAGTACACATGACAAGTCAGAGTCATGCGGACTAGGAGAGAGCAGTGTGTGTGTGTGTGTGTTTGTGTTTGTGGGAATCTGTGAGTGTGTGTTTGTAGGTGTGAACCGGTGTGTGTGCATTTTTGTGTATATGTCTGTGTGTGTGTGATTTTTCTTTCACTTGCCTGATGACATGTCTTTTACCCTGTTCTGTATACTAGCAGGGCGATAGAACTAGCAATAAAAACCTTATACCCCAACTGGTCTTATCTATGCTTAACCATAGAATGTTTCAGTCGTTCCTGGCCTTTTCTGTTTTCTCTCTCCTGCCTGCATGTATCCAGCCTCGGCCCCCCCTCCCCTCTATTACTTCTCGCTTTTCAGGCGTCCTCTTTCAAAGCCTGGATTCTTCCAGACTCTCTTTCTGTCCGTCTTTTTACCTGCCTGTTCCTCTCTCTCGTCCTCTTTATGTTTCTCCTTCCCTTTCCTTCTATTTTTCTCAAAATTTCTCTCTCTCTCTCTCTTTCTCTCTCTCTCTCTCTCTCTCTCTCTCTCTCTCTCTTTCTCTCTTTCTCTCTCTCTCCCTATATAGAATCTTTCACTATTTGTCCTCTCGCTCTACCTTTTCTATGCCATGCCTCTCTCTCTCTCTCTTTGTGCGGATGTGGGCCTGTCAGGCTTGTCAGGTATTGTGGTGATGTTATTCAGTCAGGTCTCACATCCGCATCCTCACACAGAGGCACAATGCATAGGGACGGACACACGGACACACACACACGCACCATGCACACAAACACACACACACGCACGGGGACAGACACACACACACTCACGGACGCTCACCGGGCGAAGAGGAGTGCTAATAGGCTGCCGTTCTGCTCTCCCGCTGCCAGGCTCCTTTGTGTGTGTCCAGAAACGTCTCTGGACCCCGGCTACAGTGAGCCCCAACTCTCCAGGTTCTTCTCGCTCGATCTTCCTCTCTTCTCTTTCTCTCTGTTCATCTCCCCATCATCCGGATGGTGGCGCAGGCGAACAAAATCGTGAAATTCAGCACGAGCGTCCTGACAGACAGGCAGAAGCCTGATCCCGACACGACTCAGGTCACACGGCTTCTAAGTTCTGGTGCTGGAGCCTGGAGACGGGCTGCCTGTCTTCTACAGAGGCTGGAGCACGGGTCAACTCCAAACACCACCACACGTCTTTTAGTTTTTTTGTTTTATGACTTATCTTTGAGTGCTTGAGGTGTAGGGACCAAAATGACCTCTCCCCGTCCCCTTGACATTCACAACTCTCGTCAATCGCTGGGGGCAAGGGGCAGTCTGGCTTTCACCTGTTCTCTATCCTCAGTCTGTCCTCGATCCTCAGTCTGTCCTCGATCCTCAGTCTGTCCTCGATCCTCAGTCTGTCCTCGATCTTCAGTCTGTCCTCGATCCTCAGTCTGTCCTCTATCTTCAGTCTGTCCTCTATCCTCAGTCTGTCCTCGATCCTCAGTCTGTCCTCGATCCTCAGTCTGTCCTCTATCCTCAGTCTGTCCTCTATCCTCAGTCTGTCCTCGATCCTCAGTCTGTCCTCGATCTTCAATCCGTCCGCTATCATGAATCTGTTCTCTATCATTAAACTGTCCTCTATTATTAATCTGTCCTCTCATCAGTCCCTTGCTTTTCTTTTTCTTCCTCTCGTCCCTGAATAGCACATTCATGTCCATGTCATCTCTCTTTATCTCGTTTTCTCTTTCTTTTTCCCTCTCCTTTTGTCTATCTCTGTCTCACACAGCCGCCGCTGTCGGGAAGAATGATTCGGCTAAATTCGCCCAGCTATCACTTCTTCTTCTTCTTTTATTTCCGTTTGTTTTGCTGTTCTGCTCAGGGGTAGTAATGGGCATTAAATGTCTCCCCCCCCCTCCCCCCCAGCAGCACCTGGCTGCCGTCCTCACACACTCTTCAAAGGACCCGGCGTGTAATTGAAAGCGAGAGTGTAAGGAATGAAATGGAGACGGGATGGGAGCGGAGAAGATGGGGAAAGAGAAGTGAAGCGAGGGAGAGTGAAAGAAAAGAGCGAGAGAGCAAGCGGCAGAGAGAGGGGGAGTCTGGAGCTCCATTATCACCAAGGAAAAAGGCATTTTAGAGGAATATGGGAACCAACAACGAGCCCTAATGGCAAATATTGTATCAACGCGACCTATTCCCCAGTGGTGCGTAAAATAAACGCGCAAACACACCCACATCCACACGCATACGCATGCTTAATAAACTCAGTAAGGTATAATCATTGGCACTCGTCTCTGCAAATCACGGTTCACCCGAACACACACACACACACAAACACACAAAGACATCATTTGCTTCAGTCGACAGCAGAGAACTTGAGCATGGTGTAGGGACAGCATGTGCGCTGGATGGCTGCTGTTTAGGGTTAGACACAGAGCAGGCAGAAATGTCTATTTTAGCTCAATCAAAAAAAGGTGCTGGTCTGTAATTATGGGCTGTCTCCGAGTGTTTTTAAACATGTCTGCTTCCCTCCCCATCCGTCTCCTTCACCGGGGCGTAAACCCATGCTGCGACGCCTCTGCCTCAGCCTCTGCCTCTGCCTCCGCAACGCAGCGTATAGCACCCCCGCTCAAACAGCACAGCTGATCACAAATGATCCTAGCAATCCTCTTTTGCTGCCTGCGTGTGTGTGTGTGTTTGTGTGTGCATGCATTTCAGGCTCTCTGTGCGTCTGTGTGTGTATGTCGGTACGTAAAGGTGTGGTACTGTATGGAATGCATGCGTTTGTTCCTATGCAACCTCATCCCAACCACTAAACACAATGCCGAAGACTGCTAATGTCCCTGATAGAGACTCTTGTAGACATCTAGGTGTGAGCTGGCTTCCAGATACGGGACCCTCAGCAGACCTCTGTTGCCTCGGACACGAGGAAGAGGAGGGGGAGGAGGGGGAGCGTCACCTGACATTCCCTTCCGACGTCAGGGTCCCTCGGTGTCATCTCCGAGTGCTCGGCCGGTGGTGAACTTTCCAGAAGAACTCACCTAACCACACCGATCTCAATCCAGTCTCCCTCTCTCCTTCCCTCTCATACACTCGGGTGTTTGTGCCCTGCTCTGATGGACTCCAGTTGCCATGTCTTACACCCCACTACGGGTCACGATGGGGGATTCTTCTAGTGGAGGAAAACAACTCGAAATGCATTTTATGAGAGAAATCGAAAAGTGCTGCGGGGCAGCAATTTGGTTTAGGGAGTAAAAATACACCAAGCATTTTTAGTCTTCTTTCAGAGGAAGGTTTTTTAAAATGTAACACCATGAGTGGGCGCTGTGCGGAGGGGGGTCTAGATGTGACACCTGGCCCCTCACAGGGAACCAACCCATCTGGCTGTACACTGGTTGTGGATTGGCTCTTTTGGAGTGTTAATAAAAAGCCTCTCGCCCTCGCCGCGACGTGTCCGCTGTTGCGAGCTCGCCAGTGCTCTGCCTCGCTAATGGAGGTTTTGAGTGCCGTTTAAGAGGAGGTTGCCAAACACTCATCTACCATTCCACAAGCGCGTTGGCATTTTGTAAAGCTTGCTTGACGGGGGAGGGAAGGAAGGAAGGAAGATTTGCTCTGGAAAATGGATTTGTATATGTGTGTTTGTGTAGGTGTCGGTGTGTGGGTGTGTGCGCGTGACTAAATAAAGGTTAGAGACTAATGTAATTGACTGGGTGTGTGACAAGCTTGTTGGCATTTTAATGGCCTCGCTAAAGGCGACACATATGTTCTACAGCTACTTACAGTTCCTTTGTTCTACTGTAGGAATAGTAGACTGGTGAAAACACAGAGCCCATAAGGTCACAAAGTAATATCTACTGTGGCACAGGGTCATGTAGAAGTGAGGTAGTGGTCTTTAGAAGAGCCAGGCCACTGGGGGTTGATGGGGTCAGGATGCCTGGAGGCAGTGCCTCCTACCTGGGTCAGGGGGCTGGCTGCCTCCCCTTCTTCCGGAGCCCCAGTAACACCTACATCACACTACTCAGTCAGAGATCATGGATGTTCCACTGGCCCTGTTCTGCTGACTCTCCACTCTCTCTTTTTCTCTTTCCCTTCATCTCGACCGCTCACCCCAACTCTCTTTCTCTCTCATTATCTATGTCTCTCTCTCTCTCTTAATCACTCCCTGTCTCTCCAGCAGACATCCGTCCTGGTCTTCGCTGTTGTTTTAGCCTCTCAGGCAAATGGCAGGAGATCAATGTGATGAATGGTCACTAAGAGGGCAGTCAGTATCAATGGCCTGCGGCCCTAGTCAAGAGAGAATGCGCTGAATATATTAAGGACTTTTTCCTCCCTTCCTCTTCTCTCTATCTATTTTTCTTCTCTGTCTCTCTGTCTCTCTTTTCATCCCTCCCCTCCTCTCTCTCTCTCTCTCCATCTCTCCGTCTGGGCTGGTCATTAACGCAGCATTAAGAGGCGGTGGGAAACCATTGCTCCTCCATCTCCTCTACTGCACTCTTGAAAGGATCCTTACTAATGACACACAAACACACGCACACACACACGCACACACGATGGCCAGACTTACTGTTGGGGACTCCAGGAGTAGCAGCGGCCACATTACCGGCAAAGCCAAAGCTATTAGAGTGGAGGGAATGGGTTTGTTTTGTTAGTCTAAAGATGGATGCTCTTCACGGAACGCTTTGATGGCTTATCAGCACCACACCCATGACAAACAATTTAGCGGAGAGAGAGAGAGAGATAGATAGAGAGATAGAGAGATAGAGAGAGGACACAGAGGAGAGGGAACGGAAGGGACAGCGTGAAATGCCGAGACAGAAGAGTCTCGTTAGACGGAGAGAGAGAAAGAGAGAGAGAGCGATTGAGAGATAGAGAGGTTGAGAGAAAGACACAAAAAGAGAGAGACAGAGATATTGAGAGAGAGAGCGAAAGATAGAACGAGAGAGAGTGAGAGAGAGAGAGAGAGAGAGCAAAAGATAGAACTAAAGAAAGAGAGAGTGAGATTGAGAGAGAGAGAGGGAAAGATACACCTAAAGAAAGAGAGAGAGGGAGAAGAGGGAGAGAATCAGCATAAGAACTCCCATCACCCAGGTGCCTCCCACTTGGTTTACCTTGAGATGGCTATGAATAAACCATGGGAGCAACATGTGACCATGCCCCCGGCCGCAACACTGGGACTAAATATACACAGAGCTTCAGACCAGCAGTGTTGTTTCACAGGCCGGGCCTTGGAATAGGAGGAAATGGATGCACAGAGCAAGGAATTCCATTATCACCAAGGTGACAGGTGATGATGTCTTGTCATGTCTTCCTGCTCGGTTGGAGGTCAGCGGAGACGCCAGGGAAGGTTTGGGGGGGTGGAATAGATTCAAACTGAATCCCTGGCAGAGTGGAACAAGGACAGGGGAGATGGCGTTTGGATGTTACAAACTGCGACTTAATGAAATATTCACAACAATGATCCGTAGAATCAAACTTCGACAATTAAACATCCCTACTGGGGATTCCATCCCAAGTAGCATACAATGGTGTATTTGGGATTTTCTTGTCTTCAAGGTTCACGTTTCGGCAACATTTTGTACAGCAACTTGTAGCAACCAGATGTCTGCAGATCCAGACATTAATAGGGCGTAAGTATTTATTATTTGTTGTGTGGAGCTAGACTGATACTGAGTGAATTAGCTTCCAGGTCTTCTCCATCAATGTAACATCACAACAAAATCAATATTGCGCATCTAAACCATCAAACTGCACAAATGACCATTTCTTGGAAGAAAAGAGAAGAAGTGCTAGGAAACAGAACGGCAACATGCACTGTGTTCTCGAGCACCTGGTGGTCAAGTCAAACAGACCGGACAAGAGCTTAGTTTTTCTGAGGGGTGTTTATGTATGGTGACACCATTGCACATTTGGCGTCGTCTAGGAAGAAAAAAAATACAAGTGTGTCGGGTGAAGGAGTGAATTTGTGGGCAGGTTCCCGTCCATTGGTGTCGATGCCTGTTGCCTTTGGGCCCTCTCCAACTTGAAAGATGGTGGTCGTTTGGCTGGACGGGGGAGCCCCACCCCAACTCCACCACCCCCCCAGCCTCCAGTAGAAGAGCCCTGGGGTAGTTCTCATAAAGAGACAGGTCTCAGTAATGTTGATGAATGGTCGTTACACCAGAGATGAGAAAGGAGAGGAACAGGGGGATGATGAGGACTGAGGGAGATGGAAATAGAGACGGAGAGAGAGAAGATAAGAGGGGATAGGGAGAGAGGGAAAAGAGGATGTGGAGGAGAGAGAAGGTGTTTGTTTATCACGTCAGTGGTGTCGTGGGACCTTTGTTCTCTCTCTCTCTTTCTCTCTATCTCTCTATCTTTCTCTGTCTCTATATAGTATTTTTTTCTCTCTCTCTCTCTCTCTCTCTCTCTCTCTCTCTCTCTCTCTCTCTCTCTCTCTCTCTCTCTCTCTCTCTCTCTCTCTCTCTCTCTCTCTCTCTCTCTATCTTCCGTTCTCTGTCACGCCCTCTCTCACTTTGTCTCCTTTTTTTCTCGTCCTCCTGGTGTTTGCAAATGTTCCTCAGGCTATCTCTTCATCTCTTCTCATTCTCTTATCACACCCCAGGGCCCGTCTACACCGATTGTTAAGTCTTACATTTGATACGTGCATACATATGTACAAGATGTTTTTAAGCCCTATCATCCTCCTACGAGCTCATCTTTACACTGGGTGTGTGTGTGTGTGTGATGAGTCGTGGAGGTCACCCTCTCACCACAGCTGTTGTGAGTGAGTGACAGGTGAAGGTTCCAGTCAGAATGACCCGTCAACAGACTCAGCTATGGTGTCTGGGTTTGCTCTGGGCGATGCACGTGGATGGTACATGTTCACTTCATGAAGTAAATCATTTACCATGAAAGCAAATAGCAAAAAAAGAAAAAAAAAGCAGCAAAAAGCATGCTCACTACCGTCATACATTTTGCATCAGAGAGCGTGGCTCCTCCTCACTGGAGCTGTCATATTTAGCTATGGTTCTCTCCTCACTTGGGTTCTGTTCCCGGGGGTTCTCATTACTGGGGTCCTGCTCACTGGGGTTCAGCCTTCTGGGGTTCTGCTTCCTGGGGTTCTCCTCAAGTCACAGATCTCTCCTGCTCCGCCTTTGTTAACTAGGGCTGGAATTGTGCTGTCCACGGCCACTATAATTGAAATTCGATGGCGCACCATCTTGAATTTGTTAGCCGCCACATTTCTACAGTATAATGTGCAGAGTCACTGGGTAGCCATGCTTTTGGCTCGATGGCAGCCAATAGCGGTGTGTCAGAGGTAATTACTGGGTATGCACTTATGCAGACTCCAGCTTGGAAAGAGTGTGTTTCCAGAGACTGGCGTTTGGAAAGTCATAGTTTTGTTGGAGTACTCCTTAACAATGTTTGTATTTCAGGAAATAAAGGGTGTTAGAGACTGAGCACACTGAGTTGCTAAATACTGTAGGCTTTGTGGCTGGGAAGCAAATCACTGTAATTTCAACCCATTCAGAGAGTAAATTGATGTACCAAGCATCCAATAGATGTCATTATGAGTTCTTAAGCCCGTATGTGCTTTTATGCCCATAATGATGTTCTGCATGTTCTCCTCTGATCTCTATGGGTTTGCCATTGCATCTATTTTGAAAGTACATTTAAAAAAGCTTACATTAATTATGAAATCACACCAGCTTTAGTTACTTCAGCCCAATGCTTTAACCCCAATCAACACTCACAGTTTTTTGGGGATGTTTATGAATACTATGGTGGATTGTTACTATTCAAACAAACCTAACTGTTTCCGTATTTCCTTTGCTCTCGCTCTCTCTCTCTCTCTCTCTCTCTCTCTCTCTCTCTCTCTCTCTCTCTCATCTCTCTCTCTCTCTCTCTCTCCTCTCTCTCTCTCTCTCTCTCTCTCTCTCTCTCTCTCTCTCTCTCTCTCTCTCTCTCTCTCTCTCAGTGGGAGGAGGTGAGCGGCTACGACGAGAACCTCAACACCATCCGGACCTACCAGGTGTGCAACGTGTTTGAGTCCAGCCAGAACAACTGGCTCCTGACCACCTTCATCGACCGGCGCGGCGCCCAGCGGATCTACGTGGAGATGCGCTTCACTGTCAGAGACTGCAGCTCCATCCCCAACGTGCCCGGCTCCTGCAAGGAGACCTTCAACCTCTACTACTACGAGTCGGACGCCGTCATCGCCACCAAGGGCACCGCCTTCTGGATGGAGGCGCCCTACCTCAAGGTGGACACCATCGCGGCCGACGAGAGCTTCTCCCAGGTGGACTTCGGGGGCCGGCTGATGAAGGTCAACACGGAGGTCCGCAGTTTCGGCCCGCTGTCCAAGAACGGCTTCTACCTGGCCTTCCAGGACTACGGCGCCTGCATGTCGCTGCTGTCCGTCCGAGTCTTCTACAAGAAGTGCCCCAGCGTGGTCCAGAACTTCGCCATCTTCCCCGAGACCATGACGGGGGCGGAGAGCACGTCGCTGGTCATCGCCAGGGGGACGTGCATCCCCAACTCGGAGGAGGTGGACGTGCCCATCAAGTTGTACTGCAACGGCGACGGGGAGTGGATGGTGCCCATCGGCAGCTGCACCTGCAAGGCGGGATTCGAGCCCGACAACGGGAACGTGTGCCGAGGTAACGGGGTTTCCAAGCGGGCTGAATCTCCTTTTCCCTTCCGTTAAGTCGCGAGGCGCTCTTTTTAAACTCGGCTTTGTGAAATAGATTTGCTCTGCTTTTGCGGGCCTTGGCCTCGGATTTGTCGTTTTCATATTGCCTTGTACGTCCTCCTCTGTCTCAGTGCCAGTGAGGATTCATGCTAGATGGAATCCTTTCGTCACGGAGCGTTGCTTGTGTCTGGATGTGTCTTGAGCATGCACATGAATGTAACTTCATCTTTTATCATCACAGTACAAAGTCTATTCAGCTCTGCCAGAAGGAGTTGGCTGAGGGTGTATTGATTGTATTTCATGTATTTTGCTGAGCGATGTGTGCTGTGGTTATACCTTTGATCACACACATACACACAAACACACACACACACATATACACGCACACACATTAAAACACCGGTCTAATACTCCACATCAGTATAATAGAGGCCCACTTTTATTGATTTATAATCTGCAGAGACTTCCAGCCTTGTCTACAGACTGCATTACAGATGGCTTCTCTGGTATGATGTTTAATTGAGGATGTGGTGTGTGTGGGTGTGTGTGTGTGTGTGTGTGCGTTTGTTTTTATGTGTGGTGTGAGGGGGTGGGAGGGTGGACATCTTAAAGTGACAGGGAATCCAACATACACACACACACAAACACATAAAAGCACACACACACGCACACACACAGCCACCCTACCATGAAAGTGGAACTTGCCAAGGTGTCTGATCGTGTGGGTCATATTGGTTTGGTTCCCTCTGGAGGTGAAGGGTAGAATGTGTGCGGGAGAGATAAGATTGATTGACGCCCCTTTCGCTCTAATCAATAAACAGATATGAGAGCTACCCCATATCTACTATGTGCGTGGGTGTGAATGTGCGAGTGTGTGTCTGTGTGTGTCCTTACTGTCCATTCGCTGCAGAATTCCATAACAAGTTAAGGACTTTGACAAGCCAGGAAGAGGTACCCACAGTTTACTGATGCAGAAGAGTATCTGTATGCGGAAACTTGCTGAACTAGAGGACCTATCTGGTTCATCCATCCAATGTTCATCCATGTTCTGCTCTGTGAGTCACAACACAAAACATGTGACTTTCTGATTCGCCCCACAATGCATTGCACCTCCTCCGTACATCCTGTTCTCTGCGTCATCGTCATCCATGCTCAGGCAAACTGTTCTGCCCGGAAAAAGGCGGCCACATATAAACGTTTCGAACGATAGGACCAACCTCTGGAAACAGATAGAACCTTCTGAAGGCGGGTGAGGTTCCAAGCCCCTTTTAGAAGTAACTACTTAGGGGTTCTCTGTAGCCCTTTACCAAGCTGAACATAGGTCTATGAGGAACCGGAAGATTCTAAATGGAACCCTGTTTTTGCAGACTTCTTCTATTGTAACACATTATATACATGGTTGTTTTTGTTAACACGCGCGGTCTCATTTCCCGCGTGGCAGCCTCATTGACACGCGTGACGCGCTCAGTCTCACAGAGAAGTGGTTGTATTTGTGCACGGTGTAGTTACTCTGATTAAGCCTATCAAAACAAGCTTTCAGACTCCAGGTGAAAGATGGAGGATTTCTCGCTCCGACACAGTGTTTCTGGCAGTGCTCGGAAAGAAGCTGCCTGTCTGGAATTCTGATGCAACAGAGTACAACTTTGTTAGGGCAGAACAGCGTCATTACGTTCTACACTATGTGATGCATTTGCTGCGTTCTCGCTTTGAGGTTATGAAGGGCAGTGATAAAACGGCTGCTGTTCTCTCTCTCTCTCTCTCTCTCTCTGTCTCTCTCTCTCTCTCTCTGTCTCTCTCTCTCTCTCTCTCTCTCTCTCTCTCTCTCTACCTCTCTCTTCTTCTCTCTAATCTATGGATGTCTCTCTCTAATCTCTCTGATCTCTGTCTATTTACCTCTTCTCTCCATAAACACACAGCAGAGTAATTGGAGCCCCGGTGTCCTGCAGTGTTAGTAAGGGTTTTGTTTGCGGGGTGCATCGGTGTAATGGTACACACACACACACATACTCAACAACACACACATACGGGCAACAGCACACACATACAAGCACAATCCTCTCCCCTGATAGACACTACAAAGACACTTTGAATGAAGGGGGAGACGTGCACCATGGCTAATTCCCACAATCCCCCTGGCTTCCTCTACTAAGTGGTCTCAGAAATGAGACTTCCTGCCGGGCTGAGTCCTCCCTACACTCTCTTGCTCTGTCTGTCTCTCCACTCTTTTTTCATTTCAATTCAAGTCGACGGCGTGATGATTATTGACGTGAAAAGACACTTGTTCACGTTGCCAAATCGACACTGGGGCTACAGAAACATGTATAGGTTATGTACATAAATATATTTGACATACATACAAACTGTCACTCTCCGTATCTCTCTCCTTCTCTCTTACCCTCTTTCTCTCTTTTTCATCGTGGCTCTTTCTCTCCCCCCCTCTCTCTCTCTCTATTGAGGAAGAAATATATGATTGAAGGATGCAACTGTAATTTGACCAGAAGTGCCAAAAGGGGTGATGCATTATCCTCACAGAGTGAGGACTTGTGTGTCCTGAGTGTAGACACACAGACACTTATTGTACAGCATGTAGGGAAATGTCTAGTGTGGCATCCATACCATTATCAGGTGTTCTCAATGGAACACTTCTTGTTTCATCTAAAGCATTCCCCACAATCTCCCCACAGTGTCTGGGTTTGTCGAAGAGTTTTTAAACAAGGAAATCTATCTTAAAAGCGCTTGTCATAGTCGAGTGGTTTTTGGAGCCGATCAATAGGAGGTCATCGAAACAACATGGTTTCTGTGTCAGGCCTCAAGTAATTGCCTATTAGAAGTGAGATAGAACAAGGAAAAGGAATATTAAAGCTGACCATTTTATGTGAAAATAGTTTCCTGGAGGAGGATTGAGATGGTAGAAGTGGAAGAGGCCGACAGTGTATGGTGTGTGTGTGTGTATTCACGTGTGTACGTGTGGGCTTGTGGGAGTTACACAGAATATGCATACCCTTACTTGAGAGGTCTGCTTCTGTCTGTGCCCGTGGTTAATGGTACCTGAGAGTTCCCGTCTATATGTGTTAATTAATGGCAGGCAGCCTTGCAGGGTGTGTGTAGCCTGCTGTCAGGTAAATGTTGAACATGGGGAGATACGTACACAGATGATACCAGCGGGTCTCTTATTAGCATAGCACACCGCAGCACTGACAGAAGCCATGAGGGGCTCTGAGTAACCTATGGCACCCCCTCTCTCTCCCCTCTCTTTCTCTCTTCTCTCTCTCTCTCTCTCTCTCTCTCTCTCTCTCTCTCTCTCTCTCTCTCATCTCTCTCTCTTCTCTCTCTCTCTCTCTCTCTCTCTCCTCTCTCTCCCTCTCTCTCTCTCTCTCTCTCTCTCTCTCTCTCTCTCTCTCTCTCTCTCTCTCTCTCTCTCTGTAACACACACGCCCCCCCCCCCTCCCTTCTTTCTGTCTCTTTCTCTCCCCAGCTTGCTTGCCCTCTTTTATTCTGGGTGGAAAAGCAATCTGCTAAATATTTGATCGCCTGCTTGTTAAATTGAGCAGAGGTGCTCCAAAGCGGCACCCCAGCCCCACTAAAGCCCAACCAAAGCGTAAAGTGTGTCTTTTCTGCTCGGTGAGCTACTGCTGTGACCTCACACCAAGTGACTGATTAAAACAGCAGCCATTTTGTTAGCCAAGCATCCATTTTCCCCATCTCTAGCATGCGGTTTTAGAGGCGCGACTCTCTGGGATGTGTTTGTAGGGGGTCAAGGTGATAATTGATCATTTCACAACATCCAGGGCGTTGTGCCCAAGTGTTGCTTATAAAAAGACCCACCGCAGCGCGATGTGTCCGAGGCCCTGCCAGTGTCACTCTTAAACCGGGCCTGTCGATTATTGAATGTTTAAACTTCTCTTGTATATCGGCTGCCCTCAATGTTTTATTGACGTTGAAACAATGATGGAGATAATGACGAGGTTTCAAAGAGAGATGGAAGGGGATCTGCTTGTGTGTTAGGCTTGGGTGGGATCAGACGGAACGTTCTCCTGGGCTACAACAGACTTTCTGGCTGGCTGATTTATGCGAGCTGGGAGTCTATAAAGCAGGCTGTCTGGCAGTTTATGAGGCGCTGCACAGTGCGTTTTATTCTTTTGTAATTGGTTAACCGTGCTGAAAGCTTATTGCTGTGCTTGTAGCTTTTGTCTGAAGACCCATTCCTATGCAAAGCATGCAGGCAGCCCACATTGGAGGGTTAGTGGCTGGAATAGGGGTCTGGGGGCTAGAAGGGGGGCATAGGGCCTAGGATTGGGACTAGGGGATAGGATGCCGGGCCTTGAATGAAGAACAATGGATGAGAGGTTGTTGTCCTGCTATCTTGCAGGCTGGACATGTGCTAAATGAAGCACTAAGAAGAGATGGTGGAAGGAGCAAGGGAAAGAACAAAGAATCTTGATCAATCCATTTCCTCATCCAATTTTCTTTACCATCCATTCATCCATGCACCCATTCACCCATTCATCCATCCATCCATCCATGCATCCATCCATGCATCCATCCCTCCATCTATTCATGCATTCCAAGAGCCTTTTTCCATTCTGTTTCAGACCAGATTTAGTATGCTGATATGTACATAGCTGCTCTTATTTTCCCTCTGCGTTAGGCTCCAGTAGGCTTTTGACACATTGGCACATTAATATTACAAATATTCAAATAACTTTATTTAACATTCGGCAGGCTGACGGCGGCGGCGGGAGATTCACAGCCCATTGAGCAAGTGCGCTTCCCTGGGCTAAGTGCCGATTCATCATGGCTGCCTTACCCCTGTCTAATGGCTGCCATCATGGGGTGCACACACACCCAGACTCATACACACACATACACACACACACATACAAACACTGTTATTCTAAAGACTTTTTATTGGACAAATAATGTTTGGATGTGGTTTGAATGTTGTAGGAGCAAACACTAAGTGTATAGCCACAGATTGTCATCACAGCATTTTGCTGAATCTTTTTGTCTAATGATTATAAACGCTTAGCACTGCCAAAGGATGAGGAACTGGCATGCCTGACTAAAAAGTTTGCCCTTCCACAGAGCGGTTATATAATACTATGCTCAAAAGGTTTTCTCAAACCTGGACTACAGTATGTGTGCTAAAGGTATCTTGCTTTGTTTGGCATTCTTGTGTGTGTGTGTGTGTGCTTATGCACGTGCGACCGCGGTGTGTGTGTGTGTGTGCCTGCATCCCTGGCTGAATGTTCCACTGCTCAGAGGTGCTGGCTGTCAGCACTCACAAACACTGTGTTGGCAGACTGCTGCTATTAGAGGCTATTCCAGCCCATTTAGCCACTGTCCATTTTTGTTTCCCAGAGTTTACTTCATTTGGCCATGAGACACCCCCCCCCCACTTGCCCACATGGAGACACACACATACACACGGGTGCAGACACACGGGCACACACACACACACATACTTTCAACAGACCTCCTCCCAGTCAGGTCACCTTGAAACTCAATTAAATGACCCCCTGTGACTCTTTCAGTTCTGTCAACCAAAAGCCCATGGAGACGCTGGAAGATTGGGGAAGCGTAGATGGGGAGAAAAGGAGTGGCATAGAGGGGGACAAGAAGAAAGACTTTGTTTCCATGGATGTCAACGGGACAAATAGAAGGATGGCAAACGGCAGCAGAGAGAGAGGGGCTCCTTTAGAAAGGGGTTGAACAGAAAGGGGTCCGAGCGGGGAAGGAGCACTGACCCGGACACGGACGCTGAGTTGGATGGCTGCAGCTACAAGTCAGCTCTTCATGATTCTCCCAGGGATCCAGCGGCTCCACTGGCACACAACACAGACAGGAGCCCACACAGAGCTGCCCTCAACCATGTCTCTCTCTCTCTTTCTCTCTCTCTGTCTCTCTCTCTCTCTCTCTGTCTCTCTCTCTTTCTCTCTCCCTCTCTGTCTCTCTCTCTGTCTCTCTGTCTCTCTCTCTCTCTTATTTCTTGGTTTTCCACCCCCAGAGATTAAACATCCCCATCCATTATTACAGATTCTATTTCCAGCCAATTCACTGGATGTTTGGATGAGTGATAATCCATTTAGCCAAGCAGAACCATGACATTCGTGCTACACCTACATGATGTTACACCCACCACATTCTATACATTCAATGGATAGTGGTGTCTTTCTTTAAAAAGCTGGCACCACTGTTTCCAGGTTAATACATCCCCTGTGGCAAGCCTTTCGCTTCCTGTCCCCTCCCCTCTTCTCCTCTCCTCTAATTAGCCTGAGCCAGCTGTTTTCATCTCTATGGTTTGGTGACAGTGACTGTGGAGGCTGTGTAGAGAGAGAGAGGGGACGGGGGGGACGGGGGAACTGAGGCAGATGCCTCCTATGTTGGCAAAACACAAAGGGCTCAGGACACAGAGGGCCCCCAGGGGCCCCGCAGCAGGACCACATCACCGGAGCCTCTCCACCCCCCCCCCCCCCCCCACAAAGCCCCTGTCACCTGCCCTCTGCTCTGATCCCTGAGTAGTGGGTTGTTTATTGCGTTAGTTGAATACATAAAGGAGAGGATTTGTCAGCCTCTCACCATCAAACATGCTGTCCAGACGTTCGTGTGACGGATAAGGAAGAATGAGACTCGCTGTCTCACTTTTGCCTCTTTCTCTCTCATGGTGTCTTTCTCTTTCTATTTCAAAAATACCAAATACGAGAATATCCTGAAATTCATGTACATTTTTCAAAGCTTCAACTTTTTTTTTACTGTTTTTTTACTGTTTGATTTACTGTCATTTGTATATGAGGAAATGTGTATTACAATCCTACCTTAATGCAAAATAGAAGTATTTTACATGAGAGTCTCAGAGTTTTGGACCTTACTATATATCTATACATCTCTCTCTCTCTCTCTCTCTCTCTCTCTCTCTCTCTCTCTCTCGCTCTCTCTCTCTCTCTCTCTCTCTCTCTCTCTCTCTCTCATATAATGAAACAGTGCCATTGCACTTCCTCGAGACAAAGTGTTGCTTTGACAGCACGTCAACTCTTCTCCCCCCCCCCCCCCCCCCTGTTATTTCTCTTTTCTTCTCCTTCCCCCTCCCCCCCCCTGCCTGTCCCCTCCGGAGTGCTTTAATATCAGCCTTTAATGAGAAGACTCAGAGCCCCTCCACAGAACACCCTGTAGTTCTACAGAGATCGAGAGAGAACAAAGACTTCTCCCACCATCCTTCCTTCCTTCTCTCTCTCTCTTTCTTTCCTTCTCCCACTCCCCTCATCAGTCGTACCCATCAATATTCACTCAGCCCTAATAGCCAGTGCTGTTTGTTAGCCCGGAGGCCCCCCGCCCCCCCCTCCCATTCTCTCTATCATGCCTCTCTACTGATATGCCATCATTGAATTTGGTCCAAAGACAGAAAACACGGCAGTACCGGAATCCGATTAAAAACAAAGGAATCATTCAAAACAAAGGAATCGTATAACAGATGGGATCCAACACCCCCCAAAAATCTTCCTAGGTTCGACTGAGTGAGTGAGACGGGTAGATAGACACAGCGTTCAGTTAGAACATGACCCCTCGACACCTGGTCTCTCTCTCCCCGTGTCGGAGGGACCAGGGGAGTCTGTGTTCATGTCTTGTTCATGTCTTCCTCTAGCTTATTGCACTACGGGGGACAATGCTGGAATGCAAAGAAGCCTCCAGGAAACAGACTGATCCCCCTCCAGATATGACATCATTATTGTGATGGAATTAGCATTTGGATGTAATAGGTGACACGGAAACAATCAGGCACCCACATGCGCTTACAAACTCAACTGGCCAACTTTACTCCTGGATTATAATTCCCACCCAGTGGTGAATATTGTGAAACAGTTAAGGCCCTTTCCATGCATGTTCAGCCTATGTGATTAAACAATCTCAAATTAAACGTGGAAAATACATGTTATGACACCCCACGCATAATCCTCCAGCAACTGCTAGCCACGCTGCGCTAATTGTTCCGGGTCTATCCAACGCCAACCTTAAACCTCTGTGTAATGTGGCTACAATATGCAATTACCCAGCAATTAGAACTGTCGTAATCCAGTGAGTACTCCTACCCAGTTTGAAACTGGGCCGTGTAATTGTACCGTCTTGTTGACAGTCACCCTGGCCTGCAGTTATCTGGGTGGCAGCCCAAGGCAGACTGAGCATGGGAAATTCTGCCAGGCAGCAGCAACAACACTGCGTGGAATTATTGATCTGTGCTCTCTTCCCCCGGCCCTGTTCCAAGGACCCCATGCTGGGACTGCCCTCAGACGATGCCCGCAGGAAAAAGACAGGCCTTGACTGCTAAGCAGGGAAGGAGGCTCTTGTAGAGGTGGGGAGAGAGGGAGGATTGGTAGCAAGAGTGAGGAAGAAAGAGAGGGAGATGGAAAGATTGAGTGAGAGCGGGAGAGGGCTGGAGAACGACACGTAGGACTCTCGAAGCGTGTTGTGGCCTCAAACTGCTTTTGTGCCGTTTGTTTACTGGTTTTCCACATGGAAAGATTGACCCGCCACATCATTTTTTTATACATTTGTCTGTTTGTGTTGTTTTTGTGTTTGTGTTGTTCTTTTGTCCGTTGCTGTTAATAATAATACAACATATTATTATTTCAGTCTTTTAGTCATAATGCAGAGATTCACATGCAGTGCCATGTGCAAAGGCTCACACACTCACGCACACAAACACACCCATTTTCACGCATATTCAAGCACGTTCATACGCGCGCCGTCTAGGCTACACGCAATCTCTTTCTCAAACGCACACACACATGCACACACTAGAATAAACTGACCTTCATCTTCTCAGGCACAGTGGTATAACTGATATGATGTGTGTCGTGGTGGACCCCCTCCTTTGAAGAAACAGTCTGGGTTTTCATAGCTGTGGGTCACCCACTGTTCAGAATGTACTGGCCAGCAAAATCTCTCATTCTCCCTCTCCTTCTCACTCTTCCCTGTTTTCTCTATCTCTCTCTCTCTTTCTCCTCCACCATGTGTAACCCTGGAGAGCGAGGTAGGGATGGAGAAAAGGGGGGGGGGGGTGGAGCCAACAGAGGAATAAGGGAATAACCCCTGCTAGATGGGTTGGCGCAACTCTCAGGGGGCCCCCATGCCCCTTGCCTCTCTCCAGCATCCAGAACCCTAATCTCCCGAGCGCCTCTACTTGGGGATGCATAGATGGGAAGATCTCCGGTAGGACGATAGGGGGTTCAGCTGAGTGTGGCGAGAGGGGAGGAGTGAGGGGAGGAAGGAGAGGGGAGTGGGGAGGGGAGTGGGGAGGAAGGAGAGGGGAGGGGAGTGGGGAGGAAGGAGAGGGGAGGGGAGTGGGGAGGAAGGAGAGGGGAGTGGGGAGGGGAGTGGGGAGGGGAGTGGGGAGGAAGGAGAGGGGAGGAAGGAGAGGGGAGTGGGGAGGGGAGTGGGGAGGAAGGAGAGGGGAGGGGAGTGGGGAGGAAGGAGAGGGGAGTGGGGAGGAAGGAGAGGGGAGGGGAGTGGGGAGGAATAGTTTGAGAGAAGGAGACCAATCGCGTCCAATGAGATTACAACCCTGATTTGAGTTTGCCCCTCAGCTGATCCTCAGCTCTCAGTGGTCTCTCTGTGCTTACGTGTGTGTGTGTTCCGCCCCCCCCCCCCCACACTCAATCCCTCAAGAGGCTTTCCTTCTACATAGCTAATGTGATTAAGCCCAGCATTTGACCTGTAGCAATAAGTTCTTATGCTGCCGCTGGTACCAGTGCGTCGACCCCTCTGGCTTTGCCCTGTGTTAAAGCCTTCGCTCTGCTCAGTGCCCTGGAACACCTTAATCCGACCTGAAAGCAGTCGGGCTACCCCAGATGGGATCGATATCTGTGGGTTCCAGGGCGAGCTGCCAAAGGAGCATCCTTGGGCCAGGGCCAAGCTACAATCAATTAAGAGACAATCGATTTTAGTGATTGAAATACCAAAATAAAAGACCAGAGGCCTTGGAGCACTCAGATGTTTTACAGTTTGTGGGGTTTTCTGGTGTGTGTGTGTGCGTCTGAGTGTGCTGGTGGAGGATCAGCGTGTGCCCTGCGTGTGTGTGTGTGTGTGTGCAGGAGGAGGATCGGCGTGTGTGTGTTTACAAAGTGTTTGGGTGTGTGTGTGTATTTTGATTTATTTTGGAGTCATCTGTAGTAAAGTGGGAATGGCATTTAATCTAGCCCCTCTGAGACACAGCCAATAAAAAAATCTCTTCTGATCCAATATGTCCCGCCCGAGGAGGGTGTGTGTGTGCTTGTGCCCGAGGAGGGTGCGTATGCTTGTGCCTGTTTGTACTCATACGTGCGTGTGTGTGTGTGCACGCAGGTGCAAACCGTGTGCTTGACATTTATGTTCACACGTATTTTCCGTGGTCTCCATGGGTGCATTGGTGCCTATCATGTACGAGGACGCTTGTCAGTGGGTTATCATGGTGTCTCATGAATGGATGCATGTTGGATGGGTTTCTATCGGTCTCGGTTAGCGCTTCCTTCACAGCCGCATTCGACCCTCGCCGCCCGCTCGTGCTCTGCACTGTCGTGAGTCTAAGGTGCTCGAGTATCGTATGAACGTCGGGCCGCAGTGCTTGAGTGGAGCACGTCGCTGAGTGCCTGTTTCTATGTGTGTGGAGATCCACGTGTGTATCTATGAGTCTGATACCAGAGGCATTGCTCATAATGTGTGTGTGTGTGTGTGTTAGACTCACACGACCATGAAGGAGCTCCATGAGTCTCACAGGACCCACGCGTTGACGAAATTCCAGGCCTGTTGTTACTTTAATCAAATCAAAATGTATTTGTATAGCCCTTTTTACTTTACCCACAATATGAGAGCACAGTCTTTGTGTGTGAATATGTGTTCCGGGAGTCTCCAAGGCTGTGCAGTACAGATCTGTCCTTGGCTATTAGTGGTTCACTGTTCTGTGTACGTGTCTAGCACAGACAAGCACAGCAGCCTATGGCTCTGGTACTTCTCTCTCAGCATAATCTGAAAACAGTATGCAACCGAGACACACTGCACAATATGCTTTGTCTCGTCCTTTTAACCCAGACTCTAAGGTTAGAGGTCTCTCTCTGTCTCTGTCATACACACACTCTCTCACACACACACACACACACACACACACACACACACACACACACACACACACACACGAGAGAGCGGAGAGAGAGATATATAGTAAGATGGAAAACATGTAAGGAAAGCAGGCAGAGAATCAGAGAGTCCCTATTAAATCTCACCCCGTCCTTCCCAGTGACACCACGGCCGTTCAATGACCCTGCCGTTCACTGGCATTCAGCCTTGGTGTCAGAGTGTGTCCACCCGGGAGAGCAGAGTGACTCTCCTGATCCGCTCACCCTCTCTACCTGACCAGCCATGCTTGAGGAAGGTCCGCTAACGGCGCTCTACGGCTGTGTTGACCATGTCTCTCTGTCCTGTTGCCTTTTACTTTCCTTGTTTTCTTTCTTTCTGACTTACTTTGTGTCTGTTTGTCTTTGTTTTCTATCAGGGTTGTTTGTTCTCCTAACTTTGAATCCTCACTTGGCAGAGAGGTATGTGTGTGTGTGTGTTTTTACTTTCCAAATCCTCAATGTCACAGACACACACACAAACACATACGTGGAGTTTCATACCTTGCGGCGTATTGACATAAGCCAGCCAACAAAGGTCATTGCTGTCATACTTGATAGGTGGGTTGAGAATACACAAGGTGGTGTGTGTGTTTGTGTGTGTACGTCTGTACATGTTTTTCACTGTGTGTGTGTGTGTACGTGCACGCTGTGCGTGTGGGCGAGGAGAGCACCCGAGCTCTGCTGAGGTCCTCTGAATGGGACCCCTGGAATGACATAGTGCAAGAAATCCAGGTGCATGGCGTGCCAGTGAAACAGGGTCAACATCTGCCGTCCGTGACACGCATCGGAACACGCCTGGCTAGCGCCGGGCCAGCATTGCCCAGCGCCGGAGGATATGAAAAACACTTCCACTCGCTTTCCACCTTTTTAACGCTTCCCCGTCGCCGCTCCTTCCTGCTCTGCTCTGCATGCAGACGAGCCCTCCTCGTCACATCAGTACCCTACAAGAAGCTGACCTGCCTCTCCCAGTCCCCTCCCAGTCCCCTCTCCCCCCCAAGCACGATCACACCCCCCTCCCAGTCCCCTCTCCCCCCCAAGCACGATCACACCCCCCTCCCAGTTCCCTCCCAGTCCCCTCTCCCCAAGCACGATCACACCCCCCTCCCAGTCCCCTCCCAGTCCCCTCTCCCCCCCAAGCACGATCACACCCCCTCCCAGTTCCCTTCCTGCCTCTCCCAGACCCCCAAACACCCACCCCATCCCACCACCTTCTGGTTTGAATAGTCCTCTTGTACGCTGTGGATGTGCCTATGCGTAAACGAGACTGTTCAATTTAAGCGGGGGACAGATGCTAGGCAATCCCACACTGCATTTATCATCCTGCCCGTTAGAACTCTCCATTGGCAACTGACAGCTTTGTAAAAGATTGCACTGCCAACACTTAGTGTTCCGTGAGAAACAAGCCACGTTCAGGAACATGATATGGAACACTGGCACGTCCGTTCTGCAACACAGAGATGCCGTTTCTTTCTTTCGTTTCTTAATTTTTTCATGGGTTTCTGTAAGGGAGAGTTATAATGTAACAGATACCCCCCCCTTGTCTCTCTCTCTTACTCTTTCTCTCTTTCTCTCTCTCTCTCTCTCTCTCTCTCTCTCTCTCTCTCTCTCTCTCTCTCTCTCTCTCTCTATCCTTCATTCTCTCTCTCCCTCTTTGTCTCCCTTGTCCTCCTATGTCTCGTCACTTACTCTCAGGCACATCTGATAACCCAACCTCCGTTAGGTTATTAGACGTAGTTATTATCCTTTCCTTTGACTTCTCCCTTCCTCCCTGAGTCCCTCCCTCCCTCACCTCTGCTCCCTTACCCTGTTTGACAACCATGTTTGCACTGTGTGAAAATGTCAGCAGTCACCGTGACAGGGTGCAGACATGGAGCAATGAGTTATGGGCTGTCCACCGGCATGTCACACTGTCCCACTTGACACTGCCCAAAGACATGCTTAGAGTTTGGAACCCACAGGGTCTATGTAGAGTGCTAGATAGGGTTTATAACTACCACAGGCCCCGGAAGCCAGCAGGTGTACTGGTAGGGCGTGAAGCTCTGTTGCTAAGGCACATTTCGAGTCACTTCAAAGAACAGCAAAGCTGCAAGACGTTGACTCGCGCTGCGTTTTGAATCTCCATAATTACGCGTGCGACGAACGCTTCGCTGTGGCAGCAGGGTGTGACCTCCCCCCCCTCCTCTAGCCCAAACGGCATATTTGTTTACCATGGTTGTGAAACATAAAATTTATTTTTGTGTTGTTGCTTGCAATCAAAGCCTTGTGGAAGACAGGGATGTTTCCTTTGATGTTGCAGGATGCAGACAAACACTCATTTACATGAACACTGAAGTGAATTTCTTCACCTATTACCCCTGTCTTTGTTGTCTCTGTCGCTCTGGTAGTTCCCGCTTCAGACTTTATATTCCCCGGCTGACTGGCGTGTTCACTTAGGACCTTCCGAAGCAAAAGGTGTTTTATACAGTCACGCAGCCGGTTCGATTCCAATTTCCAAACGCTTTTTTCGCCTTTTTGTTCTTTTCCGAGTGACGTTTTCATGTTCTCCCTGTCTCCGTCCTCAACAGGGTCGTTCCTACATCCTGAAATGGAGTCATCAGATGATTTTATACTAGGTTGATTGTGGCGGGTTTATGGCCCTGATGGGAGGGGAGGGGCGGGGGGCTGGCGGGCGGGCGGGCGGGCGTGTCTGTTCAGTAAGAAACGTGACAACAGGGTGGTGCTACAACAGATGTGGAGCGCAGGGGAAAGAGCTGATGTGGCCATCTTTGGATAACTGCTATAGATTAATTGATCCGGCCGTGAAATTAATGAGGTGAGGCCCTTTTTAAAACAGAGACAAGTGCTGCTGAGACAGAGGAAGCTAACGATCTCCTGGACATTGTGTGTGTGACGGAGAGGAGAGAGAGAACGAGAGGGAGAGAGAGACACAAAGAGAAAGAGAGGAGAAGAAGAAGCCACACCCCCCGTGCGATGAAATACCAACATAACGGACAAGGGTCTCTAACTATCAATTGTTATGACCCCCCTCTCTAACACACACTTGATTCTACGACTTCCTGGTTAATTCCCACGCCCATCTGGAAGTAGCAACTGCCGTGACCGTGTTGGGTGGCAGAATTGGCAGCAGAAAGATAAATAGTTCATTTATTTCAACGATTATCTCCTACAGCGTCCCCTGACGCTGCTTTCCAGCTCCCTCTCATGTTGTCTGCTGTGGCTGTGGAGAGAACAGGACTCGTTTCTCTTGATCTTTGCCATCTGTGGATACAGATGGAAGAATGAGCTGGTATTTATTGGAGGAACAATTCCAAATTCTCTGAGCCGGTCAATCTGGAATTCAGCACCAGCCTCTGTACGTTGTCCGGACTCCCCCCCCAGAGGAACCGCACTCAATCCCATCTATTTTGTGATTCCATTTTGAACTGTCTCTTTTCCTCTTCCTCCTTCTATATCTCATTTGAGTTTATCTCCCCCCCCTCCCCCCCCCCCCCCCCCCTCTCTCTCTCTTCCTCTCTCTGGGTTGGCACTGCAGGGCGCGATAGGCAAACCAGATCTGATCCTCTCCCCACCCCGGTTCGGTTTAGATCAGTCAGTGTCGATAGTGAGGAGAGAGCCAGTGGACAGATGACTGTCCTCCATCTCCTCTCTGCCCACTCGGGGGCCTGGCAGCGGGCCTCAGGGTCCTGGCACAGGGCCTCATCTCAGGGTCCTGGCAGCCGGCCTCATCTTCATGGTTGGCCAGTGAGGCCAGCTAAGGAAGAGGTTGACGTCAGGCAAGGAGTTCTGATCTCTATCACCTACTTACTGTAGGGTAAACACACACACACACATAAGCATACGCGCACTTAAGTCAAGTATTTACTCATGAATACATGCACATGCATGCTATTGGTTGTCCAGATTCCCAGCCAGCCTGTTGGCTGGATGTTCAAAGAGAAGGTGCCGTCGAGCAAACCACCGGCTGTGATGTTACCATGGTGACAGCCTTCCCAGAGGACATGGGGTTGACTGGCAACAAAAAAAAATGTTGGTGTGCCATTGAGCATCCGTACACACATGCACAAGCACATCCACACAACTAACTCCACCATCCCCACAAGGCAATGTTTCCAACTGTGCTGCTGCATTTGAAGTGTTGTCGTTTTGTGAGCTTCTATCTATTGGCTGCCCTATAGGGCTATGGTTGTCGACAGATTGTTAGGAATGTATTCTTATAAGAATGTTTTTTTGTTGGCTGCAGTATAGAGTTCTGGGTGTACAGAGGTTGTGGGGAGGTTCTCTGTGTGGACTGCAGCATTTGGTTCTGGTTGCGGGAAGGTTTTCTGTGCAGTAACTGAATGCAGGCCGGGCTGAGCCAAACCTGACAACCGAAGCAGACACATGATTAATGACCTGGGGGAGTGTTCAGAGCAGCCTCTCGCAAAGAAAAGAAGAAAAAACCCCGCTTTTTTAGAAATCGGTTGAGGTATGCCCACCCTCTTTCAGTCCTCCAAGAAAGAAGAAGAAAACAAAAAAAGCATCAGACCTCCGTCTGGCCTCTTGTGTTCACCGGTCAGCGCTCCTCTCATCGGGGGGAGGATTGGAAGGTGCTGACGGATGGAGAGGAGAGAGCGAGGGGTTCTGGAGGCACGCGTCTTACTCAGCGCCTACCTCGCCAACCCTGCACCTGTGGCTGCCCTCTCCCACGCTGGTCTCTCCCACCTCACATCTTCACTCGCCTTCCCTCCCTGCAAAAGGAGCCGCTCTGTTGAATACAGAGAGGGTCCCGTTGAACGTCAGACGCTGACATTGGAGAATCCATACTGTGTGTGTCCCCCCCCACATCGCACGTGACCCAAACAGCCCCAATCCAGAACCTCGAACCAGAACTTCCGTCTCCAACTTCAGTCTCGGCATTGACTTCTCCTTTTTAATGTGACATGTTTTAGCTTCTCTTAGCCCCCACATGGATTCTAGATGTTTCGTGTCAGACGTAGTTGTTTTGGAAAGCCTCGCTCTCTTTTTCTGAAGGTGTCTTTGTTCTTTGAATGAGCGTTGGATTCTTTTTTCCCTCTTCCACGTTCTGTGGAGACTGAACACCCGGGTGTAGAAAGCAGCTCATTATATGGATCCTGGCCAGGCAATGAACAATGACAGGAAGAGGCAAGAAGGGGAATACAAACTAGACTGCTGATTGGCTTTGCTTTCTCTTTTTTTTTGTTTTGCCTTTGCTAGTCTCTTCTGCTTTATATGGTACTATATCTGGCAGTGTAATGAGTGCATGCTCTGCCACAGAGCAATGATCACACAGGTACGTGCACACATACACACAAACACTCACACACACACACACAAACACACATGCCTCCAGTCCTCTTAGACATGAAAGAGAGACTCTTTCCAACTGAGTGAATGACAAGTAGGCAAATCGGGGTCAAATGGGGCCCTGACCCTAGTGTGTGTGTGTGTGTGTGTGTGTGTGTGTGTGTGTGTGTGTGTGGATTGGAGAGCATGACTCCAAAGACTAAGATCCGTCCCATGTGATTGATGGGGTGTGAGGTTGAGTTGGTGTTTCAGGGGTCAAGGGTTCTACTTAAGGGGTCAGTTAAGCCAAATCTCACAACTTGACCCTCTCTAGGTGTGACCCAGCGTCCACTGAAGGAGCCAGCATGCCTCTGACTATCAACACCAACAGTTGTATTCATCTACACCGGGGGTGTTCAATCCTGGTCCTCGAGAGCCCCTGTCCTGCATGTTTGAGATGTTTCCCTGCTCCAGCACACCTGATTCAAATGAATGGGTTGTTATCAAGCTCTGTGGAAGCCGGGTAATGACCATTCATTTGAATCAGGTGTGCTGGAGCAGGGAAACATCTAAAACATGCAGGACAGGGGCTCTCGAGGACCACGATTGAACACCCCTGATCTACACAATTAACCATCACCAAAATCTACTTCAGGCCTGAATCCCATTTCACTTCGAAACACATCTCCGGGTCTATTTCGTCGACTTAGTTAAAGTCTTATTTAATTTAATGATCTAAGCAGGAACTCGTTTCCAGGCAGTAGTATAATCCATGGCCAGTGGGCACACCCAATCTTCTTCCATTTGATCTGGTGCACACCTTGTGTAGCTCCCCCCGCAGACCCATATACAGTATTTCCTCGCATCCTTCACTATACCATAAATCCCATGTTTCCAATTACATTTAGAATGGTAGGGCCCTTAAGCATTTGCATGCAGAGGCTATACATTCTTAGCACACGCGTGCCCTACGTGACACGTTGTCAATGTGTCTTCATGGGAGATGTATGGGCCTTGGTGTGCAGTCGATTACTGACTCAGGAAAGTGGGGCCCCTAGTTCACCCCACGCTTGCCTCCAACAGAAAGGTAGTATTTTCCATGCTCTATTCGATTTCCTATTCTTCCTTTTAATCCACTGTCAAACTGACATGTACACAATCTAGATGCATTTGTTGTCTGACCTAGTTTGGTTATTGGGCCTTGGGTAGATACAGTATCTTTTGTTTCTTCTTCCCTTTTGCATTTCTCAGTTATTGTCAAGCACATGGATAAATGAGAAGGTCGTACTTCACCATGTCCTCTATCGCCCAACGCACTTCTAGGAGAAAGCAAACATGGGTCTGGAGCATTTATCCCCAAGACCCTAACACCTGCAGTGTTAATGTCTTGGTTTGCTCAGGCTAGGATAGGATAGGGTCGTTTCCTGCAAATGACAGACACATGCAGCGGGGGGTACATTCAAAAGGGCGCATGAAGGCAGAAGCAGATATAGCTCTAATATAATTTCTAATCCCACAAACGTGACGAGGTGTTGGCTGAGCCAGGGGGCTAGCTAAGAAGCTAGCCCCCAGCTGAGAAGCCAGATGAGATGAGGTTCCTGAGATCCGTGTGACCTCAATACACCTTCACATGAAACCAGTGTGTGTATTTCTCCATGTGTGTGTGTGCGTATGTGTCTATGTGTGCGTGTGTGTGTCTGTTTATTTGTGTGTGCATCTTTGTGTGAGTGTTTCCCCTTCAGAGAGATCAGTGTCTCATCTTCCCCGGTCACCATGCCAGTGCTGACGTGGGGTCACGGCTGTCAGATAGTTATCAGTGGGCAGTGATCCACAACATCAGCCTGACCTCAGTATACCAAGGAGAGAGACAGAGAGAGAGAGAGAGAGGGAGACAGGGAGACAGGGAGAGAAAGAGAAGGAGAGAGAGTGTGAGAGATAGAGAACTTGAGCTGTCTGTCAAAAGAGGGAAAATGGGAAAGGTTGAGGAGAAAAAAACGTCAAGAAAAATAGGGTTGGAGAGGAGGGTGCTGAGAGATGCAAGGAGGGCAAAACAGGACAGGAGACGGAGAGCGAGAGAGCTCCAGGGCCCAGAAGAGACCAGCGAAAGAGGGGGGAATGTTTCGTTTTTGTGTTTCGAGGCAGTTCAGCGCTGGGTTACTTTCACACAGGGGAGACTAATTGCTTGTTGATCTAATGTTTTATCTCCCCTTGTTTCTGAAAACCCACACCCTTGATGACTGATGCGTCAGTGGGCTGGCTGCTGGAGAGGTCCTCTGAGTGTTAGGAACACCCCGGCTCATCCAAACCAAATATGCATGAATCAGAGGAGAGATTGGGCCCGATTCCAAACGCTTTGAGGTGGAACACGCCTCAGCCCTCCGCTGCGCGCCTCAGAACCAGGATCCATACCCTCACTTCGCCTTATCTCTTTTTCACTCTCGCTCTCTTTCTCTCCCCCTCTATCTTACTCTCTCTCTCTCTCTCTTTCCCCCCGATCTCTCTCTGATCTCTGACTGTCTCTCTTTCTTGCTTTCTTTCGTTCTCTCTCTCACACACTTCCTCTCACTCTCCCCCCCCCCCCCCCCAATTTATTTTTTGCCTCTCTCTCTCATTCTCTCTCTTTCTGTCTCTCTCACTCACTCTCTCTAATGGAGCAGTGCAACAGAGCCAGTAGTTAATTAATGGTTTTTAATGCGGTGGATCCATGCACATAATACCAAGGTCGATTAGAGGAAGACGCAAGTCAAACAGACAGGAAAAGCCTGTCTGTCTTTCTGCCTGTCTGCTGTACTGTATGTAATGCTAACCCCAGTATAGGACAACATTCAATTAATACATGTCCTGGGGAACAGATGCTAGACAATTGGCGTGAAATGAGGAGGAGGAATCTCATTGAATGGGGTCAGCAGTTTCTTTCTGCGAGTAGTGTAAGTTGGGTCAGTGTGAGCACTGCACAGTGAATGGATATATGCTGTGTGTGTATGTGTGTGTGTGTGTGTGTGTGTGTGTGTTAGAGAGAGAGAGAGAGAGAGTGAGTGTAAAAGCATGTGTGTGATTGTGTAATGTCTCTTTGCCTAAAACACAACAGCAGTGCATTCAGCAGGAAAAGGTCTCTCCTCTCTGCGGCTATGAGGGTCCACGTGACGCTGTGTTTGTAAACATGCCCCTTGAGGTGATAATGGAGCAGTCTGTAAACACATCAGTAAACACACTTTGGAGCTCTTTTCAGGTCTTTTTGTGTGTGTTTGTGTGTGCCGGAGATTGTATGTCCCAGTTCTAAAATGTGTGAGCCATTACATGCTCAGTTTTCTCCTTGGTTTAAAAAAAAATTGTTCTTTTTATTTGACATATTTTTCTTTACAATTTTTCGGCAACTTTTACGATTTTAATTCTGTAGGTTCTGGATTTGTAAATCAGTGGCACAGATGGCATCCTCTTTCACTTCTGGTCAGGGGGCCTTTTAAGAGTCCCCCCAACCCTCCTTTAACGATGAACCAGCCTCTCACTGTTCAGGCTTTCAGGATGAGTTTCACACACACACACACACACACACACACACACACACACACACGCACACTCTGGCCCTGCACCAACAAGCGTCCTCTAAATTCTCAACACTTCTGGGCTGATCACATGCCCAGACTGGGCTCCGGTGATCTCTTCTAGCTGTTTCTGTTGTTGGACAAGCTGTTTGTGTTTGAAAGGCTGTCTGTGACCAGGCAGTGGGTCAGACTGTTTACCTCCTGGGCTTCTGAGTGGCGCAGTGGGAGGTGGAGCTAGCTTTCAGTGTGGAGTGTATTATATAGCAAATGTGTATGAATTGCAAAAAAGCAACAGTGAACTAATCATGGATTATTGAGCCAGTCCTAATAGGTAGTAGTTCAACAGAAATAAATGCTTATTTTGGCTTTAAAAACTAATTTTAGCAGTAGATTAGGACATTCGTTAATATCAGTCTTCTCTTTGTCCCTCTCTCGGTTCTTCACAGAGGCCAATTGAAAAGTTTGAAGGCAGGAACTTGTATAAAAAAGAGGCCATTTCCACTTTTACAGCACTATAAAGCAGTAGCCAGACTCCTAAAGTGTGCTTCCCCGTCCTTATATTTATGAAGCATAAAACATTTAATTAAATCTTAAAAGGCTGTTGATATAAAGGTCCAAAGGTTTTGCCCACTCGCTCGGCGAAGTCCACACAGCAGTCTTCTCTCATTACTGCCTGAAGGCGGGGTGTAGAGTGACTAGCTGCCTACTTACCACTGGACTGAATAACTCTTTATTCAGGCATTTTCAAGAATGGACACTCAAAATAGCTCACTGTTGACAGTCTTGGATTCAGTTACACTTACTGTCTATGGAACCACGCTTCTGTAACTGTTGTGTTCCACATCGCTGCTCTTTCTCATTCACCCTTCTGGCTGAACGCAACAAAGCATGTTCGTGCTCCATCCCTGACAAGCCACCCTTTACTGCATACCACATACAGTACTCATCCATCCACAATCGACTGGATATCTTCCAATATGTCCCTGACTTAACCAATGTTGACCTATCTATGACTAGCTGATGATAATCATCCCATCGCCATCGCCCTGACCTTTATAGTCTTTGTCTCATGGACATAAACGCAGACGGGGAAAGTGTCCGTGCCGCTTAGTGGCCTTGAATTTATTGGCCCTCTTCTTTCTCGGTGTAGCACCTCTGGCTTCTCGGCACTGCAGTGACGGTAGCTAAAATATTAGACATTCATCACAGTTATTACAGCCTGTAAATCCCTTTCTATGCAAGGCAGGATTTCCCTGCCTTTTATTCCCGCTGGAGGAAAAAAAAAAGTGATTTGGTTATTGCCTGAGCTAAAACTCACTCATATCAGCCACAATAATCTGTGTCCCCCCCTCTCCTACCCTCCTCCGCCACCCCTCCTCTCCTTCCCTCTCTTCCCCTCAAGTCATTTAAATTAAAGAACTAGCTGGAATGAATACACTTCAGTTATCACCACACAGATCAATGGAACAGACTAGATTTACTTAATGTAAAATGAGGGAGCGATGAAGGGAGGGGTGACGGTGGGGGAAAAAGAGAGAGAAAGATAGAGCTAGAGAGCCAGGCATCCATAGAATCAGACAATCATCCGGTCCATTTAAGGGCGAACACCTTCCAACGAATGTAATAAATCCTGAAGTCTGGTCTCTGTTTCCCACTCTGAGTCGTGTATCAGACGTTGACTTGTCGTCCCACACTGCGCCCTCGTAAAGCTCGACACCACAGGAACCTGCGCCAGTCCGTTCTTAGTCGTTTTTTGGTGTCCTTACCCAGGGTGTGAATTACGGGGGGGTTTGGGGGGGTCTGGCCCCCCTAATTAAGACTTGGACCCCCCCCAAAAGAGGTCTAAACAACAGGTCGGGGGGGTCGATACACGCCCTGGAGAAGAAGTTGACCCCCCCCCCCCCCCAACCAATTGTCATTGTATAATTCGCACTCTGTCCTTACCCAAACAATACATGAGCACCCTTTCTTCGGTATTGTCTCCCGTCGAGTATTTCCCACTCACGGTGTGTTTTTGTCCCTTCTCTCCTCCTGTAGCGTGTCCCCCGGGCACCTTCAAGTCCGTGCAGGGTCCGGGGCTGTGTCTGCAGTGCCCACCCAACAGCCGCTCCGCATCTGAGGCGGCCACCATCTGCGTCTGCCGCAACGGCTACTACCGAGGCGATGCCGACCTGCCGGACACGCCCTGCACCAGTGAGTAGACCGCTTCCCAACCCATCAAAACAGAACATTAGAATGACATACTGTAACGTTTACTACTACTGAACCATTCATTTCAGGAAGTATACTGCCCGTAAATGCCCGTAAATTTGTCAAGTCTGAAATGACCTTGGTTGCTGGATTACATGCACAGCACATTTACACCTTTTCCCAATCCCCAAGCCATTATCTTGCCGGTCAAATCCTACTACGTAAGTCAACACGCACACGCACAGACCGATGCATATCGTTCACGCACACATGCACACATTCAAACCACAACGCCCTCATTAGACTAGGAAACATGGAGAAGATGCAGTCTGTCCACCAGATAGAATATCCACAGGAGGCCCAGTAAGCCTGCTTACACTCTCCCAGATATCTAGATATCATGTAAAAAGAAAAAAAACGACTGCAACAATCTGTCAAGCCTCATAACGGTCTCTTTTGACGCCCCATTATCTGCAAGGAGTACAGTGAAGCCCCAAAAAGTTTGTTTGCCTTCCTCTCTCTAATGCCCCAGGAGAGGACTCTAATGGCTCTTGCCTTCCCACAAGATGCAGCCCTGACAGGATTATCGCTCTGCCATACCTATTTATTGTAGCTGGATTTATTCATGAAATACTCCTAGAACTAAGTGGAGGATAGCCAAACTCTTCTTGTTCAGTAGTTGCTGAGATGTTGCAGATGACTGGAGGTCCCTCCTTTTTCTCTACTAAGATGATTTATGCAATGCATCAGAACAGTTTGGGGGTGTTGAACAGCTCCTTGGTGCATTGGGACTTTCCATCTTGAGAAGGTACTCCTTTTATCCTTCAAAGCCTTGAGGGTCCACCACCCCAACGCAACATGTCTCTCCGTCATAAGTGTTTGAACGCTTCCAGAGAGTAGCCGTTTATACCCGCAGGCTTTTAATGCTGCTTGTTGATAGAACCCAACTCCCTTCCTGGGATTTTGATAGCTCCCCTAGTGTAAACTGTAAATCTCCCACTTTCAGGAGCTTTCTTGAACACCTCCCTAAGAGACCCGGGAACACTCCCCCAGTCCTCATCTTCAGCGATGACGCTCTGCGACGCTGCACCGTGAAGCTTTCTCCGCATCGACACTCTGACCTCTACATCTCAATCCATCGCTAGTCTCCACACCCTTTCTCTAGAGTAATGCTCCCCCCCCCAAAAAAACACAAAAAAAAAAACACAGAAAGAATCAAATAACCTTTTTTTCCTTTTTTTCCTTCTTTTCACTATGTGTCTTCCCTCGTCTTAAATCCTATGGCAACGCTGCCTCTCTTCGTAGAATGGACTGCTGTGTATGAATGTAGCTGCAGTAGCAGCAGAGTCAGCTTCATGCCACAGTGGTTTAGTTCTCCTTGTGTCAGCAGGAGACCACAGAGAGCACCCCTGTAGGGGCCATGCATCACTGCTCATCCTCACAACAGCGGCAACTGCGGGAGCGGTGTTAGTGGTCTTCTGGAATCATTAGCCGCATTAGCATCATTAGCTGGTGGTATTATTAGCGGTAGCTGTAGCTTTGATGTTAGCTTCGTCAGTTGTTGTGAGCGTAGTTAGTTGTAGAAATGCATAACCACACAGTTATGTTGTGGTTGAAGTAGCTTTAGCATTGCTGCCATCGTCAACTGGAGAATTAGCATTGTTGAGTGATAGCAGAGTTATTGTTAGCATTAGCAATGTTACCTCACCAGTGTTGGCAGATGCAGCCTTACCAGTGTTAGCATCACTAGCACCAGCTCTCCTCCATAAGCTCCATCTCTCTCTGATTAGCCTGCTGATGTATTGCCAGTGCCTGGCTATGTCAGTGGGGGTCCTATGCTTCCTGCATCCCCCCCCCCCCCCTTGGGGACCCACTGAGCAGCATCTCCTCTTCAAACAAATTTCCTCCTTTTTCCCCTTTCCCCCTTCTCAAAACTAGAGGGGGTGGTGGTGGGGGTGCGCCAAACCCTCTGTCTCCCAGCAAGGTGCCCGCTCCTCTCTCCCCTGCTACCCAGCAGCGGGGCCTCTGAGATGGGCTCTGCATAGTAGCATTCTCCCCTCTCCTCCCCCCGTACCCAGCAGTCTCCTCCTCCCTGCCTGCCAAGCTGACGCAGGGCCGGCCTCCCTGGGGCTGGGCAGTCTGCCTGCTGGGCCGGCGGGGCCCCCGCTCTGCCTGCGAGGGGGGGGGGGGGAGACTGACAGCCTGGCGGTAATTGGTGGTAGTTGGGCGGTGAAACTGTTGCTGATTAGTCCATCGGGGAGCGAGGAGATGTAGAGGAGTGGAGGAAAAAAAGCAGGGAGGCCTGCTGTGCGGTGGAAAGAAGGTACAGAAAAGAGAGAAGGGGAGAGAGAGAGAGAGAGAGAGAGAGAGAGAGAGAGAGAGAGAGAGAGAGAGAGAGAGAGAGAGAGAGAGAGAGAGAGAGAGAGAGGAGAGAGGAGAGAGAGAGAGAGAGAGAGAGAGGAGAGAGGGAGAGGGAGAGGGAGAGGGAGAGGGAGAGGGAGAGGGAGAGGGAGAGGGAAATAAGGAGTGAGAGAGAAATAGAGAGAGATACAGATGAAGAGCTGTATGTAGGTCTAAATCCATGACTAGGGTGGGTGGTATGACACAGAGCACAGAGGGATCTATATGTAATGTAGCAACAAGCCTTCTGCAACAGTCTGGAAATGAGGAGAGGGAGAGAAGTGTTGTACACAGTGGTGCTACAGGCTACAGCAAGCACACCAGAGAGCTTGTAAAGCACAGTATGTTCTTCACAGTCAAGTGTTGGTTGAACAGATAGCGTTGGTTGGACAGATAGCGATACAAAGAATTGTGAATTTGGTCATCCCCAGCAGAGAGAAAGATAGAAACTGTTCCTAGATCTCAAAAGTCATAATTGTGGCTCTCTCTCCCTTGATCCATGTGAGAGTCAATTAAGAGCCACAAATCCAAACCTTGTCTGTAAGGATAGGCAGGCTTTACTTTCCCCTCAACCACCATTGAACCATCACTTCTTCGTTGCCACCACTTGTACTTCTGAAAGGAGAGAAGGGGAGGTGACAGTTACGACAAAACGTTTTCTCTATCGCACTGAAAGTTGACCTCAAACGACTAATACAGTACTGGAATTTTACCTCAGTGCAGTAACAGTAGTTTTGGCTATTTACCTTAGTGCAGTAACACAGTAGTTTTGGCTATTTACCTCAGTGCAGTAACAGTGGTATTGGATATTTACCTCAGTGCAGTAACAGTGGTATTGGATATTTACCTCAGTGCAGTAACAGTGGTATTGGATATTTACCTCAGTGCAGTAACAGTGGTATTGGATATTTACCTCAGTGCAGTAACAGTGGTATTGGATATTTACCTCAGTGCAGTAACAGTGGTATTGGATATTTACCTCAGTGCAGTAACAGTGGTATTGGATATTTACCTCAGTGCAGTAACAGTGGTATTGGATATTTACCTTAGTGCAGTAACAGTGGTATTGGATATTTACAGTAACACAGTAGTACTGGATTTTTCCTTGTGCAGTAACACAGTATACTGAGTCTTGCAGAGCTAAGCCGGTGTAATTGTCTGGCTGGGTTTAATACTCTGTCTGCTCTTTTCACTGCAGAGAGATGTTGACCTGCTCTGCCCACCTTAACCCACACACACACACAAACAGTCATGCACACATTTGAGCACGCCCACACACACAGACAGAGACACACACACACACTCACTCGAA
>CM042854.1:10552110-10559610 GCA_023658055.1 Thaleichthys pacificus
ACTCGTGTTAGCCATAGCGGTTTTGCTAAATGACCATGTATCTGGAGCGTCTTGTCCTCACAGCCAGACCATAATAATCACAATATGGAGGTCATACCCTTCCTGTCGCCGATCCTCCATCACCGTGGTGCTGAGCCACGCTGAGGTCGCCTCAGTAACACTGCTATTCCGTCACCCCTGTGCGTTCCGGTGCTTTGTCCCGGCGCCCTCGGAGCCATCCCACGTGGCTTTGCAGCAACAATGATTAATTGTGTGTGTGTTGACAGAAGTCACTGCCTGCCCTCTCCCGACTGTGATAGGACACTCCGAGGTTCTGTCCCAGTGCACTCGGAGAGCAACCTCCATCGCTCTCCATTTCCACTAAGTACTGTTCTCATGCGAAACAGCTGCTTCAACTTGGGCTGACACAGAATATGAGAAGACCGTGTTTTTCCCAGTGTTGTGCTACCTTTTATTGTGTCTGGGGAGCAGTGGGAATGAACAGCAGAAGGTCAGGACTGAGAAGAAAAGACGGGAAAGGAAACGACTGTTAAGGCCGCCATTTCCCATCGCTGTTATATGGAACAACATTTTGGAAAGATAGTTGGTTGGAGTCCATATGATGTTTTGTTCCTTTCCTGCTGACAGTATCTTTCTATCAACTGTAGAATCCACAGATCAGTTGGATACAATGCTAGCTCTCCAACGCAAACGTTGGGGGTGTTAACGTATGTATTCAAACAACAAAGAAGCATCTTCATAAATATAGCATTTTTATAGGTAGCGTGTCAGTGTAGATTCTCTTCCTGCCTCGACACTCAGTGTACTCAGGTATAACAGATCCTGGTCTCAGATCTGCTGTCCTACCCAGTCTAATAAGGTTAGATGTCAGAGAGATAAGCTGACAGGAGATCATAGCCGGAGGAAAGCTTCTGTCCCTAGCTGAGCTGTCTTGATGGTAGGGAAGGCAGGTATGAAAAATGACACGATGAACCAAAGTACGCATTTTGCGGTGGGTTTTCAGTGTGTAAAACGTGTTCAAAATGTCCATAGGGAAAATCGGAGGGATTACATGCATTGCAAAAGATAGCCGTCAACAGACACCCAGAGCTTTAGATTAGACCTCAGATGAATGGTCTGTTCGTGTGCGATTTGTACTGTGTTCATGAAAGTGTTGTCATTGCTTAAAGAGTGCCTGTGTGCATGTTTATTTATGGGGCACAGATACTTTATATGCTAATGAAACCCCATCCTTTTGCACTCAGGAAGTAGGGATCCTTAGAACTGAAGTCATCTAATAACGTATTAGCATCACATCAGCAGGATGAAAGACTCATTTACGTGTGTGCGTGTCCCCTAGGTGTCCCTTCCGGCCCCAGAAATGTCATCTCCATCGTCAACGAGACCTCGGTCATCCTGGAGTGGCACTCGCCGCGGGAGACGGGCGGCCGCGAAGACGTGGTCTACAACATTGTGTGCAAGAAGTGCCGCGCCGACCGGCGCTCGTGCTCCCACTGCGACGACAACGTGGAGTTTGTCCCGCGTCAGCTGGGCCTGACGGAGACGCGGGTGTTCATCAGCAACCTCTGGGCTCACACGCTGTACAGCTTCGAGATCCAGGCGGTCAACGGGGTCAGCAACAGGAGCCCGTACCCGGCCCAGCATGTGTCCATAGACATCACCACCAACCAGGCTGGTAAGAGGAGCTGTGTGTGTGTCTCTCTGTGTACGTGTGTCTCTGTGTGTGTGTGTGTGTTTGTGTGTGTGTGTGTGTGTGTCTCTCTGTGTATGTGTGTCTCTGTGTGTGTGTGTGTGTGTGTGTGTGTGTCTCTCTGTGTATGTGTGTCTCTGTGTGTGTGTGTGTGTGTGTGTGTGTGTGTGTGTGTGTGTGTGTGTGTGTGTGTGTGTGAACCCGTGGAGGAGGTGGGTTTGGGGTTGGAACACATTCCCGATGAGGAGCGGGGTGCGAGAAAAAATGGATTGATCAAATGTAAAAAAAATACTGAGAAAGAAAAATATTGCTTTCCATGTTTAACTACAGCAACATCCTGGCTTATACCCTTCATTTGTATGCCACAAGACTACACAACACATCTATTATTTACTGGCTGTATACAGTATAAGCCTAAATGCGTGAAGGGACCAAGCCCCTAAACAGTTTCCAAGCAGGAAAATTGACTAATTTTCTGGTAAAGCTGTACAGCTAAGCTTTCGTTCGTGTTGAGCTCTTGCGGAGGAGATCCCAGGCATGCCCGCATCTCGAGCAGTTAACACACCTCCAGCTCCGCTGTGTGTCATCACATCCAATGTGTTTTTGCATAACGTCGATGATAAGAGCATCATGATGATGATCATGACGGCAGCATCTGCATTGATTTCCTTCGAAATCAGAATCGGGACAGTTTGCTAAATCTGCCTCCTCTGTGGGATTGATCCAGTCTGCAGGGAATAAGCCCACGTGCAGAATCCCCATATGCTAAATGGCTTCCGCGGCAGGCAAGAACTTTGACAGTGCAGTAGGAGCCTTGGCCCTCCTTTTCATGTCCTCTTTCCCCAAATCAAAGCTGGGGCTCGTGGATAATTGAGCATGCGGGGAGATTCTCCCTGTTTGAAAACATGGGCAGAGGACTTCAATCTGAGAGCCCAGACATGGCATGTTAGGGTGTGTGGTGAGACCAGAGCGAACCAATCTGCTGCCCTACTTATCTGGCCCTTTGTAGTTCCTCAACTTTATTTACACATCAAAAACCTTACAAATCAAAAAAAAAAACGGAAGAAAAAAACTTGCTGGTTTGCATGTTTCGTTCCGCTCGCTGAGAAACCATTGCAGAAGTATTTGCCTTTTGCACTTGTTGTGAAGTAAATATTTTCTGTGCAAACATGCCAATGTGGCCTTTAAAGAACACAGTTGTGTTTGTGTGCATCTTGTGTCGACACACTCTGTCGGACTTCTTTGTTGTTTTTGCTCTAATTTACTGTCCATTGACTGGTTTAGAGAAAGACGCAACCAGAAATGCCTTGATGTTCCTCCTCATGGCAGGCATTGTCCCCATGAAAGCTGCCTCTTTCGGTATATAACTCTGCAGACCAAAACTCTGACACTCTTTAATGCACCATTATTCGACAGAAAACCCTGACACGTCTTATTTAATCCTGTTCCTGTCATGGGACAAGCCCACCTAGAGAGAAAAGCTGGAGGCTGTAGCAGATCTGCTTGTCCAGCGAGCAGATTGTCTTGGCTCTGCTGATGTGGCTGTTACTGAGCAGGACCCGGGACAGAGAGGAAGGTTAGTTGTGTGGCTATATAATGGCTGCTGGGAGCCCTCCTCCTGTGCGGGGCATTACGGACTGAGATTAGGAGAACAAGGGCCGAGTCAGAGAGCTGCCTCGCCGCCGCTCACTCCTCATCACGCTCATTATCTCGTTGGGATCTATTTCTTTGCTGCCTCCTCTTCCTTTCCTCGATGCAAACATGCTCTTCCTCGTTCTTGGTCTCTCTTTCTACACTCCCTCTCTCCGTTTCACTTTCTTCCTCCTACTTCCTCGTCCTTTCTCTGCCTCCACCCCCCCCCTCTCCTCTCTCTCTCTCTCTCTCTCTCTCTCTCGTTCTCCCTGCAATGGAATGTGAAGTCAGCCAGTGGAAATGACAGGCTGGGGATCCTCAGTCTGCCAGGACCTTCTTCTTCACAATGTTTTTCATGCTCTCTTGCACCCTTCGACATGTACATACAGGCACTTATCAAGGGACCCAAGCGGAGTATTGACCAAGTGGAAAATTTAAATGAGGCCCATTTGGTAGCTTCTGGGTTTCCTGGTATGAGCCAGACCTGGGGACTCTCCGCCTGTGTCTCTTGGGCCTAATAGAAAGCAAGGAGTGCAGAGGAGTAGTGCAGCTCAGAACAGCAGGACATTCAAGAGGTTGTCCACTATTGTTCACTGTGTCAGAGTGACATTGGTGGGGTTTTGAGTGTCGACCTGAGCTACTATATGGCGGCGGTTTGGGATGTTCCTTGTCATGTTCTGGAAAGCTGGTGGTTTTATAGTTTGCCAGGTCATTTGAAATGTTCCGCTTCAGTTTACTATGCACAATTCTATCTCAAAATAATTTGCAAACGCTTTTTATTGAGGTAACATTAACTACCATATGACTAAATAACAATCCCTATACTAACAACACTATTGTTACACTAGTGACTGCTATGTTGTTACGCTTCACACACAGAAAAGTGTCATTTGCATATTTCAACTATCTACCCATCATAGAAGTGAAGTGAGACATAACAACCTTCTCCAGACCAGCATGCCAACCTCCGTTTGTTCGTCAGTTAAAGGGCTTTCGAAAATCAGTCACAGTGTCCACTTTCCAGGAAACATATATTTAGTATTGAAACACTATACCCTTCTCTGACTACCAGGACCAAATAGGATTCATTGTGCTGCGGCGAGACAGGAAACAAGGAAGGATGAAATGGAGGGCGTGAGTGACTCGTGAGGCAACCCTGACAGTGAAGGAGAGGAAAATGAGGGAGTAAATAGGTCTGATTATCAAGGCGGCCTAATGGCTCTGACTGTCTCTATTTGACAGGCTAAATAGCACACTTGACAGATAGGCAGAGGGAACCAAGCCTTGCTTCCCATTGTCACCGTCTTCTCCGGGTAATGAGGTGTCCGCCAGTAATCTGCTCCGCCACCCGGCCTTCGTGGTCCATTGTGGTCAGGTAATTGCGGTAGTCCAGGTTCTGACAGGAGGGTTTCAGAGCAGACCGACACGGCTGGGTCCGGCCACTGCCGGATCTCTGAGGGATTCTGGGAAATGGCGTGGATAGAAAAGGTTTGTTAGGATGATAGAGATTGTGAAAGAGATATGACATGCAGACATTTGAGGAATGTTATTTCTAGGTATGCCTGGTTTGGACAAAGGACTTGTCTTCAAACGTTTACTGCAGATGGTTGGTTGGTTGGTTTTGCTCTCCTGTAATGCATTGGATAAAACATCCTGATAGTGTTCAAGCTTTGGATGATGTTGTATAAAGAAACCGTGGGAGGGTCTAGGGGTGTGGAGTTGAGAGACAATTGAAGAGACACAGAGCAAAGGGTTCAAAGAAAAGAGGGAGGACAACATAGAGAGAAAAGGGGGGGGGGATGGAGCCAAGAGGATTCAGTGGGGATCACTGAAGAGGCCATTAAACTGCCCTAGATCCCTACGTGTGTCTGAGAGGAACATCTGATCAATACTGTGATTTAGGAGTTCATTCAAGGCCTGGGACACACACTCACACACTCGTACACATACACACACGGATACACAAAACACACACATATACTGTTGGTTATTTACTGTCGTTTCTGCACTCCCTCACTCCTCGGCTGGCCCAGTCATATTTATCTCTGATTGCAAGTGAAAAGTGGCCATTTTGTGTATCTTTCAGGAAAATTAGGATCTTATTCACCGGGAATAGACACTGTGTGTGGCCCTGAGGGCAGTGTTAAATGCTAAACGTCCATTAGTATAGGTTAATGCACAAGGGAGTCATTAAAGCTCAGAGAAGGGTAAGAAAATGTCGTCTTACGTAACTATATTTCATGAATAGAAATTGCAGGACCATCTTGGACACTTAACTTACATGCACAGTTGAATAAAGCTCGCACTGCGATGGAGTTTTCCCTCACCGCAGGCTCATACTGCTTCCCTTTCTCCTCAGTTTTTATTCAGTTGGGTTTGTTGCAGGGGCAGTAGCTTAGCTAACCTAGTAGTAAACATGGCTAGCTGTTTTACATTGTGGCAGAGGGCGTACTGATACTGTAGCAGAGTCTTGCTACTGTAGCAAATATGTCTAGAAGGGTTAGCTGGGTAGCAGAGATGCTTGAGGACTAGCACCAACAACTCCCCCCTCCCTCCCTAAACTGATGCCTGAAGGGTCAAAACTGACACTGACTTGATGACCTTGATACTGTACCAGCTACATGCCTTGGCTTCTGTATAAACTGCTCCCCTTTCTCCAGTTAGCAGCTGTGTTTATAGAGCACCTTTCTCTGATATACGAGCACCTTTTCATCAGGCCTTTCAGGGGCAAGTAGAAGCTGTTCACCAAAACAAGGCGAGAGAGCAGGAGGAGATGCAGCCCTAGTTCATCCCCCTCCAAACATCTAAACTCATCAAAGAGATTTGCACCCCCGAGGTTAGCAGAAAAAGACATTGAGCGGAAGTGTTGTTCACAAAACAGTTTGGATACACAGACACAGTGTTTCTCTCGTTTATGGTTCGGAGGCATTTCGTTTCGAAGACGAATGCTTGTTTCCCAGGCCTTCCAGTGCTTTGTGACTATTGGATACTAAGAAAGTGGAAGAGAGAGGGTGTCCAGTGGTTTCATCATTTCCAATGCTCTCAAGGCTTTCCTAGGGCGCCACTCAGTTTCATTGTGTGTGTGTTCCCATACATGTATGATGGTGTCCTAGAGTTTGGCAGACAGAGGCCTTATATCAAGCAGTGTTCACATACTCCATAGGTGCAAAGTTCCTGACCTTTTTGAACTATTAAAACCGATGGTTGAAATGCATGGTTTCTAGGATAACTGCTCATATGAATGTAGTATATGTATTTCTCTTGGTTGCGGGCAGTTATTATGTGTTGGTGTGAATGTGCGTGTGTAGGAGTAGGTGTGTGTCTTCCCTACTTTCAGAAACCGTACGGAGTGCGGGTTTAATTGAAGCCCATGTACTGTACTGTCTCCGGGAGGGGACATTAGCATACAGACTCCCCTCTCCTCTGCGTACTGCATGCTTCTCTAACGGGAGAGCTGGTGTTTGGCCACCACATCTGGGCCTGTCACAGAGTGTGGAGCTGGTGCTTGTTAGCCTCTCGTCTGAGTCTCACACAGCGCCTCGTTACAAGGAGGCGCTTCAGTGCCGCGCCCAGCGTCTCCGAGAAGAAACTACAATTAGACTGTTGGAGAGTTTGGCCAGAGTCTGTTTGTGTCCGTGTTTGCACCCCCCCCCCCCCCACCACCACCCCCCCTGTGTCTGCCTCACTATGTGGAGGAATAAGCCTCTAGCAGAAGGTCAGATGACCCATTACCTTAACATTCCAGCCAATCATTTAGCAGTGGGAAGCGTTGGAACCCTTTTTTTTGTTGTTGCCAGGGTTAGAGGGATGAAAGCACTGTGGAATGTGGAATTTTGCGCAAAGTACCGGACTAAGCCCACGAAGATCACCTTCATGGAGTTAGAGAGAGAATAGGCCGACTAAAGTTGTGACCATTCAAGTTTCTTCAGTCGATTTGCAGCTGCAAGGAGTTGTCACGGGACTGATTATGCAGGGTATTAGCTTACGGTGCTGGGTTAAGTTGCAAAGGCTAATCTAGTCATTTGTACGTCTTTTGAATATGCCTATGCATGTTGTGTGAAGATGTAAGGCTGAAAATAGGTTTGACGATTCGCTGGATGTAATGTGCTGTTAATGCGTTACATTTGCAATATGACGATGTTATGACAGTGTTCATGTGAACACATGGTGTTCAGGTC
>CM042854.1:10564610-10617110 GCA_023658055.1 Thaleichthys pacificus
TATTCTTTCGTTCCCTGAGAGTTTGGGGCGGGTGGAAATAACATGCTGTAGCCGAGGTCAGGGCCTCCATTAAGACAGGAGTGGAGAGGGGACCGGCTCTGGTTACTGATGTGTGAGTGTGTGTGAGTGTGCGTGACTGTGTGTGTGCACAGGCCGACGGCGGTGTTTGTCGAGGTGGTTCACGTTTCTGGCCCCGTGCACTACGGTGACATCGTCCCCGCAGGAGAGGAACGAAGGGGGACAAGCTTCAGTCAATTACACCGACATCCACAAACAACCAGCTATCTCTCCCTCGTGCACCTTCTAGCATATAATGTACTAAACACCATCAAGAGGAGGATATCGGGGAGAGAGCGAGAGCAGGAGAGCAGTGAAACAAACAGCATTCCAAAGCACTCTATTTCAGTTTCTCCCCAAACAATCTTGAGACACGATGTGAACACATTTAGGGAAGTTATTTGCTTTCTCTTTCGAGTGTCTTTTCTTAAAGGGCAATGAGAGTGGAGGGGGGGCCGGAGGCTCCCTGAGACGGCGCCTCTGAACAGGGAGAGTGCTCGGACCACAGGGAGCCCGGTTACAGAGTAGGGTGTAGGATGCCACTAAAAAAGCCCTGTCAATCCTTGTGTACCCGACTGCTCCCGCGGTCGTGCGGGCAGCAATCCTTAACATAAATATCACCACAAGTTGGCGCTAGACCCCTTGTGGCCCTCGTGGCATGAAGAGAGAGAGAGAGACCTTCCTCGACCATGAACATCCTTCTGAGGCAGAGCCTTCACAGCACGAAGGCTCTGAAGTGTTGCCCAGTCGTAACGCAAGACATCCTGCGTTCCATGTAGGATGTTAACATTTGGAGGGCTGTACTCAGAGCTCATAACTCATTGTTTCCCAGGTAGGAATGCAGGTATGTAGCTGACCCATATTGCAGTGTAGCTTGAGACCTTTTTGCGTACGTTGGTAGTATAAATTGACCTCAAGGGAAATATACCTGTTCTTGTTCTATTGTTGCAATATGTTTGGTTACAACCTTCCTCACCCGCATCTCTCACTGTGTTATTGTTGTGTTCTTATCAAGCCCACTGAATAGCTGGACCAGTTGCCTTTTTACTTATTTATTCTGTGTATTTTGGGGGGGTTATACATTTATTAATTAATTTGTTGTTGTTGTACATTGTAATTCATATAATTAAGATTCATACCATTTAAATACCCTTAGATCTGCTTCAAGCAAGTCATCTAAATTCATAAGTAAAATGGTAATTATTTGCGCATTAGACCTTAACACCAGCCATCTTGTCTTTTTTTATTTAAATTGTTAATCCATGTATTTTTTTTCCTCCAGCAATTTCTTTTTTTCATTAGAAAGATGTAATAGGAAAAAATGTGATATAGTGTGTGTGTATTTCTTGAGTGAGTATGTAGTGTGTGTGTGTGTGCGTGTGTGCGATTAGGACACATGCTATCACACCACGTCTTTCTTCTTGCCAGGTAGCCATACTGTCCTTTTTGGGTGGTTGGCACATGCTAATGCACACGATGGTACATGCACACACAGACAAGCATGCACACACACTGGATACATGTATGCCCACACACACTCACTCACACAACAGTCAAACACACACACTCACACACACAGATTCATGGTTGCCAGGAGCTGGCTCAGCCCTTTTGCTGGAGTGAGATGGGTTGGCTCCACTAAGACATGGGTGGGTCCTCGTGTTGGTAACCAGCCCCTGGCCAGCTACACCCAGCCCCTGGACAGCTACACCCAGCCCCATGGCCAGCTAGACCCAGCCCCTGGCCAGCTACACCCAGCCCCTGGCCAGCTACACCCAGCCCCATGGCCAGCTAGACCCAGCCCCTGGCCAGCTAGACCCAGCCCCTGGACAGCTACACCCAGCCCCTGGACAGCTACACCCAGCCCCATGGCCAGCTAGACCCAGCCCCTGGCCAGCTACACCCAGCCCCTGGCCAGCTACACCCAGCCCCATGGCCAGCTAGACCCAGCCCCTGGCCAGCTAGACCCAGCCCCTGGACAGCTACACCCAGCCCCTGGACAGTCAGACCAGACTCTAGAAGCAGTCACCCTTTTTGATTAAAACCATTTGAGTTGTTTTTCCAAGCCATGTTATTCAAGGCGTCTGTGCTTGTCAACGTCATGCCCCATAAGGAAGCTCCAGGCCTCCAGCCAACCCCTCAAAAAACTCCAGAGACCAGCATGCACTCAGGATTCTCTGTCTGTCACTGCTGGCAAGCCTTTCCATTGGCCGGCCTTCCATCTGCCCTCCCCACCTGCCACCCAGTCTTAATATAGCACGTTGGGGCGGGGTCTCCTTAATCCCCATTTGACTGACAGCAGGCGGTGGCCACTCCTGGTTGGAGGTCTCTTTTGGCATGGGCTTTTATTAGCTGTCCCTGATATGCTTGCCACCCCACCTGCTAGCTAGATTATCATGTGACAGATGTAGGTGCCTGTATCAAATAATCCCCATTTGACTGACAGCATGAAAAGGCCACTCTTGGTTGGCTCTCCCTCCTGGGGATGCTTCCCCCCATTGGCTGTTAGCCATCTGCCTGCTCACCTGTCTCCCATATGGATCTGGCAGATGGGGGTGGGGTCCTGAGAGTACTGCTTTGACTGACAGCAGGAGTGAGCCAATCCTGACTGCAGGTGGTCTATGTTCAACCAACCGTGTCCCAGCTGATGAATATGAGATCGATGCTCCAAGGGGCTAATAATGTGGCTTTCTTTCCAGTGGCTTGGCTGCTGCCTGGTCATCTATCAGGGAGATGGTAATATGCTGGAGTTAGCTGTGTAGAGATCCATGTTGTGCTCGATTAAGTGGTTTACTGAGTCGATTGAAGGATGCAGTGTTTGTCTACTTACCTGGCTACAGATAAACTACGGATAAAAAAAATAAAAATCAACGTGGCAGAATTGACAACACATTTATTAAACCGACAATATATATATATATATTATATATATTATATTTGTATTCCTGTTGACTCACAGTGATATAATTAAACTCTGAAAGCGTATAACGTCCTGTTATTGGACAAGCTATATAGTTTACATCATTGGAGTGAGTGTCCAATAAGACCTAATTTGATTGGAGGGATCATTATGTGTGTGGCCAGATTTCCTAGCTGCGTCTACCTCATCTGCTCAATGACGGGGCAACCGGAATGATTTGATTACCCTTATCTGATTGGATAATGATTTGGGTGCGTGGGAAGCATCTGGTTCATGCAGTGGGCCGCTGCTTTGTCTAACCCTCCAGTCCTCCCAGTGTCTGTCTTCAGTATTCTGTCTGCTTCTCCTCTCTTCTCCTGTCGTCTTTCTCCTGTTCCATCACGTTCCTTCCCCCTTTCCTTCAGTATTTTGAATGTGCTTGCTTATTACTCGCTTATTAAATCATCATTAAACCATCAACTGCAACTCTGTACACATGAAACTGCCTGTTGTAGGCATTATTTGGGTTAGTAACATTTCCTATATTTCATTTTGTATCTTTATATATGTTTATATGTGCGTGTGCATATACATATATTTGCCCCAAAATACAACCGTTTATTACATGTTATACATAGCTGCCTATATGTTTTCTATACACTGTTTTGTATGAAAACAAACCCAGTAAAAAGTGTAGTCATTCAAAATGAAGTGCTTACCACTTTATTTTAGTTTAGAGATGGTTGAGAGACAGGAAAGTACTTACTGTATCACCCCCCCCCCCCCCCCCACCACCACCACCACCACCCCCCTTCTCTCCCACTCACTAGCTATCAGTAGTCTGCAGCAGTCTTATTTTCGAGCTGTCATATTAGCTGTGTGTGTGGGGCGGTGATGGACCTGGCACACTAATTACGGATCTCCCATAGGAGATAGCGCCGTCTCCTGTCTGTGTAGCAGAGGGGAAGAGAGTAGTTCACACACGCACACATACGCACACATGCACACACACACACAGGAACTCCTAGGATGTCGGTGTACAATAGCTTTGTATTTACAAAAAAAGAGATCAAACAGATAAACATGCACATTTTAGAGATATTTTGTGCCCTTTAGCGGATTAAAGAATTAAAGAACTCCGTTCAATGCCAAATACCAATGTAATGTCCGTGAAAAGAGCATTCAAAGCATTCTTTTGATTTATTCAGTGAAAACAAAATATGTTCCGTGGGTGGAAGGAATTAGTGTGCTGTCATAATTAGTAGGAGAGCTACTTCAGACACCACAGAACAAGAGCTGGGGTGTTTGCTACTTCCTCCACTAATTAAACTTGCTCAGAAGCCATCTGAGACTCCCTTTTACCAACACCAGCGTGGAGCTCTGTGGAGCGATGGAACTCTGCCGTAGAAAAGAATGTGTTTCGTTGTGTACGTCCCTGTGTGTTTGTATTTGTGTAGATCTGTGTATGTGTGTGTGTACAGTAAGTGTGTGTGTGTTGTGGTATCATGAGAGGTTTTACAAATAAGCGGGGTGTATGGCAGTGCGTCACAACAGGACAGAGCAGGCTAAAGTGCTTTCAAATGAAGAATCCGGTTTATTCGCTGACAAAAAGTCTTTCAGGAAGCATAAGAGTTCTTCAAAGGCATAACATAGGTTTCATAAAGTTGCTCCTAACTTGAATCCTACCAACTGTAGTTGCATAATCAAAGTTCCTCAGACGCCAAGTTTACATATGATACCGCCTGCTTGGTGTGTGGGTCTCCCTCTCCCACATCTGAGCTCCCGCTTTCATCAGAGGACTGAGGCATTTGAACATGTCTGAGTACTGCATTCTGGGAGATGTAGTTTTCCCGGCAGACATCTTGTGGCGTGGTAGCCACTCCCGAAGAGGAACATAACACCCCTCTGCCACACGTCCTCTCGTGATGCCACAGTGTGTAAAGTAAGTGTGGGGGCCGTCTCACGTCAGGTGGGCCCAGTAGGCACGGTTACGAGTGACCGTGGGTGTCAGATGGCTGAGCGGTTAGGGAAACGGGCTATTAACCAGAAGGTTGCCAGTTCAATTCCCGGCCGTGCAAAATGACATTGTGTCCTTGGGCAAGGCACTTCACCCTACTTGCCTCGGGGGGAATGTCCCTGTACTTACTGTAAGTCGCTCTGGATAAGAGCGTCTGCCAAATGACTAAATGTTGTAAAATGTCTAAATGGTTTAGGATATAGAGTGTGTTCCTGTCACAGTGTCAGTACTAGTTTTGAGAGAAGGTGAATTGTCTGTTTGACCACCTACTGTTTCCCTTCCTCTCCGTCCAGCCCACACTCGACCCCTGATGCGTGTGTGTGTGTGTTTCAGGACCACGCTGAGATCAACTCCACCATGCAGCGGAGCCAGACCAACACGGCGCGGGTGGAGGGCCTGCGCCCGGGCACCGTGTACGTGGTACAGGTGCGGGCGCGCACCGTGGCTGGCTTTGGCAAATACAGTGGCAAGATGTGCTTCCAAACCCTCACAGATGGTAAGACCCGCCGTGCCAGGGACTTGGGGGTGGGGGTGCTGAGGGGCGGGGGGGGGGGGGGGGGGGGGGGGGGTTGTGTGTGTGTCTCTGAGAGAGAGTTTTTGTTTGTGTGTGTAGCAGGGTTGAGTCGGGTGAGATTGTATCTGTGTTTATTTTCTTGTCCTTGTCTACAGGTATGGGATTATTGTCAGTGTGTGTGTGTGTCTGCGTGCGCATGAGCCTGCGCTCATGCACGTGTCTGTGTGTGTGTACACGTGCCTGTGTGTGTACCCATGTCTGTGTGTGTACCCATGTCTGTGTGTGTACCCATGTCTGTGTGTGTGTACACGTGTCTGTGTGTGTGCCCATGTCTGTGTGTGTACCCATGTCTGTGTGTGTACCCATGTCTGTGTGTGTGTACACGTGTCTGTGTGTGTGCCCATGTCTGTGTGTGTACCTGTGTCTGTGTGTGTACCCATGTCTGTGTGTGTGTGTGTACCTGTGTCTGTGTGTGTGCTCCTGTGTGACTGCCTGTGTGTTTGGAACGGTGTGAGATGATTGTCTTGATGACTTTCTTACAAGTAACCGAGTGAGTCCCAATATGGGGGCTTTTGATTGCATTTTCATTTTCTACCAGTTCATTTCCATCTTAATGTTGATCTGAGTGTGTGCAAGTGTGTGTGTCTGTGGGTGTTCAGAATGGGGATTTTTGGAGGATCTTTTGTATGTGTAACTGACTGTTTAATCCAAAATGCTTAGCTAATTGTTTTTTTCCTAGAACCCTTCTGTTGTATGAGATCTATCCCAGAATGCTTAGCTGTGATTAGAGGTTGATGTGATTAATTATTCGCCACCAGGGCTTGGATTGTTCGCGGAGGGGGGGTTGGGGGGCAACACCTGCTACTCAGAATATCTATGTGTATGTACAAATGTGTGTGTGTCTGTGTGTGTGTGCATTTATGTAAAGTATATGTGCACCGTGTGTTGGTGGGTTTTGGTGTATGTATGTGTGTGTCTGTATTTATGTGTGTGTGTGTGTGTATGTATGTGTGCTTGTTTGTGTGTGTCAAATTGGGGGAATGGATGAATCCACTGTCTAGCTGAGACCTTCCCCAGTCATCCAATCAAACACAGGCAGGCTGTGAGGCCTGTTGTCATGGCGATACTGCATTTGAGCTGTTGCTGTGATGCAGATTGTAGTATTCTGTCTGTGATTACAGTCCAGAGTTGATAGTCCACATCCCAGCTGTTTCACAAACGGTATTGTGGAGTGGAGCGTTGTAGAGGAAATGCTGTAGTGGCTCCATTGAACAACACTGAACCATGTACTAGCCCTAACCCTAACCCATTCCTCTATACCACAGTAGCCTATGTTCTACTAAACGCTTCACTGCACTCTACATCATAGAAAACTCGAGGAAAACAAAGACCTTGAGACTGCTGTAGACTCGACTACACTCCAAATGAAGACAGAGTAGCTGAGGACAGATGCTGGCGATGATGATGATGATGATGATGATGATGACCTTTAGCATCTCCATCATGCAGGCTAGTATCTGTGTAGAGCAGATGTAGCTGTATGGCTCTGGCCTCTCTGCTGGTTGTAATTATCTCTCCTTTTTACACACACACACACACACACATTTATACACACACGCACACTCAGGACAAGCTGACGGAACATCCTCTGGCCCACCGCCACGGCACGACATTCGTCGAGGCAATTAGCACCAGACCCACGAGAGCCTGGGCTGTATCGCACCTCCAACCAACACACACCTCCTCTCAGTAACCCCCCACCCTCCCTGGACCACCTGGGTCTCCCCTGCTCCCTTCCCTCCCTCCCCACACACACCTCCCCCGGTGGCCCACTAGTTGTTTACCCAGTGTCTTACCCTCCAAGCTCCACCTTCTCTCTTCTCTCTCTCTCTCTCTCTCTCTCTCTCTCTCTCTCTCTCTCTCTCTCTCTCTCTCTCTCTCTCTCTCTCCTCCACCTCCACCTCCCCTCTAACCCTGAGCCCTCTCTCCACTCTCCCCCCACTCTCCCCCCCCACCCAAAGACTTCCCTCACGTCCGGTGATCTCTCCTCTCTCAGTCTGTTATCACATTGTCACACGCCTCCCCAGGAGGTGACCCCCCCGCTCCCCTTCCTTCCCTCCCTCCCTCCCTTCCTCCTCAGGGCCATGTGATTGACAGCCAGGATGATGAGCAAGTGATTGGCCCATCAGCGGGAGGGGGGTGGCTGCAGCACAGAGGAGAGGGAGGGATACCTCCCTGGCTAATGGCACCAAGCCTCGTCTAGGATAACTGATTGTAAATTGCAGGCCTGTTGTCAGCCGGAACACGGACACCAAGATCAGAAATCACTATTTGCAGACGGAGCAAGAGGCAGCAGTCATCCTCTCGGCGGCGGGCGGGCATGCGACCTCATCCGCCTTTCCGTCCACTTCCATTATGTATCTTTCGGTAGCCATCGTTCATAACTGCCTCCCTTTTCTTCTCTTTCTCTCTGTTGTCTCTCTCTCTCTCTCTTGCTGTCTCTCTCTTTAACGCATTCGGTGTTTCTATTTGGTCTTTGGCTGTCTCGCGCTCCTTTGTGGTGTTGAAGATTCAGTATTGGGCGGGGCCGAGCATGCTAACTCAGTAGCACTAGCAGGCTGTGCACTAACTGGGAGGTACTGATCCAGCCCACAGCATGCTGGATAACTCTCTACTGCTCGTGTCAGAACAGACGACAGCCACGTGCAGAGGGATTTGTGAGAACTCATCATCTTGACTGGAAACATATATAACGTGTACTGTGTGTGTGTGTGTGTGTGTGTGTGTGTGGCGTAGGTGTGACTACTGCCTGAAACCTCCCCATAGAAATTCCGAGGTGCACTTTTATGTCTTCCGCCTGGGACAGGGGAGGGATTAGGGCTGCAGTGTAGCAGTGGAGTCAGGGAGGCTCAAAGACCTTTTTCTCTTCTTCGTTTTTTTTTTGTCAGACTCTACCTCATATTATCTCTCTCTCTCTCTCTCTCTCTCTCTCTCTCTCTCTCTCTCTCTCTCTCTCTCTACTCCATCACTCTGTGTGGCTCAGGGCTGGTTTATCAAATGCAGTCTGTCAGTCAGCCTTGCTTAAGCTCAGTGGATTTCACTCAGCAGTCCTGAACTGAGACAACTCTCTGTTTTCTTTATCCTGTGCTCCACCTGGGCTAACCTCCATCTTCTTGCTTTCTGCCCCCCCCCCAACCCCAACCCCTTTCATTTCTTTGTCTGATATATTTCACCACACCTGCCACTCCCTGTCTTTCTGTCTCTGTATCCCTGTCACGCAACCTGACACACAACTCAAACACGCTTCTCACCCTCCCTCTCTCTATTTCTCTCCACACACACACATCCCCCCCCCCCCCCCCCCCCCCCCCCCCCCCCCCCCCCCCCAGATGACTTCAAGTCGGAGCTGAGGGAGCAGCTGCCCTTGATTGCGGGCTCGGCGGCGGCTGGTGTGGTCTTCATCGTGTCCCTGGTGGCCATCTCCATCGTCTGCAGCAGGTACACCTGGAAACACTTCCACCTGACCTCCACCTGACCCCCACCTGACCCCCCTTCTCGCCTCTTGCGGCGTGCTCCTTTCGCCGTTTCGCATTTCTCTCTCACACGCGCACATTCATGGACATTAGACACACACACACACACTTCTCTTGGGTAGTAGTATAAAAGCTGAGGAAAATACACAGGTCTTCAGAGGGGAATAGAGGAGAGGAGAATTAGCAGTGGTGGGAAAGGCTAGTTGAAGGTTGAATCTGAAAGGTTCCTTCTGGGTTGACCCCTTAGACTGATCAAATGAATCTGTACGTCTGCATTTAGCTCTCTGGAGAATGGAAGTAGATTTTGCCGCAGTGTCGTACAGCTCCAGCGAGGCGTCCATCAAACAGGACAGCCTCTTTTGATGATGAAGCGCAGGTCGACAGATGAGAAGCAGAGAGGATCCTATTGAGCTTAATTTAATTGGTCTCATTTTCATAAAGCTCGTTTGGTGGCGCTTACTCTCGGCCACTGATTCAATTTGAGATGGGTCGTTCTCAGACCTCAGTGACACACGGGCCGTGATAATCTCTCTTCTACCCCTCCTTTCATCTCCTCTGTCCCTCTCCCTCTCTCTCCCTCTCCCTCTCCCTCTCCCTCTCCCCTCTCCCTCTCCCTCTCCCTCCCTCTCCCTCTCCCTCTCCCTCTCCCTCCCTCTCTCTCTCTCTCTCTCTCTCTCTCCCCTCTCTCTCTCTCTCTATCTCCCTATCTCCCTATCTCCCTCCCTCCCCTCTCCCTCCCTCTCTCTATCCCTCTCTCTCTCTCTCTCTCTCTGCTACCACAGGAAGCGGGCCTACACTAAGGAGGCGGTGTACAGTGACAAGCTGCAGCACTACAGCACAGGACGAGGTGAGATCCTTCCCCCGTCTAGCTGTTTTCTTAAACTAATGTATATATATATACATTACATATATATACATATATACACGTATACAGATGTGCAGTGTGCACCCATGCACATTTATACTATATTCATATATGCACGCAATTTTTTATGTGATAGCACTCCGGGCCTGGGTAAGGAGGGGGTAGCTAACAGACTGGCTCTGAGTGACACAGGACTGTCACAATGTCCCCTTCCTGCTGTAAATGACACTGACTGACACTCATCTCTGACGGTTGGCGGTGAAACATAATGGAGATGTAATACTCGCTCACTTTGACCGGCAGAGGCCTGGATGATTACACGCACGTACACACACATAAATATGCACTGAAACGTGCAGTCAAAAATAGACACACACACACACACGCCGAGTCAATCTGGCACGGCTACAAACACTTACACAGGAGAAAGAAGGTGTACTCGATTCAGGTCGTCCAGAAGCAGCAAGGCTAACTCGGGGGTTTGGTTAAGCCCTGACATGCCAAAAAAGTTTTTCAACATGAACCCTTTTCTGTCACCACTTCGGTTGACGTCTGGAGCTCATTAAAAACCTGCGATGATGTAAGGAAGAGAAGAAGGCAAATGATTGCAACGATCAAAAAAGTCAATTCTGTCGCAAGCCTTCCTTTGAGAACCCAAAATGCAATTAGCATAAGTGGTGGAAATAAACAAAAGATGTGTGACTCTTAACAGCCCCTAATCATCAAATGAGCAATTTGGTGTAAAGAGACAAACACCGATAAGTGCTCCCATTCACAGAACTAGTTCCCCCAACTCGCTGCAGCAATAATAACCCTGTTAGCTATAGATTGTTTTCGATTGTTTCTGTCAGGTTTTGACTGACGGTTTTGTAATTACTGCATTTAGTGTGTGTGTGTGAGTGTGTGTGCATGCGTGTATGTCTGAGAATTTAAAAAAAGCACTTTAATCCATCCTTGTGAAACACAAGAACAAGTGTTGTCACTCTAGACCAAGGGTTTTTTGTCATTATGGCTGATGTATACACAACCATAGAAGATTTGCTTTGGATTTTGTTTTTTGCAATGGCATTTTATTGACTGTATGTTGGCTCAACTTCTTGGAGGGAAGAGGATGAGGGGGAGGCATGTGGAAGTTACAGGGGAACACGGGGAGGGAAGGTGGGAGGGAAGGTGGAGAAAGGCTTTGAAAACACATCTACACATACTCACACACATACTTTACACACAAACACACACACACACATCACCACACAACATCTTACTTAGCTTCAGGGAGAAATGGAGCTTACTCCGGATTAACCACATCTTGCTACCACACAGCAAACACCAGCCTCTACTTACTGCACTGACTCCACCAGCTTCCTGCATCCAGCATCAACAACTTACTGTTCTTACTTTATCAATGCCAGTTCAGATATATAACAAACATCTCATTGCATTCAGACAGACCATCACATGCAGACTAATGACTCCTCATCTTGAACTTATTCATCAACCAAACCTTAAACACCCCTGTCACCACTATTCAGAACAAACACCCACTGATGCACAGTATACACACACAAACATTAAGATTCTCTGTATGTTCTCCAATCATACATTACTGTACTATACATTCTGCTAGTGGACTGGTTGATATAAATCCCTCTATGAACAACCATCACACTCTACTAAACCGCCTGCAGGTTGGCAAATCTCTCCACATCCCCCCCACAAGGACCCCATATTCTGCACCACACAGCCTGCTGGTGGCCAAATATGCCTCTATCCCCCTTGTTGGGATGTCTTATAAATGATGCTGGAACTCGTATATTGCATGTGGTATGACAGTGCAGAGCTAAGAATTTGACAACACCCACAAACCTGGCAACCTGGAGTCGGGTTGTATACTGGCCATCTTGAGTGGTTTACAAAAAGGGGGCCAACATCTCGTTTCCCATCCTAAAGTTAACACAAATATTTGGACCAACTTCATTAGCACTCTGAGAAGCCAGTCACTCCAGTGATTAAGTTTAAATAATCTTAATTAAGGGGAAAAACAAAAAAGAACAGATTGATTGACCATCCCAAACGAACACTGTGTTGATCCCATGTGATTTGCAGATCCAAGACTGATTTCTCTTCCTCTAATGAGTCTCAGTGTGTGTGATGGATAAGATTTTCAACATCAAATACCCGCTAATTAACTGGGGTTTCATGCATGGAATGTATTTACTGAGCGGGGAAAGTCGATTACTGTGTATATAGTAAGTTAGGCAGATCACACAGAACAATGGCGTGGCCTCTGTGTAATTGTAACACGCCGTATCCTACCACATGTTCTAAGACCGTTTTACAACTATTGTTTCGATGAGTCCAGATGTGAGATTCATTATCTGATTAGGTTTCGTTTTACTGTGTGGATTGGTTTTGTCCGTAAAAATGCGACATATTCCCGTGTGTGCTTGGCCGCCTAACGGCTGAGTGTGTGGGGGAGATCTACGGGCTCCTCTTTACCTACAATGCACTGCAGTATAGACCCACACACTCGCCCTCTACCATCATGTCTTCTTGTTTTATAGGCCTGGCTAAAAGTAGAGCTGGTGTATGGATGTTTGGATGCGTTTGCCCCTCACGTTCAGATCAAGGAGCCATGAAATATTAAAGCTTGTATTTTATTTTTATCTGTGGGCCATAAAAAGATGAGTCCAGTTAAACAGGCCTGCACCGGAGGGAAGAGGAAATAAACTGTTTGCAATTTGAATTATACATGAAAGTGGGCTTGGGTCTGTGAAATGAAAAGTAATGGATTCAAGTGTGTGTGTGTGTGTGTGTGTGTGCGCGTGTGTATGTGCGCATGAGCATTTTCATTTTATTTGGTGAGGGTGTGTTTGCGTGTTGACATTTCATGTGGAGATTTCAAGCTCTTCCCAGCAGTGCTGCTGCGAAGGTTTCTTGTATTTAGAATGTCTTAATGGAATGCAAAGCTACCCAACCCACTGATGAATTAGTTTAAATCCAATCTGTATGGAATCTCTAATCAGCAATTAGATTTTCACCGATGGGTTCCATGGCAATTAATGGTCTAACTAGACACAGCTTTCTGTCAAGAGCAAGGTGAAACTCTCTGATCCCAGCAAGAACAGAACAGCCCTTGTTGTTGCTAGAGACTACTACCCGAACACACACACACAAACACACACACACACACAAAGCTCAAACTAATTGAGGAGATAACTAAGGGGTTTGATTTGAAACAGGGCTTTTTTGATTCAGACAAACCCGTCTGAAGAGTGTCCCTCAGTGTCAAGGCGGAAAAGAATAATTAGACGTCTGTGATGTGTGTATGTGTATGTGTGTGTGTGTGTGTGTGTCAACACGGCTGTGTTGACAAGGGCTGCTTGCACCTCCCCTGCCTGTCTCATCTGCCCCAGAAACAAGCAGACATCCCTGGTTGCTGAGCTGGCTTCACCTATCACAGGCTGGCATAAAGAGCTTGATAGTCTGGGTTTTTTATCTCTTTATGAGCTCCTATGGGGAGAGGCGGCTGGGAAATTGGTTCCACCGCTATCAAAGTGCCGAGACTGCTGGCGTAGAGAAAGAGAGAGAGAGAGAGATAAGGGAGGAAGAGAAGAAAACATTGTTTTCTCTCTTTCTCGCTCGCTCGCTTCGCTCTCTCTCTTCCTCATGCCCTCGCACGCTCTATCCCTTTCTCCCTTTCTTTCTCTCTTTCGACCCGGTCCGCTTAAATTTCTGTCGGCTGAGTACGATTCATCAGGCCGCCATTTTGTTGGTAGGGAGGTGAGTGGTCGGTACTTTCTACAGGTCCACACTTATTCGATGGACCTAACAGTATGTAAGCGCTCCTGGTGTTAAAATCACACTTGGATATTTGCTGTGGTGGGAGTACAGTGGAGAGAGGAGCTTGTTTCTGGAACAGAGGAGGCTGTTGAGAGAGAGATATCAGCTGTGCAGTTGTCCCTTTGACTCCAGCTGCATCTCCACGCTGTCTGAACCTGATGTCCCAGCCCACTATCCTGGGGAAGACGTGCTTTTCTGACGACGAGCCGTGTTCCACTTCAAATAGCCTCGAGGGTGTTGACTCAAAAGTCAATGCATTCGGTATTGACGAGAGTGTTCGATTTTTGTTATGTATGTTGTATATGTTGTTAATATATGACTTCACACATGTAAAGGCATCAGGATACTGTGTTCATCAAGGATACTGCATTGGCAGTCCACATCTAAAGATAATCAAACACTGAATCATAATAATTGAAAAAAAAACGGAAAAACAATGAATAATAGCTGTTTGATATATGAAGGGATTATCCTGTTCCCATTGACTGACTGCTTTACCCCATCAATCATCGCCATCCACCATCCTTCACAATACTTACCGGTTGTTTCCAGACATTCACTCCAAACTTTGGTTGTTCTAGAGCTCTCTTTGCGACCCGACATGTCTAACTGCCCCTCCCCACTCGGCTGCCCGACCCACTTCTCAGGCTCGCCGGGCATGAAGATCTACATCGACCCCTTCACCTACGAGGACCCCAACGAGGCCGTCCTCGAGTTCGCCAAGGAGATCGACGTGTCCACCGTCAAGATCGAAGAAGTCATCGGGGCAGGTAACGGTCGTAGACTGTCTCCGGATGAGTTTTTGGGATCAAACGAGTTTGTCAGCTTTGGAAGTGCACGCGTCCAGTTTCAGGGTCCACAGGAGAGTTCAGTTTAGTGTGTGTGCGTAGACTCCAGATTCCAGGCACAGGGGTTTGAGCTGTAAAGCTGTCCAGCCTCCATCCTTCAAACACGGAGTGAAAGGCTGTGGATGGTGGATCCACAACCCCCGCCCCAAAGCCTCCCCCCACCCTCCCCTCTCCCCCCACCCTCCCCTCTCCCCCTCCCCTCTCCCACCACCCTCCCCTCTCCCCCCCGCCCCAAAGCCTCCCCCCACCCTCCCCTCTCCCCCTCCCCTCTCCCACCACCCTCCCCTCTCCCCCCGCCCCAAAGCCTCCCCCCACCCTCCCCTCTCCCCCTCCCCTCTCCCCCTCCCCTCTCCCCCCTCCCCTCTCCCCCCACCCTCCCCTCTCCCCCCACCCCAAAGCCTCCCCCCACCCTCCCCTCTCCCCCCACCCTCCCCTCTCCCCCTCCCCTCTCCCCCAACACTCCCCCCACCCTCCCCTCTCCCCCTCTCCCCCCACCCTCCCCTCTCCCCCCACCCCAAAGCCTCCCCCCACCCTCCCCTCTCCCCCTCCCCTCTCCCCCAACACTCCCCCCACCCCCCGCCCTCCACCCCCCCTGGCAAGGAGCGCGGAGACCTGGAATAGCTCCCATCTACCGTGCGGCCCAGCATCTGAGGTGTGAAGGAAAAACGACAGGGAAGGAAGGAAGGGGGGGGGGGGGGTCAGAGGGAGGAGAGGAGGCTGCTAATTAAGGATTTCCGTTTTAGTTTTATTCCTCAATGTGGTATCTCGGCAGTTAGCCTGCTGAGCCCTGCCGATAATTAATCACCGGGATTGCAGATACGTAAGTTCGAGCACATTTGCCTTTTTGTTATTCAACTGTTTTGTTTTTTGTTCTTTATCGGCGAATGCCCTGGTTAGATATCGCTCCAAGATAAATGAGTCAGTGACACAGTTGTTGATAGATTCTCAGAGGGACCTGAAAAGCAAAACCACAACTATTATTCTGCATGATAGGGACTGTACTGCATGTCTGAACAGATTTCAGTCTGAATATGGTAAAAGTTTGAAAAAGGCTTCAGGTCCAAAATGAGTCAATCCCCTGAGCATTAAGATAAAGGTACCAAGACAGCTAAAAATATGTCTACTGCATACAGCTTTCACTTTGAGTGCAGACCATGTTTTTTATTCCAGGGGACAACAGATGCCAAGATACATGACAGATACAGTGCATACCAGAACTGCAGTTAGATCCACAGCAGACTGATTTGATCTCCTCACGTTGAGTTGTGTCACACAAGCTCCCATAGCCCTCAGATACAGCTGTACTACATACCTCTCTCTCTCTCTCTCTCTCTCTCTCTCTCTCTCTCTCTCTCTCTCTCTCTCTCTCTCTCCTCCCTCCCTGTCTCTCTCTCCCTCCCTGTCTCTCTCTGTCTCTCTGTCTCTCTCTGTCTCCCTCTCTCTCTCCCTCCCTCCCCAACTCCCCCAGGGGAATTCGGCGAGGTGTATAAGGGCCGTCTCAAGCTCCCAGGGAAGAGGGAGATGTACGTGGCCATCAAAACCCTGAAGGCAGGCTACGTGGAGAAGCAGAGGAGAGACTTCCTGTCCGAGGCTTCTATCATGGGCCAGTTCGACCACCCCAACATCATCAGGCTGGAGGGCGTGGTCACCAAGAGCCGTCCAGTCATGATAGTTACAGAGTTCATGGAGAACGGAGCCCTGGACTCCTTCCTCAGGGTGAGTTGTAGCATGTCATAAATTGCTAGTTTTTATTGGTCAATGCAAGATCACCTCACAGGGTGGTAGGTTTTGATTGGCTGTCCAGTGGTTGTTCCAATCAGCTCATTCTTTAACATCTTTCAGAGAAAGATAGATAATACATTAATATATAGATGATTTTAAATCTGCACTTTGCAGCTAAATGCCAATCAAAGTTTTCCTCGTTGTGGAATGCTGGGGAGTGTGTGCCTGTGTAGAACCACAACTAAGGATTCTGTGCAAGAATCTGACACAGAGCAAAATTCACCGCAACAGAGAGCACCGTTACAACACGGGTTCCCGTGCTCCTCATTTGAGTGTGTCTGGAAAAAGATGTTGTCTTCCACCTTTTTCTTCATTCACGCCCCTAGCCATTAATGGACTATCCACTCCCTTTAGCAGCTGGCAGCACACTGACATGCAGTTTAATCAATATTCAGGCCGTTTTTTTCCCCCTCCCTCAATCTTGTGGATTGGTTTTCCACTCCACTTTGATCTAGGGCTGGTTTAAAGGGATCCTTTGAAGTTGGCTTTGCTAGCCGCCATATTCGAGTTGTGTACCCATCGATCTCCCCTAGCCTCTTATTTGTTAGTATGTTGCGGGTTCAAAGTCTATTCCTCTGAGCTCTTAGGAGAGCTGGGGCTGGGGCTCAGTGTGTGCATGTTACTTACAGAGATGTCCGCCAGCACTCTGGCCTCTAAAGCTCCTCTGACAAACACATATAGCGAGGCTGAGGCTCAAGAATTGTAATTGAGTTCTCAAAATGAAAACGCCTCCTATATCTTGTTGGAAGTAAATGAACGAGGAGACAAGAGGCGCTCTCTGTGTCAACGAGAAGAAGTAAGAGGAGAAAGCGACACAAGATCACAAGGACCAGAAATATCCACTTCCTTTGTACAGGAAGTAGGTCGTACTCAAATAGATGTGTGGGGGCAGATTAAGGCTGTTTGTCAGTGTGTTCACTTTGGTAGGTACTATAGGTATGCCAGCACACCTTGTAGCATTGCCCCTGATTGTGCCCTAACCTCCTGCTTGTGGTGACAAGGAGGCGTCTGTAGGCTTGTCTCATCTGGAAGCCGGGTCCCACAGGACATATGTGGAGGGAACAGCTCCAAGTCTCTCTCTCAGAACAAGGGACCAGATCAAGTTGGTTTTCACAATGCCAGAATGATGCTTTAAACTGCCTGACACATTAAAGAGAGCATACACCCCAAAAGAATGACCCCCGGTGAATCGTTTGCAACATAAACGGCTTTGTGTTTCCAGTTTGAATGCAGATGCCAGAAGCAGTTTGGTCCAGATGAACTCCTCGTAAAGGGACACTGTGTAACGCTATAGCACAGAGCCACATGGTAGCACGCTCTTCTCATGTTGGGGCTTTTGAACTAAACCAGATTGTTGGCACTAAATCAACACACCTGTACTCTTGCTGTATGGGTGGAGATAATAACCACTCTTAGACCACTCATGAGATAAACGATCAAATGTAGATATTTATGTTTTGGCTTCTGTTGAATTCGTAACACTACCATAAATCTTCAAATGATTTCCTTGTCGGTGAATGGCTTTGAGATGAAATATCTTCATCTGAGAATGTCTTTAAATAGCGAACCTGAACAACTGTTTGTAAAATATGAACACAAAGAATGCAGCATGCATTCGCTTTTAGTGTCGAAATTATATATGGAGCATGAATGTAACTGATTGCTGGTTTTTAGGGTGATAACACAGTGGATATCTATTAGGAAGTCAATACTGTGTGTTGGCTCTGGAGAGTATCTGGGAAGTGTTTATTTCTCAGGATTTGCTCACCCACTCAGAACTGAATTAATCAGGTGGATCATATCCTTCCTTAATTCTAGCACATTACTTCCCTAAAAAGGCTGTAGTTAAACCTGTGTAAAACCAGTTCAGGTGTATAATTATGAAAAAGATGAAAGTTGGCTTGCAGTTGGTTACAACTGTTGTAAGATTGTTTTCACTGGCACAGGGACATCAACCGTGGGTAAGAGTCAAACATTGAGAAGAGACGGCCATTCATCTTGTCTAGTCTCGTACAGTCTCACCATGGCAATCCCGACGTCCTTATACACACTGGTTTTAGCCTGCGACATGCCAACCTGGAAACTCATTTCCCGCCTGTCTCCTTCTGTCTTGCAGCAAAACGACGGCCAGTTTACCGTCATTCAGCTGGTGGGGATGATGCGAGGCATCTCCGCTGGGATGAAGTACCTGTCGGAGATGAACTACGTCCACCGCGACTTGGCGGCGCGCAACATCCTCGTCAACAGCAACCTGGTGTGCAAGGTGTCCGACTTTGGGCTGTCGCGCTACCTGCAGGATGACACCTCCGACCCCAGCTACACCAGCTCTCTGGTGAGTCGCCCTGACGTCACCTGAGGCCACGCCCCGCCGCACGCTGCCCTGTCTGGGGCGTACATGCACATGCACGCCGTTTGCATCGCTCTGTGTTACTCTAATTCACCGTCTGGAACGACCCCCGACCCTCCCCAACCACTGTGTCTCTGCCAGCTTTCCATCCAACAGACATCATCCCTCATTCTCTGTGCGTCGAAACCTCCTTCATCCACTCTCGGCCACTTCCCCCCCCCCCCCCCCCCCCCCCCCGTTCCTGTTTCCTCAGTCCGCGGGGCTCCTCCCCTCCTCCTCTCTCCGTGTCTCCGCTAGGCACGGCCGGCCGGCCGGCCTGTCACATCTTCATTAGCGTGGAGACGTGCTGCCTCCAGAGAGGGCCTCTCTCGTTGACATGCTGGAGGTGCACAGGGACCCCAGAGGGCACCCAGGCCACTCAAACTGACAGCTCCCTCTCCTCTCCTCTCCACTTCTCCCTCGCTCCTCCGGACCATCTCTCTCTCTCTCTCTCTCTCTCTCTCTCTCTCTCTCTCTCTCTCTCTCTCTCTCTCTCTCTCTGTGTGTCTCTCTCTCTCTGTGTCTCTCTCTCTCTGTGTCTCTCTCTCTACCCCTTTCTGATGCTCCTCATCCATTATTACTGGGGCATCATGGGAGGTGCAGGCCGGCTCATTAACTCCTCCACACTACAGATCTGTAATTATTAGCAGTTATCGTTAGTTCATCTTCTCTGTAATTCACAACACACTCTGTGGCACTCGCCCCGTCACACCAGGGGCGGGTCATTAGGGGCTCCAAGTATGTGTGTGTATGTCCATAGTATGTGTGTGAGTGTGTTTTGGCTTGAATGCGTGTGTGCACGTTTACGCAGGTGGGTGTGCCATGCCACTTATTGACTTGAGACAGGAAGATGAATGAGTTTGGCTTTGTTGGTGATGTATGGTTTGAGTGGCTGTAGACAGGAAATATGTTTCGGAGACTTGTTCCGGAAAACCAGGGCCTGTTCTTTAGCTGGGTCAATAGTTTTTACAGGCAGGGGAAAATGCTGAAACAGAACTGCCCAAAGGCTCTTTGCATGAAAATGAGGTATTTATAAAACCGTTGAATGTCATGAGGGGAAATTAGGATGGCTACGTCCGGCACTACAAACGACATCCACAGGTAGACACACCTTAGATCTAAGACATCCAAACGTAGTATTCGTGACGCTTTCTTGAAGAGCCTAAAATAGCGCAACGTTCTGTAATCGCTTTGTCTCTCCACAGCCAGTACTCTGCTGGTCCCCTCGAGTCATTGCTAGAATCGCAAGAGCTCCCAGCGGCCCGCCGTTGATTGACAGGAAGCAGCGGTTCAGGTGTGAACAGGACGTGTTAGAGGGTGCAAGGAAGGGAATTAACCTTATTGGTTGGGGTGGTCTGTTGAACTGTTGATTGGCCCTGCTTTTGTCTGTCTGTGACCCCTGTGGCTAAGCTTTGCTGAGTGGGTGTCAGTAAACAACAAAGCGAAGCTAAACCTGTGGTATCCAGCACTAAAACCACTCACGGGACCGAGCCAACAAAGTCAAAGGTTACAATCGGATTATAGATTATCGGTGGCGTCTTGTGATGTGTGGTTTGGTTAAGATGAAGGCGTCCTTGGAGGCTGGTTTTGATGAGGACCATGAGGAGCGATTCTGGTTTCACCGTTTGGGATTGCAGAGGTTGCGTACTTTCTTTGTTAATTGAAGACGGCTACTTGTTTTTTTACAGTGGTGCTCAAGGTCTTCCCGATAGAGATTTGAAGTTAGACAGCCGAGAGCATGTTTCTCTCCCTGACTGAAGCTAAATCCTGCACTGTTTTTTGCATGTGTTTTTTTTCCTTCCAGTTCTAAAGTCTGCTGGTTTTCATAATAAAAGAGCACTAAATGATCACATTTGTATTTATTTTTTCGTCAATATTTACTGCAAATCAAGATGAAGAATGTATCTCTCTTCTCTTCGTTTTATTCATGCGCTTTCAGGCTATCAGGGATGTCAGTATGTCTTAATCCTCTGCACTGCATGTTTATTACATCAATATTCATCCAGGAACGCTCAGAAACATTTCTTTCTATGTAGGGGAACCTTGTTAAACACCATTTTGCAACTTCTTCTTTGATTGCAGGTAGAATCATTCTGTACATATGACGTTTCTACCCGTCTGCACTGGAGATGTACAGCATGTACCTCACAGACTCTGATGTCTTCTTTCTGCACTAAGAGCTGACTCCCCACTTTCTCTCCTCCATCCTTTCCTTCCTTTCATCTTCCTTCTTTCCTTCCTTCTTTCCTTCCTTCTTTCCTTCTTCCTTCCTTCTTTCTTTCCTTCCTTCCTTCCTTCCTTCATCCTTCTTTCTTTCCTTCCTTCCTTCCTTCTTTCCTTCCTTCTTTCCTTCTTCCTTCCTTCTTTCTTTCCTTCCTTCCTTCCTTCCTTCATCCTTCTTTCTTTCCTTCCTTCCTTCTTTCTTTCTTTCCTTCCTTCCTTCCTTCCTTCCTTCCTTCCTTCCATCGTCTTTCCTTCCTTCCTTCTCTCCACCCCCCGGAGATGGAAGGTCTCACCTGAGTGAGATGTTTGGTCAGTCAGGGGGTCCTTGTGTCCCGCTCATTCTTCTCTAATTAGGCTCCGCATGGCGCCCTTCACTTCCCGACCTCCGCTGCCTACCACCCGTGCGCTACCCAGTGAGCGTGCAGGCAGTCACAGAGGACAAGGCCGCGGGGAAGGAAGGCGAATCAAATTCCGCTGACACGTCATGATTTAGGTGCCCATCGACCTCGGGCTAAATTAATCACCTTTCTACCTCTCCTCCTTCCCTGGGTTTTCCACCCATTTCGGGGCACACCAATTACAGGGCTCAAGGTGTGTGTGTGTGTGGTTGGGTGCGATAATTGTGTTAACCCAGAGGCTGAAGGTCACACTGGATTGGCAGAGCAGACAGGGAGCCGTAAGGAACACGACTCTATGGCTAATGCTCCCTCAGGGGAGGTCCAACACAGCTTCCTTATGGAGCATTATTGAGCTGCCGTTCTATTTTGACAAGATTTTAATAAAAGGTGTGGTGAGTGAGTGAGGGAGAGAGTGAGAGAGTGAGAGAGTGACAGAGTGGGAGAGTGGGAGAGAGAGAGTGAATGAGTCACTTTCATTCATTCTTCTCTCTATCCATCCATCCATCCATCTATCAGTCTTCTCTTTCCATCTACAGTATGTTGTCCTCCATCAAGTCTGCTCCCTCAGGGACAAATGCACACACAAGAGGAAGGATAAAGTGCTGCGGTGACGAGGGGTCTGTCACATTGTTGGTGGCGTGTGTGTGTGTGTGTGTGTGTGTGTAGCTTGTGTTCATGCATCATTGTGTTTGGCCAGAAGAGAAAGTGCAATCTATTTGTGGTTAAAGGATCTTAATGCATGTCTGTGGTAAGAATTGTAAGAGGCTGTAAGTGTGTGTTTGCGTGTGTCGAGTGACATGGGTAAGTGGAGTCACACTTGCTACTGATTGCTAAGACTGGAGTAGGGTGGTTAGAGGGGCTGTGGTCATGTGTGTCACGCCATGTGTGTTGAGATTGAGGTGATATGTTTGTGTGTGTGGCTGTAACTATGTGTGTTTAGTCGTGTGTGTGTGTGTATGTGTCCATGAAATCTTTTCCATTAAGAGACAAATTCACATGCATGAGGGTCGATAGAGTGCTGCCATGACAAGTGGTGTGTCACATTGTGTGTGTGTGTGTGTGGTTTGTTTGACTGGTGTGTGTTTCAGTAAGGCTGAGAGGGGTTGGACGTCGAGGTCACCTCAAGCCAAGTTTAAGAGCTCATCTGTCAAATGGCGCTGACCTCGGAGACCTTCCCTCTGCTCACACTGACACACACGCCCTGCGCCAACGCTCTTAGGCACTGGCTTGCTCTCCATTTGCATCTTGACCCTTTTTTGGCTCCTGGTCCAGACACTTTTGGGTCGGTCCCCTCCCTTCCTGTTCAAATATTGATGCAGGTGAATCGAGGAGGACTGAAAACGAAGAGGTTCTGCCCAGTGTTCCTTCAGGCCTCATCATTTCAGAGGCAAGGCTCCAGACCCTTTTGAGCATTATTTAATCGAATTCATCATATATGAAGAGCCTATATGAAATAGTTGACACTCCCAGGTCTCCATGCGGTGGCCATCATCATCGCCACGAAACAGTTTCGCCGTACCAGTGTACCAGCTCAAAACCTTTGAAAGACAGCTCGGGTTCAAAAGGCGTCGAAAATGCGCGGAAACTCGCCAGGGAACGCGCATGAATACCAAGCGGGGGATTCTGGACCCATCCGTTTGCAGCCTCTTCCTGTTATCAAAGCGGGCACACCCACCCAGCGCCTCTCCTCCTTGATTTATGTCCTCTTGTCATATGCGTGCCAGTGCTGTTATGAGGTGGGCATTGATTGGCCATCTGTGCCTGTTTGAGCATGTGTGGGCAGGGGGGACTGGCTTGGTGCCTCGATGTGCAGTGCACAGAGCCTGTGGTGGGTGAGGAGGGAGCACGTATTGGAGGGGAAACCAGTTTGGTTGTAACACCTGGGCCGTAGGGCTAAGCATACAGCAGTCCGTGAGGTGATTAGAACAAAGGGGTTTCTGTATCGGCTAGCGAGCGCTTGTTGTTGCCGGAGAACTCTCATTCCGAACAGGGAAGGTGTGCGTGTTTCCAAACCTACAGCTCCAACGACAGAAAAGCAGACTTGTATGTACAGTATGTGTGTGCGTTTGTGTGTGGAAGCGAATGTGCGCTTTATATCCAACCCCCTGGTTTAGCCCCAACTAGAGTAAGATGTGTGTGTGTGTGCGTGTGTGTTACAGATCCAGCCCCCAGGTCTGGCTCTACAGGGCGGGCAGTAGGGAGTCTGAGTATGATTGTAATTGCCTATTTTCCTCATCCTCCCAACAACCTCAGGGGGTCCAGAATAAAGATGTCACCTGGTTATACAAGCCAAGGTCATCTTCTAATATTAACCTGAAAAGGGGGTACTGAAATACACAGTGTAATAAGGTGTGATCCGTGCTGAGTTTAATTTGAGGGCTCCCCGCGGGGGCTCCGAGTCCTCTGGGGCGTGGGGTGAGGTGACATGGGGGGGGGGGGGGGGGGGGAGGAAGGGGGGGGACGACACATTTCTATTAAACACACGATGCGAGGCAGGCTACGTGTGAGGCTCCACAGGGATATTATTATCGTTGGAAAGTGCGGCACGTGGATTACAAGGGAAGGTCAGGTGGCCGGGGCCTCTGGCTAGGGGAGATGTGTCATTTTTCGGGCTTACTGGACGCTGAAAAAGGCTGTTGTGTACAGTATACAAATGTGTAACATGACACGAAGCAATCAAACAAACACGAGTTCATCTATTGGTACAGATATTGTATACAGGCTTTGGGGCCTTATGGTATCCCTCTTGGGTATGATTTAATTAATTGAAATAATAGGAACAAAAAGGATATGCTTGTATGTTATGATTGAAATACATCTCATGGGTGAAGTGAGATTGAAAGTGAATTTTCCGGCATCGGTAAAGAGCCTGGCTCTCTCATCCACTTGAACCCTGGGGGCCTGGAAAACTGCTCCACATCCCTCCCTCCCGCCCTCCCCCCACCCCAGACCCTATCTCTCTCTTTCTCTCAGCCTCTCTCTGTTTCTCTCTCCGTCTATCTACCCCCCACCCCTGCACACACACACACTCACACACCCCCCCACCCCTGTCCAAGTCAGGAACATTGCTCGGGGGAAGTTAAAGTCGTGTTGATGGAGCACTCGCCTCGCCCGTTTAAGCGTGTTTAGTTTGGAGATGGATTCGAGCGTTTGGGACAGGGAGCCGACTGTCGTTCTCCATCACGGAGACACGCTAACGTATTTATCTTCCTAGCGTAGCCCAAATCTTTGTTTGGGATCTTTTTAGCGGAGCTCTGGTTGAGCGAGACAGAGCTCTGTAGCGCTTAGGCTCTGAGAAACGAGCGCCCTGGCGCCATTGTTTGATGTTTATGTGACGGCAATAAGAAAAGACGTTCAATTTGTTTTCTTTTCAAGTCGGCGCCTATCTGGGACATGTCAGGACAACTTAGCACCGGAGTGAGGCACCGTGTCGTTTGTCAGATGAATCTAGATTGTTCTTTATTCGGTGGCACGCGATGTGTGGATTCAGGATATGCTTTTATATTCACTGAGGCATAGCACGTGTACCGTATTGTGTGTGTGTGTGTGTGTGTCATGCATGTGCACTGAGCCTTAAGATAAGTGAATGTTTCCCCCTTAGGCTCCACCTGGACACATGATTATCCGGCTGTCACGAACACGTGTCTCACACACACACACACACACACATGCGTGCCCCTCTCTCTCACACACACACACCCTCATGTATGCCTCTCTCTCTCTAACACACACACACTGTGATCATCAGCCCACCGTCCCAGCAGGGCCACACTCCAGATGTGTCACTGCCCTGTCACAACCAATCACAACAAGTTGCAACCCGACAACAGCCACTAGGAATCCATCAGGCGGTGTCTCCACCCGCTGACATCAGTAGAGTGACTCTCAGCATCTGCAGGAGACGTTCCGATCTGGAGAACGATCACACCGAACACCCGCCTTTGTGTTGCGCTCGTACAAAAAGAGAGCCACCAAAGCCATCGAACATTCAGTCATTTTCCTCTTTTTCTTCTACTCCTGCCACTGCCACATCGACCTACTGTGCCCACAGACCTCACGGAAGTCATTGTCCTTGAAAAATGTGTCCCACAAATCGATATATGAAGTGGAATAAAAACAGTTTGGCTTTTTGTGTGCTGGATGCAAGATGTAGGAACTGGAGATGGGAGGCCCACTTATTTGTATTCACTATCTCACTCGAGGCCCAAGGTGTGTTGCCCTTCTCAGTGGCTCGCACCACAGAACTGTAGTCAATGAAATGACATTCTTTTACCCTACTCTCGCAGGCGAGCACTCGAGCGCACACATACATATACAAAATGGTCCCCCTCTCTCTCCGTGACGCTTCTCTCTCCTCGCTCACCAAGCGCCCGCCTGTGTTGACCCCCGCGCGGGTTTTAATTCCCGTCTTCTCCCCCCCCCTCAGTTCCCCTCCCCAGGCGATTCTCTCTTTCTCTCCCTCTCTCTCTCCCGCTCTCGCTTCTTTTCTTCTCTCCCTCTCTCTCCCACCCTCTCTCTCTCCCTCCGTCCATCTCCCTCTCTCTCTCCACCCTCTCTCTTTGTCCCCGTTCTCCTGACTTAATAAAGAGAAAGACACCAATGTTTTAGTTTCCATATTTTCCCGTCTGCTTGTCGGAGGGGGGGTGGGGGGGGGGGGGGGGTGAGGGGGGGTCTTGTCTACCTCGTGCGTTATTGAAGCAGCGCCTTGGCAGCCGCCCCGCCATTCGCTCCGTCTCCGTCGCTTTCCCACAGCGGTAATTATAGAGGATGTGCGGAGCGGGCGTGTGGCTGCGGAGGCGCGGGCAGGTGATGTTATTACACGGGCTCTGTCTGGTCGGGGGGGGGGAGGGGGGGGAGGGGGGGGGGGAATGCTCTGGGGCCCTCGTATGGCAAGCAGCGTCGTCCGGGCTGCGCTGAGACACCGTCTCATATTCTCAAACACTCCAGGGGGCGGGAGGAGGAGGGAGGGAGGGAGGGAGGGAGGGGAGGGAGGGAGGGAGGGGGGGGAGGGAGGGGAGGGAGGGAGGGAGGGTGGGAGGGAGGGAAGCCATGGATGACAGAGAGAGGCTATAATGGAGAGATGAGCTGTGTTCTCTTGATCCAGTGTGTACGTGTCCAAACCAGTCCCCTCGAGGCCTCTGGCCCCGGACACAGTTTGGTGATGGACAGGCGATCAGTGTGGAAGGAGCTTGTGTTTCTCCCAGATAGAGAAAGGGATCCAGCGTCTGCATGCTGATCACACATACTGTATGAGAGCAGCTTTGAAGTCACTGGGGCCTGAGTACATATTTAACTGTTTCTCACACAGACCACACAAACAGACACAGACATGCACAGCCATCCAGCCTTTCTTTTTATTCTCTAAGAAATAGCTACAGTATTTTCCTTTGCCTATGGCTCAAGTGTTTGTGTATGTCTGTGGGTGTGTGTGTGTGTGTGTGAGAGAGAGAAAGATAGAGCTGAGCTCAGTGTGTGTGTGTGTGTGTGTGTGTGTGTGTGTGTGTGTGTGTGTAAGAGAGAGAGAGAGAGAGAGAGAGAGAGAGAGAGAGAGAGAGAGAGAGAGAGAGAGAGAGAGAGAAATACCTGAGCTCAGTCTGAGTTTTGTAGGATTGTGTGTGTTGAACTAAGCTTAGTATGTAGCTATATATTCATGAAAAAAAAGAACGAAAAAAACCAGAGTCTGAGCCCAGCCTGTATGTGTGTGAGAGCCATGCTCAGCGTGCTGTCGGGCCAGGCAGCTCCCTGACACCAGCCCCCTGGCAGGTCATGAGGTTAAGTCTCTGTTCAGGGTCAGCAGCAGACAGGGGTCAAACACCACAGAGCTGCACCGTAATGAGCTCTGGCTGGGAGCCATGCACCCTGCATCCTCTGTGAAGACACACACACACACTTAACTTCACACACACACTTCACACAAAGCTCAGAACTTTTGCTCTTACACTGGGTTCTTGTCTAGCCTCAACAACAGTCCTCTATAGACACACACACACACACACACACACACACTAAACTCCCGGGTATGGTAAGAGAGAATGGAGCAGGGTTTGTCATCCCTGTCTCTCGGTCCAAATCCCGCTTATCTACCCATGCTCAGGTTGAACTAATTGGCATTAAAAGCTGGCTCACCCAGACAGATACAATTGGAAGCAATATGAGGCTTTAAGTGTGTTTAGGTGTGAGTGTGTCTGTAGAAGCGTCTGTCTGAGGGCTTGATTGTGTGCGTGTGTGGATGGATGGGTGCCCGTGCGGTTGTGTAAAAAAACAACTGTGTGTGTGTGTGTGCTCGGAATCTTAAAACCAAGCGTCTGTCAATTTCAATCAGTCCCACACTAGGCATGCCCGTGGCCTCAGGAAGACCAATTACACACCGTCACGGTGGACGCGCTCCCTGGGCCCCTCCCTCACACACACACACACACCCCACCCCCAACCTGTTCAAAACAGGGGTCTGGGAGAAAGCCTGGCTAAATGTGGGTCGATGTGTGAAGGGCGAGCAGAGGCACTATCCCCCGTCACAGGATCGATAGAGGATGGAGGGATGGAGGGAGGGATGGAGGGATAGAGGCAGGGATGGAGGGAGGGATAGAGGCAGGGATGGAGGGAGGGATGGATCGAGGGAGGGAGGCAGGGATGGAGGGAGGGAGGCAGGGATGGAGGGAGGGATGGATGGAGGGAGGGATAGAGGGAGGGATAGAGGGAGGGAGGGATGGATGGATGGATGGAGGGAGGCATAGAGGGAGGGAGGGATGGATGGAGGCCTAGAGGGAGGGATAGAGGGAGGGAGGCTCTTTGAAGCTGCATATTCTGGATTGGAAACTGCAGGAGTGTTCTTAACGTTGGGCTAATCTTGTCTCTTTCTTCCTAACTCTCAACCCCCTCCTTCTCTTCTGCTCCCCCCCCCCCTCAGGGCGGTAAGATCCCCGTGAGGTGGACGGCGCCAGAGGCCATCGCCTACAGGAAGTTCACCTCCGCCAGCGACGTGTGGAGCTACGGCATCGTCATGTGGGAGGTGATGTCCTTCGGGGAGCGGCCCTACTGGGACATGAGCAACCAGGATGTAAGTCCAAACGCTTCACACACTCTTCACACACTCTTCACACATGCTTCACGCCAATATCCACTTACTGTAAGTGGTGTGGGTTGGGATTTGAATTATAATAGATAAAATAGTAGTTCATCCTACTAAAGTAAATCCATTGTTTTTCTTCAGGTTTTTAGCTATTTGAGTTGGGTCTGTATTTGGATTCGATGGTAGTCAGATGTCCTTGAATGGGACATTCGAAATGTGTCTTTGTGTTCCCTTTGAGCTTTATCTAGGTGGCCCTCCACGTTCTCTACGTCAGCTGGATGGAGTCCACACACACAATCACACAAACACACGCACACAAACACACACATATGCACAGGCAAGAAAGCACACACACACACACACACTAAACACACTCAACTCATTGGATCTGGTCCTGCAACTATGGGCTCCATCTCCCTAGTGCTCCTCCTGCCAAACAGCCTTGCTGGAGTCTCTCCCTCTCCCTCTCTCTCCCTCTATCTCTCTGCGGTTTCTCTCTGTGTCTCTGCACCCCTCTCTCTCTCCCTCTCCATTTCTTTCTCTCTCTCTCCCTCTCTCTCCCTCTCTCTCTCTCCCTCTCCCTTTCTTTCTTTCTTTCTCTCTCTCTCTCTCTCTCTCTCTCTCTCTCTCTCTCTCTCTCTCTCTCTCTCTCTCTCGTTCTCCCTCCAACTCAGCAGATGTTGCCTCTGTGGGCCAGCATGCACTGCCTAGTGGGACACACACACAGGGGGGGGGTCTGGCACTGCTAGCTCACACACATGGACACACACACACACACACACAGAATAATATTTGCAAAGAACCACTTGCGAAGACACATCCCCCCCATACACACACACACCAACACGGCATTTGCATTTTATGAACGTACACACACGCACACACGTGTGCGCCACTCACACACACACCTGCCGATGGGCACCATTTATCATCATTCTGCTGAATCGCACTCATCTCTGAGGTGGGATCGACTCCCTCTCAGCCGCGTCCATTTTGTGATGATAGGATCATTCTGGGAAGCAAAGACCTTGATCTCTCTATTCACCCTGGCTGTGGACACACAATACGGAGGAGATTATGGATCCCTCACTCGATACGTTACTTGCGAATCCGCGCTTTCCTTTGTCCTCGTCTGATTGGTGGACAACACACACACAGAGGCAGCTCAGAGTCAGTGCAGCCCACGTCTGGTTCGAGGCTGAGCGAACGTCCAAACACACAGTCCGTGACTCAAGTCACGACGGCCGCCGTTCCCCTTTCTCGGCTCCTCACCAATCAGAGACCTCCGCAGGCTCTGATGACTCACGGGTACAAGTGTCAAGTGTCTGCCTTTTGAGGTGTTAATTATATGCAATCAGCCCATTCCCCCGGATATCTCCCCCCCCCCCTCCATCCCTCCCTCCCACGGACATAAAACCTTCCTTTACCATGCCCTGACAGGCCCCTTTTTCTCCTGGATACGGACATACGATTGGCTGAAGTCAAGACAGGCATACGTGATTGGCTGTCGTGGAGAGTAAGGGTTTGCGATTGTCTCTGGGGAACACCGGAGAGATAGATGGAGAGAGAGAGACAGAGCATAGGACAGAGAGAGAGAGAGAGAGAGAGAGAGAGAGAGAGAGAGAGAGAGAGAGAGAGAGAGAGAGAGAGAGAGAGAGAGAGAGAGAGAGAGAGAGAGAGAGAGAGAGAGAGAGAGAGAGAGAGAGAGAGAGAGAGAGAGAGAGAGAGAGAGAGAGAGAGAGAGAGAGAGAGAGAGAGAGAGAGAGAGAGACAGAGACAGAGACAGAGACAGAGACAGAGACAGAGACAGAGCACAGGACAGAGAGAGAGAGAGAGAGACAGAGCACAGGACAGAGAGGCAGAGGCAGAGAGGCAGAGAGGCAGGGAGGCAGGGAGGGAGGAGAAGAGAAAGTGAGTGGGCTTTAAAGACACTGAAGGAGTCACTCACTCACAAACCACTCTGTCACACACTATTAAACCGCAGGAGACAAACAGACTTGGTTGGTGACACGCTGACCGCCTGAGAAGATGCCACAAACACAACGGACCTCTTTTTTTACAACGCTGCACGCCAAACTGCACCGTGACTGCAGTGTTTATTAACAAGCACCTCACTATGATTACGCAGTATGCCCCTCGGCCATTTCTTTTTGTCAGCGCATTAGCATAGTTCTTTTGTCGAGTGAGTTTTAATGAGGCAGCCAAGTTTCTAGATTCTTTTTTTCCTTGAAACAAAAAAGTTGTGTGGTACGGTACCCAAGATCATATTTCAGTTCCAATTTCCACCCTCCAAAAAAAGAATCGACCTATTTCTAGCAGTGATTCACCCCCCCCCCCCCTTCCTCTTGCCCTTAGGTCATCAACGCCATTGAGCAGGACTACAGGCTGCCCCCCCCCATGGACTGCCCCTCCGCCCTGCACCAGCTCATGCTGGACTGCTGGCAGAAGGACCGCAACGCTCGGCCTCGCTTCGCCGACATCGTCAACACTCTGGACAAGATGATACGCAAGCCCACCTCCCTGAAGACCATGGCCAACATCCCTGCCATGTACGCACACACACACACACACACACACTTTGACTATTGACCTAGACACAAATACAACACATTTAAACACACTTCCACATCCACTCTGATGAGTCTTACCAAGCAGTGGCGAGGCTCAATGTGTACAGTAGCGGCACTGTACACTGTACACACATACAACACACCCTCACACAGACTTCACGTACGCACTTGTTTTCTGCTGTCAAATAAACATCAATTTGTTACTGTGTGTTGCATCAAAGCTTAACCCCCGTCAGTCATGCCTGCTGTTCAGAAAGAACGCACACGCACTAAACTATACACATCAAACACCACACACACGCACCAACGCACACAACAGAAACAACCCCACATACAGTACATCCACACACTCACACATGCCCACACACGCATGCATGCAAACATCCAGGGCATTCATTCCTACACAAAAGAGCAAAAACACTCGCAGTAAACAATACACCCAATGACAAAGACACTCGCCCCAAACAGTATACGCAAGAACACGCACACGCACATGCAGCACTACAACTACACACCTCCTCGCTCGATATTTGATAAGTCCCCCCCCCCCTCTCTGTGCAGCCCCTCCCAGCCTCTCCTGGACCGCTCCCTCCCAGACTTCAGCAGCTTTGGCTCTGTGGAGGAGTGGCTGGCCGCCATCAAGATGACTCAGTACCTCGACAACTTCCTCAACTCGGGCTTCACCTCCCTGCAGCTCGTGACCCAGATGACCTCCGAGTGAGTCCCGCGCACACGCCCCTCGCACACGCCCCTCGCACACGCCCCGCGCACACGCACGCTTTGACACGCACGAATGCACAAGCCTACTCAGACGGACGCGCGCGTGCCTACGGTGAGCACACCTAGGTGCACGCACACACACACGCACACGGAAAGGCACACCCACACACATGCACCCACTGTCACATGACGATGCTTCAGATTAGTTGGGCTCGAGCTTCTCTTGGGCGTCATTATCATCCACGTCTCTCCATGGATGCTGTTCTGATCCAAGTCTAGGATCTAGCAGCACGAGTCCACAGTTTACTCCACACCCCAGCCTTCATCGCCACATGATTAGTCAAATGAAGAGAACATGTGTCTGTTTACTGTCTCATTCACGACCAGTATTGGTCTGAAAAGATCTCTACCTTAAAAGGGTTTTAGATTTCCAGAATTGTTTTCACTGCCTTCATACGACCTCCTTCGCTCTGTCTCTCTCTTTCTCCGTGTTCTTTCACCCACTCTTCCACTTTCTCTCATTTTGTCACTCGCCGTCCCTCATTCCCTCTCTCTCCTCTCTCTCTCTCTCTCTCTCTCTCTCTCTCTCTCTCTCTCTCTCTCTCTCTCTCTCTCTCTCTCCTATGTCTCTCTCGATCTCCCTCTCTTCCTTTTTCTCACTGTACCTCCCTCTGCACCCCTCTCTCATTTTCCCTCCCTTTTTTCCTCTCCCTCTCTCTCTCTCTCTCTCTCTCTCTCTCTCTCTCTCTCTCTCTCTCTCTCTCTCTCACACCCTCTTGCTTGACCCACCGCTCTTCCTCTTTCCGTCGTTGTCCCTCTCTCCCCCCTTCCCTCCCTCCCTCCCTCCCATCAGAGACCTGCTGAGGATAGGTGTGACCCTGGCCGGCCACCAGAAGAAGATCCTCAGCAATGTCCAGTCCATGCGGGTGCACATGAGCCAGTCGCCCACTGCCATGGCATGACTACAGGGGGCGCTGTTCTGCGAGGCGGGCAGCATTCGGAGGAACAACAACAACGACGACCGCAGCAGCATCCCCCGAATGACCCCCGACCCCTCGGAACGCGCCAGGGTCGAGACCATCATCCTAATCTAATCCAACGCCGCACCCCGCGAGACCAGACTGACCATCATCCACTGCTGTCGTGGCTCTTCTGGAGGGCAGCGTTGAGAGTCCGCTTGTCTTGTGCTCATCTCTTATCTGGACCTGGGGCCCTCGTCTCTGCCGGGACGAGGGACTTTCAGATGTGTTTAAATCCTTCACCTAACCCCCGCCCTCGCCCCAATCTACCCCCATAGCACAGGCACATCCACAGTCTCAGAGAATATCCGACTTGATTCTTTTATGGCCTTTTATGATTTTAGTCGATTTTATAAGGATACCCAGTGTTTTAGATGAGCATGTCTGATGTGTAGTTGGAATAAGCCTTGACTTGAGTTAGAATAGCTTGACCTTGGCAGAGCTACCTGGGAAAATGAACTTTTTGAGAAAGCAACAATGATAGACACACATACAGAGAAGATTTAGGTGGTATCTCAGCCTGAACTTACAGTTTTAGACTCATGGACTCTTGGGAAATTGTTTCCATTGTTCAAATTCTTTGCCATTATTTTCCCACCCAAGAGACAGCGATCTCTCCTTGTTCCTTTTAACTTCAACACTACCTGGGGATATCTGGGTGTGAGGCCCTGCCAAAGGACTTCCCAAACAGCCTCCCCCAGATTCTGAGAATAATATAAATATGTACATCTCTTACTAAATATATATATATATCTTTAGAATAAATCTTCATATTGAAGGTGGCACATATGAATACTCAATTGTACAAAACTGTCTCTGCTTGCATTTTTTTGCAAAATACGTGTTTATTGGCAGGATCGTAATGGACGCAGACAATGTGTCGTTTCCTAGAGCGCCCCCTATCCCTCCGGAGGTCAGCCCCGACCCTGTTCCACTGCTCACCTCACTTCCCTCGGGGGCCTGAGGAAACAACCTCAACGAACTCTCACCTGGAAGAGACCGTACAAAAGACCATGTACAGAGGACTGTTGTCGTAGATGTCGATGTAAAAATGTTGTAAAGAAGAAAAAAAGAAGAAGAAAAAAAAAAACGGTGTTAAATGTGGGTGTGTATCCATGCTGTATCTTGCTGGTTAGCACTTACTTGTACAGATGCCTTTCTTTTTTTCCTTGTTGTTTGTGTTGGAGTGTTTGGAACAGTCCAGAATAGAGAGGGTTGTCTACACCTGCAGGCCCAAGTCATAAGGTACGTATCTACCATTGTTGCGGATACATAACGTGTGACATAAAGGTCTTTATATCAAACACAAAGACAAGTGAAGCTATGATTTGGAGCAGTTACCATGACACAGAGAGAATCCTAGGGTGTGTGAGAGATTCATACTGATATTCATTTCGCTGCCATAGCATCGACGTTATAGGACCATCAGACCTTTATCACCTGTCATGCATGTTCCACACACCTTCGAAGGTGTTCGTCTAGACACAAGCAATCCAGAACCCCTCGAAAATTGAAAGCCCCAGTAAAATCACGGGGTAAACACGGTTCTTGAAGGTTTCCCCATGGGGTCGGGACACCCAGCAGATTGCTCAAGTGTTCCCCAGTCTGAAGGGCTGGAGGTGACAGGCAGGCAGACAGCCAGACAGACAGGAAGAGCAGATCAGCTCATCAAGCCAGCCAGCCGCCACTCTTCCCAACGCCACGGAAACATCTGGGGGGGGGGGGTCGGCCTCGCCAGCCGATGCCTGAAGCCACCCTGATGGGCAAAGAGACTTAGGCTGCCTACGAGGACACCGGCCACCGTCCAGCACGGTCCCTCGTCATGAAAGAGGAGGGTTATACATCCTGAATCGCCATGTATGGTCACTGTTAGCTTTACGACAGAACAAACAAGGCGGCCTGGAAACCTCCCATTCACCCCCATCCGTCGAGCTGCTGTGATTCCCGTGGTCTCCCTCGCTCATTAAATGCTAGAGGGAAAATACTCAGCCTTTGTGTCGGTAATGGTCTATTAGTGAGTGCCTTTGATGCCTGCGTCTGACAGCAGTGCAATACACGACAATCGCGTTGTGGAACACGCACTTACTTGCTCATTACAATTGCAAGACTTATGGAAGGGTAAAGAAAGTGCGGCCTAAAAAGCCCGAAACTTCGTAACTCATGTTCTTATGCAAATGTCAAAGACCACTAATGCGTTGCAGATCCAGTTTTTTTTTTTTTACAATTTTGAGAGCTGTGACAGTTATGTAGACATTGTTACAGTTCCAACCAATCATTGCAACTTGGTGGTACTTAAGACCTCTGCTGTTGCTTTCTGCAAAGTCCCTGGTGCGAAGAGAGGGCCAGCGGCCCCAGAAATCCAGCTGGTGGCCCCTCGTAGCCCGTTGAGTTCAGATCATACAGATGTCCGTAGTTCAAGGAAGCCAGACAAAGTCCCTCTGAAAGAAAGTAAATGGAGGTTGGAGATGGAAGGTATTTTAGGAGCCGATTGAGGAATTGTAGCTTGTGTGAGCTAGCGAGAAACCGCACAGCACACAGCTGCCATCCAGCCAGACCAAGGTGAGCTGGCGTTTCGTGATTGCGACAGTGATTGGTGTCCGTAGCCTGTAGAAGAGGGGATGTCTGGACTGACCCCAGCTCTCTCTGGCTCAGGTAATATCATATGATCATATCATTAAGCCAGGCCACATATCATCAGGCCTGATTCTTTAGGCTCAGGCTCCTACAGACATACAGTACGGGACTGGTGTTAATGAACTCCAACAGGAGTTTCATGGCGATGTGTAATGTACACTTTTTGGTTTATCCAGCACCACTTGGGAACCCCCCCCTCCCCCCAGCAGAAGTGCCTGCTCCCAGGACTGTCTGATGTACCAGGATATCCCTGACACTCGATGCAGCAGTGTTGCGTCATTCACATCCTCATGACATAAAAGCCTCGGTCTTGACACCATGTCAATGTGGAAGGCTGTCCCTGGGGTCCGATCGTGTTCCCTTTCATTCTCCATCCTCTGCAGAGCAGGACTTGTTTGAGCCCCCCTCAAAACCCCCGAAGCCCCTTACAGGCCACTGGATCATGTCACGCCCTCACTGAGCCTCCAAGACCAGCGCTACAGCCTTCCCAGGGGATGATGTCATCACAGCGTGTTTTGGTGGTCAGAGAGCTATCATAGGCTGGCGTCATTCTGCGACACTCCCACGAGGATCCGGCCTCCCCTCCGTGCCCTTCACGCGCCGAGAGTTCTTCTCTCCATGACAGAAGGGTACAGTATTGACTTCTCATTCCAGAATGAGAAGTCGATGGCAGCCCCGTTAACAGAGTATTAAGTAGGGCCCCTCCTCCCCCCCTCCCTCCCCCTCTCTGTTAGCCCCCGCCCCCTCCCCCTCGTCCTGGTTGAGCAGCAGCTCATTCATCCTGGGTGTAACGAAGCCATTGTGGGCCCAAACTGTGCGGTCCACGCCAGGCTTCGCTGGGGCCATGTGTGTGTGTGTGTGTGTGTGTGTGTGAGGGTTGAGGGATGGTTGCCTCTGTGCTCCATCGACTCCAGGCTGTGTCCGTGGATACCTGCTGGGACCCACATCTGACAGGCATCTGATCAGCCCCAGGGAGGCCAGAGTGATGGGGCCGTTAGACGGCAAACACACGCGCACGCACACACACACAGAGGGGTCGTCTATCACAGCCTGGACACCGCAGCCTGGTCCTTAGTGAAGAGAGAGTGGCTTAGGCTTGACAACCTGTGTCTGTACAAAGGGGGGGGGGGGGGGGAGTCGTGGAAGGGGGTAGCAGAGGATTTATTTTTTTGGAGGCGGAAAAAAGGGATCGAGTGAATTTTGAGCGACAAAATGGCCCCCAGAGAAGCTGTCCCTCATGGGAGGCAGATTGGATGTTTTCCCACAACAGTTGTTTGATCCACTTGCTTTGCATCTGGATATTTAGCAATACTGAACAGCTACTGCCCTCATTTCCATTCACCGATACACCAAGCCACCTAAACATAATCATATGTTCTCCATATTCATATCAATCTATTCATTCACACCAGCGATCTAATTCCAATCATTAGGCTTCCATTCAACCGTGTCTCAAGTATTTTCCATTCAACGTAAGAGCATGTCTGTGAATCACATTACAGGGTATTTATTATGCACTAGTGTCATTTTCTTTTTCCATTTGCTCATGTTTGTCTTTGTAAAGCTCTGAATCTAATGGCACTTGGATGTGATGAATTGAAGGGTAGTCTGCCGTCTGTTTTCAAAAGCAATTTACTAATCAGAACCACCCGTTATCTGAGAACGCTAACAGAAAACATGAAAGTTATGATGCGGGTTCATTGGAAACTGTGTAGAACTCTGCCGCCTCTGAAAATGACCGCAAATATGGTTCCTGTCAGATTTAGTAAATCACTGTTTCATCTTTTTCAGATTGTGGACTGACACGTGCATGAAAGCACCCAAAATGACACATACAGACACAAAAACATACCCTCTTTCATACACACCTAAACACACTTCTTCACACACACACACACACACACTTTTATACACACACACAGACACACAAAGCTGAGCATTTCGGACTTTCCATGAGGATTCCGCTGAAGCGAAGAGGGTGGATTTGTTCCAGCATGACAGGACAACCTCACTTTGGGATGATTTACGAATGAAGGAACCGTTTGTGTGTGTGTGTGTGCGTGTGTGTGTGTATGTTTGTGCACATGTGCGTGTGTGTTGTTCCCTTTCGTCGCTGTATAGCTACCACTTGTAAATTGTGACGAGTATGTGTCCGAGTTTGTAAGCCGTAACTTTATGAGAAGAATTGTACTAAAAATGCACTCAATAAATGCCTTGGAAAACAAGTCAATCACGTGCTTGTCCGGCTCCCATTGATTCTTAATGCTAACTTGGTGGTTTGGCTCCCCCTGAGATGTTCCATTCTCCTGCGCCACAAGCCCCTGCTGTGAGTCAGGGCAGAGTCTGGGCCTGGTGTCTACTGTCCCACTTCAGAACGACTGGAACATTCCTCCTGTCAGACAAGTGTGCATTGCACACTGATACAAAGGCGCCCCCCCCCCCCCCCCCCCCCCCCCCCCATCCTTAAAGGAGCCGTCACTCCACGTCCCTCAGATATCTCTCTCGGGCCAGACGTCGAGAAAAACGACCGCGTTTAGACAAAATGGCGGAACGGAGGTTCTCTCCCACTCGGCGCTCACCTCTACCTGAGCGTCGGCGCGGACCGCTGCTTTCAGGCTCCTGCGAACAGAGAGTGAACGAGAAGGAGAGCGAAGGAGGAAGAGAGAGACATGGTAATCATATGGTTAATGATGGGAGGCATCAGAGACTGGGAGGGGAGCCAACGCCCCCCTGCTCACCAGTACCTCCAGAACTGTTTACCAGGCAGTCCTTGATTAATAACATCTTGCTCAATTTGAGAGGAAGGGCCAAGGTGGGATAACTGCCAGGAGAAGGACGGACGAGAGGAGAGGAGAACATGACCCATCTCCATTACTGTTCCAAAAGATGGTCAAATACTTGAGCGTTTCCCGATCAAAGCGATGCTGCGGTCCCCTTGACAGTCCGGCTGAGGACTAACATCAGATCTGTGTCGCTGGCATCCACATCACCCTACGGGAGTTGTCGCGTTCCAAAACTCACGTGCGTCCTTTTCATTTGAAAGAGCGAAAAAGAAGAGTTACGATTCAAACCGACGCAGGTGGAGAAATGACCCCGGATCTGCACGTTTGTGTTCATTAAGATGCGAGATGTGAGAGTAAAGATCCGGTGAGGCCAGACGAGCAGTGCAGAGTGCGTCCGAGGCCGGGTGGAGCGGCAGCGTTGCAGAACGCCCCGCGCTTCCTCTGTTGACTGACATTCGTCTCAGCCCCATCACAAGGTCACATGGCTGCCTTAATTGCACTTGTAGTGCTTCTCTAATAGTCAATTAAACAGACACGATGGCTATTTATACGCCTACGCTAACGCCTGGTGAGGAATTGGTTTCCCAACCCTTTGTTTTAATTGATACTGTTTGTAACTTTAATAGTAGCAATTAGAGGGAGTGGGATGTGAATGGGTCTGGCACAAGGAGGACTGCATTAGATTTCGATCTGCCTGGATTACTTTGGTGTGTGTGAATACTATGTATGTGTGTGCAAGCCTTGTGTGTGTGTGTGTGTGTGTCTTAAACCAAACATGGCAGAGTGTTTGGTGGTGGAGCGTGAGCCAACTCTGTATTCCAGATTAAAGTCACAGGAAGTTTAAAAAGTGACTTCTCAGCAGAGAATCTGGGCCTTAATCAATATTCACCCTGCAATCACCTGAGAGGAAGGGATTGGAGCACAGCGGGACGCCCCTGCATAGAGGGGGACGGGGATAGGAACTGGGCTAGAGAGGGAAAGAGAGAGAAAGGGGGGGCGAAAGACTGAGAGAAGGAGAGACAGGCAAAGAGAGACCGAGAGAGGAAAGGAGGGAGAAAGAGAGACAGAGAGAGAGAGAGAGAGAGAGAGAGAGAGATAACGAAAGAAGGATAAGAGACAAACGAGAGAGCAAATGAAAAAGGATTCCGTTCAACAAGGCACAGCAGAGGGAAGGACGGGAAAGTGGGCTCATAAAACACGAAAAAGGTTCAAAGCTCCTCCGGTAACGAGGAGATGAGGACACAGACCGTGGGCCTGACTCAGACAGTTAGAGAGGCTAAAAGACACCACATCCAGCGTGACTTGGAGAGAGCATCACTTAAAGTGAGCCTGACGGGAGGAAAGACAAGGAGAGGGAGAGAGATGACACGGCACACAGTCAACTGGAAAGAGGTGATTGATAGACTGTTGTATAATATGATAATTATTGCTCAGGCAATGTGCAGTGTTGTATAACACTTCTTAGTGACACAGAGGTAGTATCTTACACCATGCTGATTACTGAACTCAATATGGACGACTGCATCCTTCCTGAACTTATCTCTCACTCATCTCTCTTATCTGCCACAGTATTTCATGGCACACTGACTCCAACTGATACACATTTGCATCAAACATACTCGAGCTCTGTGCATCAACAATTATCAGTAATATATTTAATCAACGAGAGAACCCAACACATAGTAATATCAGATTCCTGCATTCCATAAAGCTTCTAGAATTCCTCGGAGAGAGAAGGAGTGGGAGAGAGAAGGGAGAGGAAGCATTAAGACCCGTGTTTCCTGTCAAGTGGTTGCCCATAGTGATGAACCAAGGCCTATAATCCAAGTAAGGTGTTTTGATTGGCTGTCAGGCCTCCGTTAGCCGTACGCATGTTACAGAGTAAACAGCATGAGTCTTAAACTCTGCAGTGTTATGTGTTCTAGCTTGACACTGGACATGACTGTTTCTTGGCCTTAGCAGTCAACCGTTGTAAAGAAGGAGAGAGAGCGAATGTGATCATTATCAAGCCTTCTTTCTGACACCCCAACCCACTCATCTAACTAACAGCACATTCAGAGCAGAGGAGAAAAGAGGCGAATAAAGTTGAGGAGATGAGAGGAGAGGAGGAGAGAAAAGAGAGGAGAGCTGAGTGTCGTGTTTCCTCGGAGCGGAGCATCTGGAGGACTCCGGTGCCTTCCTCTGACTCATCTCATTTGGAGGCAGTGAGGTCCGGCTTAGCAGGTATTGACCTTCTCATGCTTTGTTGTTTGTTTGCTTTCTGATCACTTGTTTATTAAGGCTTAAGTGATTATTAGACTCTGAGAATGAAAGACAAATGTACCCCGCTCGTTCTCTCAGAGGCTGAGTGAGTGTTAACCTTGGTGAGGGAGCATATTTGCCTTTTATCTCCTTTCGATGGAAGCAAGGGCATTTGCATTTGTTTGGCGCACTGTTTAGTTATTGATGAACCCAAAGCGAGTTTGGAGAAGTGTGGCTCATCTCAACTCTGGTTTCGTTAGATCGGCTTAATGGCAGGAGACGTTTCTCCATTTGCACGTCGTGGAAGAAACCGAACGCCTCGGTCAAATGAGATTTTGTGTCTCGAAGGAGTTCATCAAATTTAATTATAATATATATAATTACCAAAAGCAATCTACAGAGTGGTATGAATAATCATATCCAAGGATATGTTGGCACCTGCAGGGTGAAGGCGTAATTTAGAGAGGCTGAAGTGACAGGAGAAAAGGGGAAAGACGAGAGAAAGAGAAACAGAGTCGGAAACAGAGACGGAAAGAGAGAGCATTGTGTTCCTCTGGGAGAACAATAGCGTCAGGCCAATTCAATGATCTCATTTATTCACTCAGAGAAACAGCGACGGAAAATTGAACAGGATTTTGTCTTATTTGTCTGTTCTCGATACTAAAATGCTTCTTGAAAATAGCTTTAATTTCAGTGACAAATCACAAGCCTTCCAAATGTATTGAGTCAAACGTAGGCATACACTAAATTGGAAGATTATGGAAAATCTGCCAACTTGTCAGTTGTCTCAACCATTTTACCCTCACCTATGTGATACAGTAGATAATGTGCTATTTATGACAGTATTTGCAGGGGTAATTCTGAGTGGATAAGTAGCAACAAGACAGCCTATGAAAGGACCAAAGCGGAGAGCTGTGCTTCTCTCTCAGTGAGAGTTGAGGATGGAGAGTGAAGTAGACACATACTCCACACCCCAACCTTTCTCCTCCTGTGCACCACCTGCTGTGTCTAATCCCACACAGAACCCCACTGTGCCCCTTGCTTTACAACCCCCCCCTCAAAAATCAATGAAATATTTTTTTCCCACAGAAATGAAGGGGAAGGTGGGGGCGGGGGGGAGGGGGGGGGGTCCGCAGTCAAGGTCTGTCTAATTAGAGAGTTCACACAGAAGGAGTGCTTTGTTTTAGAAAAAGCCAGAGGAGGAACAGGAGGAGGGGGGGGAGGAGTAACGGAGAGTGAAGTGAAGGAGAGGGAAGGATGAAGGTCGTATATCCCAAGTAGCCAAGAGTAGGCACTCCTTGAATAAGAAACTTTGTCATAGTATGTGGACGAGGCTCCGCCTCTCCATCTGAGGTGACAGGACACCTCTCTCAACACACAACAAACTTTAAAAGTGACGCGGAATTCCTGACACATCCAGTGTGGATGTGGCTTGCCATCCAGTCAGAGAATAAAAATGACTACCAAATAAACAGAGAGAGAGAGAAGTCAGGTATAGACTTGAAGGTGAAAGACGCGCTGAAAGATACCGCTAACCTTCGCTCACTAACGAGGTCACCTGGCTGTGTAGCGCCCCCTGAAGGATCCGAGCCCCAGGCTCCTGTCTCGGAGCCACGGCAGCCACATCAACTACTCTAACGGATGGCGATCAGACTAAACTGTGGCAGGCAGCTCATCACATCCGCAGCCATCCTTCAGATGTGACGCGCTCCGGACAGTGTGAGGGCCACGCCGTCCGTTTTACAGGCCTGGGCTGAAATACTCCATCACCTCCTCAGTAGTTCAGAAGCGTATGTTTGGCCTGGGTTTATGTTTGGTTGTGTACCCTTTTGGGAGCACTTCACTGGATTAACTGTGCCAGGCATTATTAATCAAGCCAAGGTTGTCAGAAGGATTACAAATAGTATCTCGTCCAAGGCATGGCGTGCGACTCTCCCAGGCTGCAGCGCTGTAAGAGTGCCCTGTTGACATCAGCTAGCGTCGGAGCTAATGGCTTTAGACGTGTCAGCAGATGCTTACAGACATGAAAGGTATGTTCGGCTACAGCACAAGCACTTACAGTAAGATAATGCTTTCCATGCTAACACCAGAAGAGTCGTGTTGGATGCTTCCCCTGGGAGACGTCGACACGCAGATCTCTCCTGCGTCAGTTTCTCCTGCTCGGACTTAATGGGCGCCACGGTAAGGATGCAGAATGTAGCATAAAGATGTCACCTGCAACTGACAGGTTTGTGTGTGTGTGTTGGAAAGGGGAATGGGTGGGATACATGAATTGTGTGGGGTCATGTGAGAGGTGGGTATGCTGTTGGATAGGCGGGGGCAGGGGTGCATTGAAAATGAGGATCGTCATAGCCCTGACATGGCCCCACAGGAACAGTGGCTGGTGTTGACCTTGGGGTCAGGAGAATTCTGTCAGCAAACCCAGGGAAAAGCTGAGGTGTGTTTGTGTGTACGCGCTTCCATATAGTGTGTGTGTGTGTGGTGGACTGGCGTCTGACTGATGGAAGCAGTGTGTGTGAGAGGCTGTACCTCAAGAGCCTGGATGGAGGAGAGACTAAGTGGCTCTCTGGGGATTGGCAATTGGTCGGAGCGAGTGGAGAGAGACACAACACACATGCACAAACACGCTCTAACAAAGCGGAACACAGACACAGAACCCTGGTTAGCCTAATTGCTGAGGACAGGCAGCTATATCTCTGTCTATCTCGACGGCCATGAAAGCTGACACCTTCCTTAGGTCGCTCAATCTGGGGTTGTGCAGGAATTATTCAAACAAGAAAACGATAGAATGTAAACGAATACACAGTGGAATAAAGTCGTGTTCTTTTTCCATGGGGAGAAGTTAAAACTCCCCCCCCCCCCCGAAAAAATTAAACCTTGATCTGAATAATGCATGACCTGTTTCTTTTCCCCAGGCATTTGAGCTGGTCCTGTTAGCTTGTCCAGTGATGTTGCCTGCGATCTTCTCCCCGGTGTGATGGAGGAGACAGCTTCCTTCCTACCGTGCCGCTCTGAAAGGCCTTCACAATTAACCAGACAGCTCATGAGAATTTAATGTGGCTTCAAATGAGTTCCATTTCTCTCCCCGGCCATTATTATGGATTTTTCCAAAACCCCGGCGTGCATGAGTCTGTCGCAGCGAGTCAGGCTTTGTTTAAAGATACATGCCAAAACTGCGCTTGTCTCCGCCATGTCTCCCCCGGATTGAAGCAGTGCGTGCGGCAACGAGGATGGGGTGGGTGTGTATGCGTGTAGGAGAGGGGGTGGGGGGGCATGAGTTAGTCTAGGGATATCTGCCCTTCACCCCGCCTCCACCCCCCCCCCCAAGACCCTCTCTTCTCATCTCCTCCGTCTCCCTCCCTCTATCCCTCCTCCTCCCAGTCCCCCTGTGAGAGGGCTGGGTCCAGGCTGATGAAAGGAGCGAAGGAACTGTGTGTGATGAGCAAGTCCCTGTAGATATCTCCCTCACCTCCTCAGTCCTGCCCTGCTCTTTCCACTTTCACTCTATGCTCTCTCTCTTCTCTCTTCTCTCTTCTCTCTCTTTCTCTTTCTCTTTCTCTTTCTCTTTCTCTTTCTCTTTCTTTCTCTCTCTCTCTCTCTCTCTCTCTCTCTCTCTCTCTCTCTCTCTCTCTCTCTCTCTCTCGCTCTGGAGAGGTGGGACAACTGTGCTTCCTTCATCTGCCCTGGGCCTTGCAGGCTCATTTGATCCCTCCCCCTTCCTCTGTCTCTCTCTCTCCCCCTCTCCCCGTTTCTCATTCCCCCTCTCTCTCTTTCCCTCCTTCCTTCCTCTCTCTCTCTCTCTCTCTGTCCCTTGTGTGCTACGTGTCAACACTCAATCCTCCATTGTTCATGTGTGAATCTATCTCTATCTCGCTTTAAGGTCTGTACTCAAGACACAGTCTTGCATTTTCAGCATGATATTTGCACGAGTAGCCATCTGTGCTCCAAAGATATTAGAAGCCAAACCTCCGTCCATGTGTTTTGAATAATTGTTAATAATAGTAATTCACTGAAAGTAATGCCACTAAATATATGAAAAGCACATGTAAATATATGTTGGGTGGAGGGTCGAGTTCAGTGGTGGAGTTTGAGTCCAGATCAAGAGGTCACAGGTTCAAATCCCCCCAAACTGTATGTTTCTCTGGATAAAAGTGACTGCTACATGAATATGTTGAAAACAATATATCTCTATGGGTGAAAGCAGCTAAAGTAGCGTGGATGTGCATAATGGCCTGGCATCCTGCCAGTACCCATGTGTAAGCAGTCAGCCTGCAGCTGTGTCAACAGCCTCTAACCTCTCTACTGCAGTCATTACTGACACCTGGGAGGCTCCACCCCAGCCTTCATTGCTAACACCTGCCACTCACATGAACCCAGGCCAAGGGGTTGGGTTGAGGAGGGGGTGACATGCCTCGGTCTCCAGACCTTTCCCTGTAGCCATAACTCAGGGGGTGTCCCCTGATCCCAGGGTCACCACGCTAGGTTTAGAGTTGCAGTGTGACTTCGGAACCTGTTTTTACACAGAATTTCAGAAGCATGAAAAACAATTTGACGTTTGAATCTGTGTATCTCGGCACATTCTCGTCACCACGTTTACGCAGCGTTTTGAGTCAGTGTGCCATGAAGACATTGTAGCCGAAAGACTGAGAGATAAATAATGACATGTTCACTCTGGCCACTACAGGGAAAATAGAACTAATATATTAGGTCAGAATTAGTACAGGGTTAGAACAGGGTTAGGTCAGAGTTTGGACAGTTAGGTAAGAGTTAATACAGGTTTAGGAGAGACGTGGGTCAGAGTTAGTACAGGTTTGGGTCAATGGGTCAGGGTGAGGGTTAGGACAAGGTTAGGTCTGGGTTAGGTCCATGGAGACTTATTTGGAAAAATAATTCTGGGTTATAACACAGATACACACTGGGGTTTAGACAAACAAAACATTCCATCGAAATTCCAAGTGACTAGTAAAGCATACTGCTATTATAAACATTGATGTTGCTTTCTTCCAATGTGAACATGAAAAACAAATGCCTCATTTATTGCTAATCCAAATGCAAAAAGTATCTCTACAGTGCTTCAAACGGGATATTACACATAATTGCTGATGGTGTTTCATTTTCCCATATCACAGTCCAGTCTGTTGTTCATAAAAACATTTTGAAGTCTGTGTAAGACACAAACAATCTTTTTATCAGGAGTTGGTGGTCATGTTTTAGTTGTTGTGTCTTCTGCTGCTGTTGTTGTTGTTGTTGTTGTTGAGTGTTTAATATGGTCTTAGTGTAGACATCAAAAGACTTGCCCAAAATACCCTGGCTGGCTTATGCCAGAGATAAGAGAATAGTTGACTCATTAGGCGCTGTGCGTGTGTGTGTGTGTGTATGCGTGTGTGTGTATGTGTGTGTGTATGTGTGCATCTGTGGAGTCCAGCCTTCCTATCAGCCCAGGCTACAAGAGCTCAGGTTCAAACAGCAGGCAGGGCGGGGGGGCGGTGGGGGGGTGGTGGGGGGGGGGGGGGGCGGTGGCTCGTGAGGGGCCAGCTTCTTTGAGGAGGAGCACGCGACACTCTCCAGCCAATCTGTTGCTTAGATAAGACTCCAAACACTTCACTTCACACAGGGGGGGCCACGGTGGGGGGGCAGGAGGGCTGGTGTGTGTGTGTGCGCGCGCGTGTGCGTGCCTGCGTGGGCTAGGGGAGTGAATTAATGGTGACGATGGGGTCATGAAGCAAAGTCGAATGAATGTGTAAATGTGTGTGTGTGTGTATTGGTCATTCAGCAAAGTGAGACAAATGGTGGCGTGGCGTGATGGCAAACATGAGGGTCTGCATTCACAAAGCTCCATTCCTGTCTTCTTCACTAAGTCAAAATGACCTGGAGAGGATAATAGAAGACATTTCTTGTCTTAGTCCATGCTGTCTATCTAATGAAATCTCATAAACACACACACACACACATCCATACATAACAGTAAATAATCAGCCACATAATACTGTCAACACAAGTCCACAATGTTGAAATGGGACTTGCGAGGCATAACGTGTTCTCCTGACGTGAAGAGCTGTCCTTCAGATGTCCCCCTTTCATCCATCCCTCTGCGGCGTCACATGACTCACCAGTCCATTCACAGATAATGAATGGCGCTGGATCGGAAGCTTCATGTTTTCAACAGGCTGTGCCTACATGGAGGGGTTCTATAGAAAGTCAAGAGTATAAGTATAAGGTAAGAGTATACTGTAGAGTGCTGAGTTGGTGAACCTTATTACAGTAGAACTGACTTTTAGAATACTAATATGAGTCCACTCGGATGCTGCAGATGTTGGTGATGTGTAGCCCAACCTAGGCCCCCGTTGTCATTCTAAAACCCTTGGAACTGGTATACCACGACAAGCCCGTTTTTGCATATTTGAGCAAACGTGTTCATAAATCCGCCCGCTGATCCCCGGTGGGTCCTTGTCGCGAGAAAGGGTGGGGATGTGCGGGCGCATATTGACGGCGCATTACGCCACGTGTAACGGACACGTCTGTTTGTCTACGAGCGCGTGCCGGTATCTGGCGACGTCTCGGGAGCAAACAGGCCAGGTCGGGATCCACGCACATCGACTGACCTCGTGTTTGCAACGCGTGCTGCTTTAAAAACGATCCATGTATTCATCTTCGTCTCAAAGGTTTCAAAGGAACTGAGGGATGGACCGAGAAATCCACACATCCCTTCTCCTCTGTACATACATGGTCGCTCACATTCAACCTCGGTGGATCCTTACAATACTCCAATCTCAGAGACAGAAAATAGTTAATGAATCTGTCACCTATGAGTAAGTATATCAAATTGCCTTGTCCGGTGGAGACTAATTTGATATAGGGTGTCATGTCTAGATATAGTTGTCATCTTCCTTTAATCCATCATGCTGAGGAAATAATACTAATAAAATCACTTAACGAGCAATGGGTGGATTTAATGTGAGCTGCATAAATGGACACAGGATTGCTCATTTTAAAAACAGAGTGTGTTCTGTTTGGAAAATAGAAGCAATTTTCATCCAGGACATCATATCACCCAGTACAGTGGCTTCCCCGTAACTAATCACTGGTGCAGTGTGCATGCTGATGTAAATGTAGCAAGCAGGTGGTGTCACCTAGAACCCCTATGCTCTGCAGGGAGACCAACAGGAGAGAGGGGAGGAGAGGAGAGGAGAGGTGAGGTGAGGAGAGGTGAGGTGAGGTGAGGGTGAGGAGAGGAGAGGTGAGGTGAGGTGAGGTGAGGAGAGGTGAGGAGAGGTGAGGAGAGGTGAGGAGAGGAGAGGTGAGGAGAGGTGAGGAGAGGAGAGGAGAGGTGAGGAGAGAGGTGAGGAGAGGTGAGGAGAGGTGAGGAGAGGAGAGGAGAGGTGAGGAGAGGTGAGGAGAGGTGAGGAGAGCAGAGGAGAGGTGAGGTGAGGAGAGGAGAGGAGAGGTGAGGAGAGCAGAGCAGAGGAGAGGTGAGGAGAGGTGAGGAGAGGAGAGGTGAGGAGAGCAGAGGAGAGGTGAGGAGAGGTGAGGAGAGGTGAGGAGAGGTGAGGAGAGGAGAGGGGAAGGAAATGTAGGAGATCGAGGGAATAAGGGGATAGGAAGTAAAGAGTAGGGAATCCTAAATAGGTGAATAAAAATGACTGACGTGAGGAAAAGATAGAGGAAGGGGAGCCGGACGGGACGACAGAACAGAGAGAAGAACCTGAGAGAGCAAACCCAGCAGGAAGTGGGGAGGGGAGGGAACTGGAGGACAACCAGGAGGGAAAGAAGTGGGAAAGAAGAAAGGATGATGGCTAAAGCGTTGCTAAAGGGATCTCTTGCATGTGGACCCTGGATGGGGGGAGATAAGAGGGTGTCTGCACACGTGAGGCTGATAGGACAGCTCAAGATGGATGAGGTGGGCAAATATGCTCACATTCATCCCATCAAACATAATGGACACTTGCACGATAAGGGTGTGTGTGTCCATGTGTGTGAGATATGTATACATGCATCCAATATATCTGTATATAATGCGAGAGAATAGTTATTGTTGTGTGCATATTGTGCTGAGGAAGACCGTGCAGTTTCATTGTCTCATTTCCATTCCCCAACAACTATGACAATTGTTTTGAATTGTATGAATTTGACAGCTTCCTATTTCAGATACAAGGCCAAAAAGGATTGGCGTAGAACCATTCAATCACAGTCAACTTATCGTGAAAAGGCTATTATATCCTCCTCCAACATGTTGGTGATCATTTTCTTAGGGACAAAATGTATATACACACTCACACTCAGCAATCGTATTTCATCTGGATATAAAGATAGATCACATTTGTCTCGATCAACCGTTGATGTGGAACATCAAACAAAGCACTGCCAGTCAAAGATTTGATATTGATTTTGCCAAACTACACAACAAACCCATCCCAAGAACGTTGTGTGATTACGTTCCTCTAGTTGAGTGGGAAAAGAATAAGGATTTATCTACCTTATGTTCAAATTGTCAACACTTGTTATTAGGACTTTTCTTACTTTTGAGGGGGGGGGGGGGGGGGGGGACTCAATCAAAGTTGGACTCGGTGCTTTCTTCTCTTCTATGTATAGATCACATACAGCTTCAAAAGATGTTTGTAGTCTCGTCAAAGCTGTGTGCTTGCTCAGAGGGGGGTGGATGCGTGCCTGCAGACACCGGCAAGGTGTGTCTGGGAATAGGTATGTCTTGTTTTTTTAAGCAGCACCAACTTCGAGTTCAAAAGGGACTTGACTGCGGATTGGAGCCATTGTGTTGGGAAAGCTACACCTTAAAAATCCAGTTCACTAAGCTAGCAAATGCCTCTCACTGTAAACCAAGTTAGCGAGACTGAAGTGAGTGTTGTGGAAATATCTCTACCGGTATTTCTATCGCGAGTGACATCAAAGCTATTGTGTTCATGGGTCACAATCTGGAAACTGCCACTGGGTGACATTACAAAGTATTATTTAAAGTTAAAATGTCACCGATTGTAGAACATTGTATGTAAAGTGAAGATAAAGTGAAAACCCAAGATTTAAACACTCTCTCTCGTTCTCTCTCTCTCTCGTTCTCTCTCTCTCTCTCTGTCTCTCTCTCTCTCTCTCTCTCTCGCGCTCTCTCTCTCTCATTCTATCTTTCTTTCTTGCTTTCTCACTCACACAAAGAAATTCTGCAACTTTTTCTCGCAAACTATTCTTGCAGTCTCATTAGTCTATAACACTATTAGCTGAACAGTGATTTAATCTGAGTATGACTACCTTGTTTGGTTTTAGATGAATATCAAGTAGCACAGAAGGAAAAAAAACTATACATTCACTTCAAAACTTCAAGTAGGTGAAAAGGAAAATAACAGGCCAAGTCGATGATCGTTGTTTCAGACATCTTCTAAACCCTCCCTTGTTTTAATTGGTTTTAGACTCTACAGAGCAGGTCGAGATGTTGATTTCCCTTCCATTGTCAGGCGGCAACGATGACAAGTTAACAGCCCTGCCAGAGAATGCAAATGGCGTCAGCGTTCTCATTTGGCTCCCAGGTGGAGTCCTCAGTGTGTCTCCCCGGCGGGGCTCACCTCTGACGTTCACCATATATCATTGAAATTTCGACGAAACGTCTCCATTGTTACCGGACGTCGTCTGGCTGCAGACTTCAAAGGGTTCGCCGCCGATCATTCTGACAAGCGCCCAAATACCTGTTTTGAATACACTTGACACTTTAACAAATTAAACCTGCCTTTTCAAATTTGAGATGGCAATCGGAGGAAAGAAAGAAAGGAAAGAATTGAAGGTAGTCTAAGTCTTTTGAAAACTCAGTGTTGACTAGAGGGCCAGCCTCAAAACGACATTAGTTGTATAACTAATGTTTCTTTTGTGAATTTGTTCATCTATTTCTCATCTCACACATTTGATATAGCATTACAATCTAATTCAAATAATTTGGACATTTCTATTTTACACCAGTGAAAAGATGGAGGCCGACCCTGAGTCATGAACAGGGGTCCACAGTGATTGGTCTCCTCTTTCGGGCGGGGTCTTTGGTCAAATCAGTCTTTTTCCCTTTCTTTGGATTGTTTGGATTTTAGAGAATCTTTTGGACTTCTGTGGCAGGACTATTAAGACTCTTATCAGTGTACCGTGCATGACTTTAGGCTGTATTAACTGACTGTTAGATATGATTTGAAAACTCCTTCATCACGTTCCTTTTGCGCAAATTGTTCCTAAACGCCTTAAAGAATTCACGAGAAAATATGTCTAGAAGGAAGGGACTTAATTATGACATCAACCCATTAAATCTATCCAAATTAGGGTCATGGTCTTTTTTGGGGGATGAGTTACTAAAGGCACACGGCATGTTTGGCTGCTCGTGCATGGCCCTATATCAAGTCCCCTGAGTTGTGACTGTCTCCCTTGATGATTATATTGAGCATTACAATCCCACTGGCTGTCATATAAATCTCTGCGTCTGTCTGGGATGTGGAGGGAGAGGAAGAGGGGGCAAGAAGGATGGGCTAGTGCTGACACGTCTGATTGGTCGCTTTATTCATATGCTGCTTGGCAGAGAGTACCTGATAGAGTAGTGCACACACAACACACACACACAGTGTACACACACACATGCTGTACACACACACACCTTCTATAAGTATGCATATCAACGGACACACACACACTTTCTATACGTACAAAAACATGCACAGATTAATTGCCATCGGAAAACAGATTTGTGTGGTGCCTACGGTAAATGATTGGACATGATTCAAGCATGTCGTACTAAATACGTTTAAATAAGGTCCCACAGTTCACAGATTATACCAGAGCGATAGCCAACCCATAGAGTGTTAGCAACTATCCAGAGACATCAGACAAAACACAAGCCATTGGCTGTTCGAAATAGCTAAAGCACTGAACGTTGCAGTGCAGGACAGGAACAGTGGGCTCCATCACTGGAAAATGAGCTAAGTTTGAAACCAACAAGACCCTACCTAGAGCTAGTCGTCTGGCAAAACAAGCACTTTTGCAAGAAAGGACTCGGTCAGGGGAGGCAACCCAAGAACACTGTTGTGACTCGAACACAGTTTCAGTCTCTCAGCATAGATGGGAACACCTGCCATCAGGATAACCCTCTCTGCAGTACTCCATTCATCAGGCCTTTGTGGAAGCAGAAACCACAGACCATACCTTCCTTGTAAAAACAAACATGGAGGCATTACTGTAGATACGTTGCAGTGTGATTGGAAGTAGGCTTTTTATTTATTTTCATTTTCATCTTGTTTTTGCCAAACAACATGCCATTGAATCCTCGCAACCAAGTCAAGAATGTAGTAGTGTGTGAACCCCCCTCTGTGCCAAACTGCTGTGTGCACAACTACGTTGGCACGACAACACACGTTCTTGGCAAGGAAGCTGCTTAGTGTGAGAACCTAGAGATGTAACCAATGCTGAAGTTGTGTAGTGTGTAGGCCACATGAGTGCACATGTACATATGTATATGGGTGACGGTTATCAGTGTTGGAGGTCATCACTATTTCAGGTGGAAGATATTTCTCGATGCGTGCCGGAGTACGTGCCTGAATGTGTGTGTGTGGTGTGTGGACACACACTACCCATCATCCTTTGCTCCCAGCGTCATGTCAAATCTGCTGTAAGAGTGGCCAGAAGAATCCACCGTCTTGACTCGATGGAGAGCAGACACAAGATTTCACATTTGCAAGGCACAGACAGTGGATGTGACCGTGGAAGGTAGCAAACACACGACAACAAACACACAAACCGAACAAGGTCTTTTCTTGGTTTTCGTGTTTTCGCAGTGTGTTGGAGAGGTGGAGCGAACACGTCTTCTAAAGTCCATCATTATGGGGCAACAGCTGACGCTGAAATTGCGCCTTTCAAAAGCAGGGGCCAGTGACCTGCGACCCACCTTCTCTCTTCTTTCATGAACTTTTCTTACGTTCCCAGAGAGAGAGAGAGAGAGAGAGAGAGAGAGAGAGAGAGAGAGAGAGAGAGAGAGAGAGAGAGAGAGAGAGAGAGAAGGCAGGGAGAGATGATGGCTCCCTGTGCTCTTAAGTAGTCCACGCTTTACAGCACAGCAAGCCATTACCAGGCCAACAA
>CM042854.1:10619610-10839610 GCA_023658055.1 Thaleichthys pacificus
CGCAAGAACTGAGAGAAACTCTTAATTGTGATTCTTGTGATCCGGACAAATCTTCTATTTCACTTTCTTTCTACAAGTATGTGGCGGGTGACAATTGAGAGGTTGTTAAGGCTAACTGACACATGGTTTTGTCAATTCAGTCACCAAAAGGATATTTCTAGAGTGCCATAAATGATAGCAGTGCACAGAGCAACAGCATTTCTGTTTAGAAGCTGAAAACTGTGCATTTGGTTTAATCCACCTAATGACTTCAGAAGCCTCTTTAATGTTTCCGTGCAGCCACCTACATGAGTGACCTTTGACCCACTGTGTTTGACTCATTATGCACCGCACAGAGAAGCGTCGGCAAATCACATGTCTACATGCGTTCATTAAATGATACAGCCTGTCATTGGTAACCAATACATGCATCTTCAATACTTTTGTTGAAAATGAATGTCCAAAGGGAATGACTTAACTAGAAAAAATAAATAATCTCGAGCACATTACTATACTGGCCAGGAAACCTGGGTCAACCCATTCAGACCAGCATCTCTTTTAATGTCCAACACGTTATTAAATGGGTTTGGAGAGAACATTAGTGTTAATGACGCCCTCAAGATATATCTGTTCTTCTACATGTATTTTGTCCCTCTGTTTAACACATAAACATTGGCTACTGTAGGAAGCAATTAATAGATTATGTAAGAACATATAAACCACTAAAACAACCAGATACTGTGCCCCTCCGCGTGATTGGTGCTCTGATTTCCAGCATGTTTCTCGCCACCACTTATATGTTAATAAAGCTTCATCTCTCCAGTCAAGCATTAAATAAACCCATAACCTGATAAAACATTCCTTGTTTTGCTATCTAAGTACACTTGGCTCCTCTGGCGGATGAGATTAGTGAGGAAAGTAAATTAACGCAACAGCTCCAATTAACAAATTAATGATTTGAGAAATGTCCTTACTTCCATTGATTTCTCTTTACTTTGAAATTTTGAGTCAGCAGAATAGACAAGGAGAGACAGTGTCTCACACAATTAAATTGTACATTCTCTTAACAGGAAATTATGACATAAACACATATTAAAGTTGGCTTTTGAAATCTTAATCATCATTTGTCGTTAGCATGGTGTGCGCTCAGCAAGCGCTCATGAATTTTTCATGCACTTTGAGATGTAATGAAGTCTTTCTTGTAATTTGACCCATCAATTATTTGGAGCGCTGACTAAATGCCTTCCTTGGTTTATGTAAATGGCGCCCGATGAAGACCCTACAGTATCAATATTGCAGTTAAATACGATCGGCTGGTTATCAAGGATGCAGGTAGCAAATGAGACTCTTGCTGAATCCCAAGGTTCTTGTCCATATTTTACTTTGTATGGACCGCAGCTGATTGAAGAGGTTTCAGACTTGACCAAGCAAAAAACCATCTCAGGCACTTTGAGTCAGAATATGAGAAACGGGAAGCAACACAAGCGGGGTGAGGATGAGGACTGCAAACAGATAGTTTTGCTTTACTTGACAATAAAGCCTTCTAGACATAGAACAAAATGATGTTTTCGAATTCTTGAAAACGTTGTGTTGGCTTTTTTTTTGTTTCAATGGCCTGCCTCTTGACTTGACGTTCAATAAACAAAATCAGGTCACCACCTGTGGGGACTTCCACTACACAGTTCATATTGGAACACTTTCATTTTCCTTTTCGAATCATCTCTTCTCGTCTATTAATTTCCCAGCCTACAGAGAGAGCAGGTGTGAAGGGCTGTTAGCGAGGGTGGGAGACACTCCTCTGTAATGGCTGTGTGCTTTGTTTATGAAGCTGCAGTGAGACCACCTACGCAACACTAATGGTCTGCGAAGAGCCCACAGTCATGCAGATGCCTTCTCACCTCCTCTGATAGTTGAAAAAGACGGACCACTGAATGGAAAAAGGAACAACAGATAATACTTTGCTGTAATTGGGTGGACATGTTCTGTGTGTTTTTTTTTCTTCCTTTTTCTTTCTAAAGGGTGTTTTTTTGTGTGTGTTTTTTACCCAGGGCTATAAGTGCATGGAGGTTTTTTATGCAGTACTTGATTGAAGAGCCCTTAACAGTGGGCTGCCGAATTCTGAATGAGTTGTTACACAGGTTGGTGTTTATGTCACATGCCCCTTTGTACAGATTTACTGGACCTAATGCTTTCTACTCTGCAGGAAATTAGACCTAATGTTCTTTGAGTCCAAAGCAATGAATATATAACATTTTGTGGCTTTTACATAATAAATATATAGGTGGTATGATGTTACAGTCAGCGACTTCATCCTTCATCCTACATTTACTGTAGACTTAGTTTTGGATCTCCAAATAAACTTCAGTCAGGTGATCGACGGAAACTAATAAAAAGGTCTCCTTTCTAGATGCTTCCCCGCCACCTGTCAAGCTATCATCACACCAGGAGATCTATGTGTAAATTGGAACCACATTATGAACCAGAAAGTGTCAATCAATACCGCACTGTGATCCTTACCTCATATCCTGTCTGTGGCAGGTCCCTGTCAGCAAATTCTACAGTTGTTACTGGATGGTTTAATTGATATGGTATTTAAATGGTACCGTTTCACATACGTTATTGTGTGCGGCCCTGAAAAAGTACTGGCATAATCATTCCAAGTAGGGTGTAGCTTGTTACCCAAAGAAAAGAAAACCTCACACTGATCTAATGACAAAGAAAAGAGGGACCTTGACTGACTCCACCAACGCTCCCCTCTCTCTCCCACGGGGGCGTGACTCCTCGTTTGCATAAGCGCCATGCTCGGCACTTCTCCCGATTCTGCACATTAAAGAGCGCCGAGCCGACTAATTCGACTTCCCAGGTCAGAGGTCAGGAGCTGACGGAGAGCTGGGGAGGAGGTGGGAGGAGGTGGGAGGAGGTGGGAGAGGGACGGCACGTATGTGAGGCCAAAGACGAGCAAGGCCCAAAGGGAGGCATCGGTGAAAGAAAGAAATACTTTTTTTAATTTTATGACCTAAATGATGCAGAGATGTAAGCCGAGCGGAAGGTTCTAGGTTTTTGTTTGTGATCGTAGCGACACGATGTGACTGGCCAAAGAATGGCTTCTTACAGATGGTAGTAGTGTGCACCAAAATACAACATCAATTACAGAGCCCTGTCACTTTGATTCATAATGTGTTTCAGTAGCAATATCCTCACGCATAGACAGCCTCTTCATCATGTTCAATTACATCCAGGCGACATCTGTGCACAGCGTACATGCCTGCCTGCCAGCCAGCCGCGGTTAAAACACACATCGCAGACTAGTGTTACAACAGCAGATGCACATCTATGAGGAGAGATATACGTGGAGTGTGTTGGAGTGTCTGCTGACCTCAGTAGTCATACCAAGCACTAACAGACTGGATGGGAAAACCATGATGGGAACAGTTTGTGTCTCACAGAACCAGACACCAGGCAAGGGCTGTAGACTGAAGAGCAGAGCAGATGATACACGCACATAACACGACCCTGTTTTCAAGCACATCCGTCCACCACTCACACACATACACACACATGCAAACAGCATTGCAGCCTCAAATAACATGTATATCTCCAGGCATGCGCCCCCAAACACACACATACACACACCCATACACACACATACACACACCCATACACACACAGACACTGTGTCACCGACACAGTCACACACAGCACTGGGCGCATAGCCTGATATTAATTAGTATTCCAAGCTCCTCCAGTAGATGCATTATCCACTTTAGGTGCAGCACTAAGGGATGGTAAAGAGGAGCCAACGTACATGTAGACTCTCCGACACATGGCGGAGAGTGAACCTATTCGTTTGTTGTTTATATCAACGTTGCAGCTCTTCTCTATTAGGATCTCGAGTGGTTTCCCCCCACGGAGTGATTTTCTCCTCCTCTCCTCCTCGCCGCGGCTCTCCTCGCTCCCCCGACTCCCCTCGCGTCTCTCCGACTGCGTGTGTTGATGTTCCGAGGCGGAACGCGCCCAGCTCATCAGCCTCATCTCATCTGGGTGAGAGATGGAGTCATCATCGGCGAAGCCTCGCTGCTGCGGCCACGCCGCAAAATCGCCGAGCTGAGGGGGCGGGGGGGTGAGTTGCTATGACGACCACATTCAATTGGTCAAACTTCGACGAGAGAAGCCCAAAATGACCCCCCTCCCTCCAGCTCATTTATGCTAATCCAGTGGTTGTGAAGGGACCAGAATTGTAATCAGACCACGCTGAGGGACACCAATCTGCCGGGTAAGCTGGCTGCTATGTACAAAATAAATATCTAATTTGAGAGGCTGACAAAGTCAAAGAAAGCAATGTAGGTAAATCCAGTGTTTATGAGTCAAATCAAAGGTGAGCTCATACAACTCACTGAGATATACACACACATACACACACACATTACACACACACACATATTTACACACACACACAAGAGAAGGCAAGCCACTCAGTTGGAAGCCAGGAAATCCCAGTTAGGGGGAGTGAATACTTCAAGTCTCTATAATGAAAGCCTGAAATCCCCACCCCTATCTGATCCACAGGAGAATCTGGTCACATTTAACATTCATCTTTCCATTCCATTTAGAAATAGTCCAATCAGCACTCCTGACTGATGGATGCTGTAGGCCCCTGATTCTCACTACCCCAAACCTACAAGGTTGAGACAACGTCATTACAATGCAGAAGTTTGGATACAATAAGACCAGTCGGAATTGGTCATCTATTGCAACATCATCCTAAATGAGCTAAAAGCTAATTGTATCTAACTATTGCTTCGTAAAAAAAAGAACGATTTGATGTCATCACTGATCTTTTATGAAAATGTCTTTAATCCAGTGAAATTCTACAAAATAACAACCAACAATGTATATTTTCCAAACCAGGAAGTATGGAAGAACAATGCAGGTCCAACTTCTTTGGTAGTGGTGGGGGAAGAGGTAGGGGCAGAGTGAGAGAACAAAAATAAGACCAACATTGATGGCCTCTAAAGCAATTTTATTGCACAATTATGAACCAACATTGGCGAACACAGGAGGTTTTGCGAGTCTTTGATACATAAATCCATGACTTGACATTACAGATTGACATTTTAAAAAGTCCCCCTCCCCACTTTTCTTAAACTGATTTCCTATTTGTTCTGCATCCCAAAAAAGCACAGAGGCGCTAATTTATTGGATTGTAGATGGAGCGCTAATAAATGAGTTAGTGGAGCTGGCAATTCACATGCCGTTTATTTTGACCTTTTATTCCCGGGCAAAATCAATTTGGTGTTAATACAGTCCTTAATAAGGAGACACCTTTCATTTACTTGGCGCTCAAACAGCTGTGATGCCGTTCACTGTTGCTTGTGTGGCAAAAAAAAAGTGTTTGACTTTGCAAAAGGATTTAGCAGCAAACTGACAGCACTTAGTGACGATGTGGTGTAAGCAGTCAAGTGAATCCCAAAAAGACATTTGACATCCATGACAACACCGGTAGGCCAAAATGTCCCTAAACCTGACCTTCAAATGAAACTGTCCAAACAGCTTTCTGATCTTCCTCAATCCACATCTATCAGCAGATGAGGAAAAGGTTTAGCTCAGTGGGAGAGCATTTGCCTGCTGATCAAAAAGCTCAAATCCCCAGTCTACATTCAATGAAGAAGCGCAGCTGCCACAGGTAAAACGAATCTTTGACTGGTGACAGTGATGTAAAGCACAGTCCTCGACCTGCTTCCTGTCTGCATGAAGGGTCTGCTGGGGGCTGTCAATTTCTCCACAGAGCTGATGAGGAGGAAGGCTTCAGTCTAACCTCGGGGCTCGACGGAAACACACTGACGCATCTGTAGCATAAACACATGCATGTTGACATAGGCGTTTGTGTGTGTGTGGTGTAGGCGCATGCATGCACGGGTGCATGGGTGAGGGCTGTGTCAGAATGCTTCTGTCAAAACTGGGATTCGGCTGAACGACGACAAGGTGAGTCTTTGGAGGACTAAGGTGGAGGCCTACATAGGCGGCCTCCATTGATAGCTGTTGTCTCAAAGTGATTTATTTCCTGCCTGTCCCTAGGGTGGTACAAACAGCCAGCCAGAGGGGAGGCAGCCAGCCTAGGCAGCTGTATTATGGAGATTTGAGCCTCGAGAAACATTTCAGCAAACACGCCTAGCGATCACAACTGCCAGGCTTGCTCAGCTCGCAAAAAAAGAAAACCTACTATTGTCAGCTTCAAAGTACGGCCCCCCTAACACCCCCACAACCTTTTTCCTTCTCGCTTACCTCCGCTTGCCAATTTATATGTAAATTCACCCCTTTCCCTAAACAGTGCTATACCCACATCTATCCTTCAGTGGCGGGGAACCAGCAACTCAAATAAACATCCACCGCCCCTGCTTACAAAAGCAGCGACAGTATTAATCGTTATTTAATGTTTTTAACTGTGACCTTTTTGAAAAAGAAAAAGCACCTGTGATGGTTGGCGCCTCTTTAGTCGCACTGGAAACACATGCTGCTTCAAACCATCAGGCTACAGTTTTCCAGTTTCCAGTTTTCCACACAGACGAAGAATAAGATGCAACAACTTCATTTGATACTGCAGTGCCACAACTTTCCACATGCTGCTTTTCCTTGACGTTGCCGTATGATGTCACGGTGACAAGAAGTGTCAGGAACACAAAGTTGTTTTCTCTCTAACTCCCTCCCTGACAAAACCACCTTACTAGAAAACCAATCAAACGTCAAGCCAGGAGGATGAAAAGGCAGGATTGTAAAAAGAAAAGTTGCTTGCCAAGTGCTCAGTCCAAGTACTACTGTACCTACATGGATTGTGGAAGGGTTCACCAGAGTTCATGTCTCCAACAGATGTCTGATTTAGGCATATCAGACTCTGAACGTGAAAGCTGTAGCGTTTCTGGGTGTTTCCAGGATTTCTGTGCCATCATCCTGGGCGGAGGGAGTCAGGGTGGCTTTGATCCGTGCTCGAGCAGGAAGTGGCCCCACTGTGAGAGAGAGAACTGACAAAGGATCTAGAAACCAGGGCAATGCATCAAGGGTGGGGCCTGCCACGTAGACTAGACACAGTGATGAGAAACATGTCAGACAGTTTTGTCAGAAACAGGCATTTCGTTGAAAACTAGCGCACAGACACACACACACACACACACATCTGCACACTGCACACTCAAGTACTGTCGATTTTGAGATTTCTATTGTTTTCACATCTCCGCAGAGTTCTCTTGCTTAATGATCATTTATTGATGCACTCATTAAACATTAATCAACATTAACTAATTGTCATTTGCAAGCCTTAAATGATTCATGACTTCAGATTGAAATTGATTCTCTAGTTGCCCTGTGTGCTTTTGCATCCAGGGCATTGGTGGCTGTTAATATTTCCTTTAGATAATTAGCAACGATTATGGGTAAATGGTTTCTTTAAACTGTTTTGCCATTTAGTTCAATGCAAATCAATTTAGTCTAATTCACATAACGAACCTTTCTAGTAGTGCACAGACTTAAAGATGATGTGGCTTACGCACACTTTTGTGTACGTAAGACTGAGGTGTACAGCAATATGTAAGCACTGTCATGTTAGTATGCCCTGCAATGACAAAGTGCTTTTGATAGTATGTTTGTCATCGTTTCATCCTAGTTTAAACCACCCCAATGGTGATTGCCCTGGTGCCAGTTCACAGCAGGTGGTCAGCTCTTAGCTCCGCTTCTCCAGACAGCGCTTGACCACTTCTGGTCACATCTGTTCTTTTCTATACAACTAAAGATACTTATGTATGTGGATGTGAAGAGGGCACCCCAATAATTGAAAAACGATTAAACACTGGCAATGCTTTTCATTGGTAATGTTTTTCAAAATGAATTATTTGAACACCTTACTTACAGTTGCGACAAACTTCATTCTTGCGAGGATCAAATACCTGAGCGTGAGGCAGGCTTCGAGTCTTCTTGCTCTACTGAGCATCAAACTATAGGCTGCAGTGTGCTTCATTAAGCTAATACCTTTGTTTCCTATTTCTTCTGCTTCGCTACGTTGGATTAGCTTCTGGCTCCCTCCTTCACTCTTTCTTCTTCTCCTTCTTCGCCTCGTGAATGATATCTAGAGAGTTGCCCCCAGGCCAGGGATTGAAAAGCCCCCACACACCCCCTCTGTCATTCTGGACACACACACTCACACGCACACAACTACTTCTCATGTCCCAAGGTCTAGCGTGTAGTGCCTGGGTTACCAGGTGCAACACTATTTGTGCAGTGAAATAAAGAAATTAGCATATTACTGGGCAACTTATATTCTAGACCCAGGACCACACCCTTCCAAACTTCTCTCGAAGTAATATTAAAATTAGTTATGGAGCGTGAATTGAGAGTGTCAATGTATCAAGTAAAAAGGAGAAAGACTAGGGAGAAGTGAAGGGAAGAATGATACTAGGGGGACCGGGTGACAGCGAGAGTGTCGGACTCAGGCCAAGCATGAAGTGAGAATGGCGATAAGGAAAGAGATGAAGGTGAGAGACAGTCAGAAGGAGGTAGAGGGCACAGCCTGTTACCGGTGAAGATAGGGGGCAGCTTGAAACCATGCATAGGGGGTCCATCACATTTTGCTAGGGGTTCCTCGGAAGAATCTGCCGTCTCATAGATAAGGAGGTAAACTACACTGTCCAAGCCAACCCCAGGCCCTGCTGGGGAGTCACCCAGACTTGAAATGAACAACCGTGTGTGTGTGTGTGTGTGTCTGTGCAGGTTCTCATGTAGTAAGGGTAACAGACGTGGCCACGCCCCTGTCGGAGGGACACTCGGCCAGCGTTCGCCCGCACCTGGGATCGTACCCGCCTCCTCCGACGTCCCAAGCGCGACGACTACCAGCAAGCCAACGAAAAAGCCGACATTTTGCCGGTGTGGGTGGCCTGTTACATATCTGAGGAGTGAGTTTCACCGATCCACACCGGCTACACAAGCACCACCTGAGGTAAATTAAGGACCGAGGTGTATAGTGTAGACCTTAGAAAAAACTGTTTACTGCTGTATAAAATTCACATTACAGTAAGTCTGCGAGATTGACTACTTTGCAACAGTATGACACCCACAGCAGTCGTTTTCCATCAAAGGCCCTAGAATCTCCATCTCACCTGCTCCTCTGAAGTGGCTGTCCCTGAGCAGAACACCCGATGGAGGACCAAACCCAAGGCACTGCTTCTGATTGCCTCTCTCATTAATGCACACTCGAAGGACCAATGAGGGAAGAGAGGCACTCTCCCTGCGGCCCGGCTGAACTCGAAGAGGCAAGATTGTCTGCCCGAGCGTGTGGCCGGGTCACTCCAGGTGGGTGTGCTTCTCATTGAGGTCTTGATTGAAATCCAGCCACCTCAGCCTAAACACACAGCACCAGCTCAGATGAAGACACACATCGATCCTCATTACTGAGTGTAAGCCATCATGACATCCAATATTTTGTGACATTTCAGGGCAGCTGTTACACATCCAGTACCTTGGATACAACCTTGGAAACTCATATCTTCTCATGAAAAAGGAATACGGTGAGCACAAAAGCAACTTAGACGGTAACATGTTTTTACCATTTAGATTTTGTGCTCAGGCACTGGGGTTGACTGGAGTTCATGACAATGACGTTTAAGAGGAGACATCTTTTCCTTCACAGTGAGTGAGTGTCATGGTGTTTTCATTATTATCTGGCAACCTATCAGAATGTCAGCACCTTTTGTCAATAATCCTCCTACTGTATTTTAGGATACTGCAAGTATTTATTAAATTGGCTCCACAGATCCACAACAAATATAAAGAAAAGTGTGACTCTCCGAGGACTGTTGGTGCACACAGTATAATGAATTCAAGATGATAGATCTGGAACTTTCTATCTATCTTTCATCTATCGTCTATCATCCATCTATCTGCATATATGCATGTATACATATAGCTGATAGCCTATATGTACAGTACATAGTGGTAATGACAAAAGTCAATGCATAACCTTTATTGTATGTTGTTAGAAACATACTGTAATGCAGCACAATGTGGAGGACAGGGCAACATTGAGTGCCAAGCTGAAGCATGTCCAGTTGAAAATGAATGCTGCATAAAACACAAGCCATTAAATATGTAAGTGCAGAAATAGCACAAAGTCAGTAGGTTTCTGCGTGTGTATATATATATATATATGCCATCTTTGAGTCCACATACAGATTACCTCATCCATCAGGTAGTGATTGGGATTGTGAAGGGTGCTTTCTGCTCAAATTCTGCACTTTGTTTCCTTCATTTTCACAGGCACTCAACCTCTTCGTTAGTCACCCTGTTATTAATGTGCAGTGCTCCGTCAGTCAGCAACACGCATATTCACACACACACACGTTTTTGTGAAGGTGTTTCATAAAGCTGTGCATTATTGTTTTAGAGGCCGGGCACTGGGCCCAGTCGCCGGTTGCAGGGCAGAACGGAGGAACGGTCATTAAATTTAAATTGAGCAATATTTCCTTTTTGATGTTTGGGGAACCGTCGTAGGATGGATTCATATTTGTCTGGCAAGGCTGATTTATTTGTTGAATAAACTCAAACTTCATAAGCCCTAAGTGTCAGAAAATATTTACATTCCTCGCGGAGAGACACTCTTATAATAAACCAGCAAAGTGCAAGCTTATTAGTCAGCTATTGATAATGGACTGTGCATTACAGCATACAGCAGACGTTATGCAACGTTGAGTGCACATTGTTTTTCAAGTAGGTAGGAGGGAATGGAGGACTTTTGATTTGAAATCAACTGTTGGTTTTCTCCATGAAAACACATTCCTATTGTTTTGAACATTACATTTCACATGCTCTAAGCTTTAGCCTATCTTTTACATTCATGCAAATGCTGTCGTGTGTTTCTAATCAGTAGTCATGGTTAAATATAGAATGAGGAACTACAGCCAAGGCCTCTACCAGTTGAATTCAGGTGTCCCTCCCTAACCTGCGTGACTCTGGAGCAGAACTGCAGAAGATGGGCAAAGCGGTTTAACGGCATCGTCCCCCCCCCCCCCCCCCCCGGTCTTCTGACTTTGATCTTCCCCTGGCATTCTTTGAGTGTTCACTCCTTTTTTCATCGCTCTGCATTAGCTCACAAAAGCAAGTGAAGGGGTGGGGGGTGGGGGGGGGGGTTGTCTCCCTGAGAACGAAGGGAAGGAGGTCCATGGAGGGATTTTAGAGCAGGCTTTGAAGTTGGGCAGCAGGCAGCAGCAGCCATCGGTCCAAGGAGTTTTGGGTAACGTCCTCCAACTTTCTTTTAATGGGTTTGTGTGTCTCTCTCTCTCTCTCTCTCACTCTCTCACTCTCTCACTCTCTGACGCTGACTCTCTCATTGTCTTTCTCTCTCTCTCTTTCACTCTCTATCTCACACTCTCTCTCTCATTTGTTATCTCTCTCTCACTCTGACGCTCACTCTGACTGGGTTACATTCCTGTTCAGGAGCAAAATGAGGTCTCTCTACTTTGGCCTTGACTAAGGTCTCTGAAGAGGATCAACTTTGAGAATTGACCAAAAGTGTACTGGGAAATTAATGTGATGTTTATTCTGGACTTTTGCCACGGCTTGTCCACAAGCTTAATTTTAATTGTTGCCGACCTGAGGAGAGAGCAGAATAACAAGCAGGGTCTTTAGCATTCAAATCTCAGTTTTCTCTCATAGTTCAGGCACACATGCAGGTTCTAACAAAACAGAGGGCAAGTTAACATATCACCCCAGCCAGCCCAGAAATATGCTCCACATCTCATTTCTCTGCAGTTGCATGTTCAAAGTAGAACCAACATAACACAAGAAAAACACATAGCATATTTACCCTGTATAGTATTGTTTGATGTTGATTTTGCGAGATCCTCCCTGGTGTGCAGTTTTCCGTGCTTGGTAGCTGGCCATGGTACGCCTCCATTTTAAACCCTGTCTGAGAGGGATGCAGATATTCTCCGAGCCACTTCACACAGCTGACGCTCCCGTCGAAGCAGCACTTGCCATCTCCCTTTCAGGGCCAGCTCTTTGTGCTCCTCTCACTGGATAGAAACAGAACTGTATGTGTGTGTTTCGCGATGCTATAAAAAATTGCTGGAGGTGAATGCTGGAAGAAGGAGGGCAAGGTGGGGTAGAGAGGGTGGATGCTGATGTGTGTGTTTGCGTGCGCGAGTGTGTTTGTGTCTGTGTGTGTGCTTCCTGTCAGTCCACAGTGGAGGCAGAGTGTTAGTGAATGTGCCTGGACAGGATGTATTATTGATGTGCTGTTAGCACTCTCAGGGAGCTGCAGTCTCATCACAGTTTGCCATGGGATTAACTGACTCTCAGAGGCAAACCAGGTAAGCTGGGGAAATGCAGGGTTCACCATCGAAGTCCTAGTTTCTCTGTCTTTTTCTCTTTCTCTCTTTCTCTCTCTTTCTCTCTCTCTCTCTCTCTCTGTTTGTCGTTCTCTCTCTCTCTTCAAATATATTTTGTTTAAAATACATATTTGAAAACATTTTCCCTGTGTGGGCCACCACTGTTAGTTTTTTTGTTAGTCATTGGTTGTGTGGAATTATAGATTTGGTTTCATTTAACACAGTGTGTCAGGGAGATTTTGAGTCAAGTCTGAAACAGATTACACATGATTCATATGTTATTAATCTCTTTACACCCCCCCTGTCTCTCTCTCTCTCTCAAACACACACACTTGTGAGTGAGTGAGAGAGAGAGAGAGAGAGAGAGAGAGAGAGAGAGAGAGAGAGAGAGAGAGAGAGAGAGAGAGAGCATCCCGTTGGCTCGCTCCGTCCCTCGTCTTTCTGCTGTTATGGTTTCATTAAGCCACAGAGAGAAGCTCCGTCTTCCCAGGGAGGACGAGAGCTGCATCTCTTCTCTCCACCTCTCCCCAATCCCATGGTCCCTCTGCTCATTTCTTTTGGATATTTCTTTTTTTCCTAAACATAGGTTCAAACGTTCGCATGTGTACAGGGCAGCCTCTTCCGTCGTGATGCCACCTTGTAGACTTTGCTGCTTGAGCTACATCTTTCATTCTATTACGGTATAATGAGGGTCTCTGAAATACTGTTAGGAACAGGATAGGGATGTCATACACGTAAGACCAGAGGACATGCAGAGCAGGGGTGATAATGTGTTTTCTGAGGATTCTAAAAGGCCCTTTCAGGAAAATGACAGCTCATCGGGAATTAAAAATCAGCCATGGCATCTGCTTGTAAAGAAAAGGTTCTACGTTACCTGTTTCATCATCAATGCTGCCTTTGCGTTTAGTGCCCACTATCTAAACATTGAAAAAAATGGTACATTCCTAGTCAAAAGGAAAACAGCAGCACACCTCCCACAGTTTGAACAGAGAACCAAAGTTGACTGACTGTTCAATCCAATTACAGCAATAGGACAGAGCCTGTATGCATGCACATTTGAGATAACCTTGAGAGTGAATTAGTGGAGATATCTCTCCGGATGAAGAGATTGCGATGAGAGCTGGAGAGATGACATATGACTTCTGGCTGAACTGGGATTAATGATTCCTTTATCTGATCCATGACCAGTGATCAGATTGAGTTCACAATCACAGGTACCCATGTGAGTGTGTGTGTGTGTGTCCTTGTGCCTTATTGGGAGATGGCTCAGCACAGCAGGAGAATTACACTGACCGGAGGGGCACCTTCACAAGTATAAGGCTGAGTCCTCTCTCACCCGCCTACTCACCAACCAGAGGAGAGAGCGAGAGAGAGAGAGAGAGAGCGCGCGAGAGAGAGAGAGAGAGAGAGAGAGAGAGAGAGAGAGAGAGAGAGAGAGAGAGAGAGGGAGAGCAGGGGGACTTCAGAGGGAGGGATCCCAGAGCCTGGGCCTGTGGTACAGACCCACATGAAAGATAGAAGAGGCCAGGTCGCTCTGGCCTTGAACATCAAATAGTCCACACAGCTAATCAGCCAGAGATGCACGCTGTGAATAGAAGCCCACCCCACCCACCATCCTTATGTTGAATTATTGACATTCCCATCGCCAGAAATCAATTCCGTCAACTCAGCAGAGAAGACCATGGTTTAGTTTTGCTCAACAGTTTTGCTTAGTTCCACTGCCTGCTACCCACGTAGGATTTGAGCCATAGATATGAAGACAAGGTAGAATAGATCAAGACAAAGTTTGAAAGTAGATAATAGTGTACTAGTGTGTATGTTGTATTTTCATTATATATTGAAGCAGCACTTCAATTGGCATTCAAACTGTTGCTGTTATGCTAGCGGGCTTTCTGGTTTGATGTTTTTCTGAACCTCTTCTGGTTTTCTACAGAATTTCAATGCGTCAAAATAAAACTCCAAGCATTTAATACAACCTGATACTTTTGTATACTTCTGTATACTGTATATTTCTATTTAAGAAAAGCGTAGGTCTACTCCGAAGCAACTGCAAAATAGGACTGTATGTTTTCATTGAGGAGAAATACCAACTCCAGATAGGCAGCAGATGAGGGTAGCAGCCCACCATGGGGTCTTAGAAGCCCCTGTCCCTGGACAGTGTAATCCTGCCGTTAAACTCTGCCTGTCCAGTAAGCCTGACACTCTCCAAAGCGAATCATATTAAGGTGTAAGTGGTTTATGACACGCACTTCTGTCCCACTGAGCGCGCTCAGTATGTGGTCGGCTCGCGTGTCATTTCCTATAGACCACACTCTAGCACTCTGAGACGTGTGTGGCTAATACTTCACCACAGGCTGTACGGAGTAACCATGAAATAGACACTGTCAGGCACTACAGTAGTTCTATTCACTCATTGTTACTTTGATGGAGTCGTCTTCCGAGAGCATCGGCCATGTGGTTCTGTATTAGAGGTCAAAGGTTGTTAGCAGGACGGAGAAGACATTTTTAGGGGGGTACTTTTACTGGATCACGGGAAAATCACCAGTGCAATCAAACATTTGTAAGCTGCGGGCATTAGAGCTTGATATGACAGCCATTTATTGAAGTGATGTACTCCAGATGAGTACTGAGATGAGAGATGAGAATGAATTCATCTTTGATGAAGCAGAGGTAGCCTAATGACACTTTGAAAGTTGCATGGTATTCATTCAGATGAAGCTTTTATCCAAAGCGATGCACACGCTCCACGTACAGGTCCTTTTGTGCTTGTCACTCTCTTTCCTTTTCTCTCCTTCCTGCTTTCACACACACCTTGGAGAAACACGAATGACCCTTGACCTTTCCGTTCAGCTTCGGTTCCTGTGAGCGGCTGGTCTTCACATTCAAATATACGGCGTACTTTACTTGAGCAAAGGCCCCGTGGTTGTCTTTTTGCTGACTCGTCTCCTTGTGTTCTCTGGCAGAGTAGAAACTCTCTATCTTGACCCGTTTTGAACTTTTTTACGCCTATATGCTTTCAAAACAGAACGCCTCGTAGCTGTCATTGAATGACCTCCAGTCTGTCACACGATGCATCCTCACCCAGGGTCACCCTGCTAGCCAGCAGAAGGCTCCATACATTACCACTGAATACAGATGGAAGCTGTTCGGCAAAGCTCATTCAGGCATAACTAATCGCTCTCACCGATCGCTCCGTGATTCCAGATTCTGACAGGTAACTGTGAAAGTGACTGGGGGTGTACAATTATGTATGTGCATAAATATCGTGTGGCATAATTGTTTTACGTACATCTCTTGGAGTAACAAAAGAATGTCTCTTACAATTGCTTGAATTTTCAGCCCAGTACCTCTAATGAAGCGTAGAATTTCAACGCATGTGCAACTGAGCGATGCAATCAGTGGTAAATGTCTTTACAGATTGTGTTTCGGATACATGGATTTGTTTTGCAAGAAGATGCATGGTGTGTGATAAAATAACTCACTTTGGTGGTGTGATGGGCAAGGAAAACGGTATTCAGAAGCAGATTTCTAAATCAGCCAGGTGCAACGCTTTTCTAATTATCCTCCTAACACTCACAACAAATGCCAAAGCAGCAAATATTTTCATTTTTGTACACTTTCATCTTAAGTTTTCTACCACATAGCATTAAGTACACATTGCTTTTGTATACAGAAAATAAGTCATTAAAAATCCATTACGTTTTTTCTGTTCAACATCAGTGCATTGGAATGATAACATGTTGTGTTTGTGGGGTCGATAATGTTCCATCATTGCTTCAAAACTATTCAGCTGTGCTTGTCCTCCAAACTTATATTGCTTTTGAAATACAGCAAGTCCTCAATACAACTGTCAAGTCAACAACACTGAAACTCAGTCCAGAGAACCTTGCGCACAAGCCTTGAGATTAGCACCACCCTGACATGTTCTCTTCACTGGCTGCAGTGTTGGCTGGAGACACCCCTTCCCATGATGTTCCACGCGTGAATTTGCTGCTAATAAGGAAACCAGTCTTCCTCTCTCTACACCCCCCCCCTCCTCCCCCTCTCCTCTCCGCTCCTCCACTATCCTCTCGTCGACTCCTCCCACATGACACTTTGCCTCCGGGTGATCTTCCGCGTGGACAAGGAGCTGCACATGCTCCCTCACCCTGACAAGTCAATCCTAGTCTGTCTTGAAGCATCTCTGCAGCCTGGTGGAGACAAGCCCATCTAAATGCACAAGGGTAGCCTCACTGGCCTCGGACTTTAAATGAGGCCGCCCCACGTTGCTGAAAGCAAAGAGAGCAAAGGGGGGGGGGATAACTCTGCATAGGATGTCTTTATCCACTCTGAGCTCCCTGTGTGCCGGAAATCTAAGATAGGATCATTCTCTGAGGAAATCGGATTATGTTTCATACTGGCCAAGCAATCTAAATTCACTTTTGGAGAAGGTCTGTCTCTCCTCCATTACCTGGGTCATAAACGTTAAGTTAAGGAATGTCTGCTCTTCTTCTATGGTTCTCCTGGCCTGGGCTGGGTGCAGAAGTAAGCTAATATCACTGGAGCTATTGATGTTAGTGTCAGGTAAGTGGAAGAATGGTCCTTCCCCGGCTCTGTGAAAACTGGATTGGATGAATCCAATGTTACCCCTTCTTTAGTGACAAGGCCCAAACCATTGACTTAGAGTTATCACGAGGACATCTTCGCTTTCAGCGAATCAATAAATGGTTTGATTGTCACCAAGCGAGACATACCTCAAAACCTTGAAAGTGGAAGTTCCCCGTTGAATGTCTCTGTTCTGGTTGTACTAACATGTGACTATTTTTGTACAACAACTGTTGCCTGCTGTGGATTCAAGCACTGTAGGGAACTGTGTGTGTGTGTGTGTGTGTGTTAGGTATATATGTGTTTGGTATGTGTGTGCATTTGGTATGTGTGTGTGTGTTCTGCCTATGTGTTTATGTGTCTTCACCGGTGTGTGCGCTAGTGTGTGTTGGGGGAACAGACCTAGATTTAGCCTCGATGTTCTGAACACCAAAGGCAAACGAGTGTTGAGAAGATAATAACCAACAGGGACTGCTTAGATTTGAGTTATTCTCTTTCATTATCTCATTTAGGTGAAGACAGAACTGCGATACATCTCTCTCTCTCTCTTTAAACGACGTACCAGGGAAACGACCTGTTTTAATTCCCAAAAGATCTCCCATCGATCCAAGCGAGACTGATTGAACCAAAGTGTCACGCTGCTCTCGTCCAACATGGCAGCCAATAGTAAACTGGACTCAAAGTGTGTTTACAAAAGAAAAACGAAGCCTGACAATGCTACAGCATACCTTCCCCGAGGCTCCCTGTTGGAGATGAACAGCTTGCCTTTGGAAGAGAAAACACCCTCTTAAGGGGTGAGCAGCTTGTGTTTATACTGCAAAACTGGTCCACACTCAAATATTGCCACTTTGCAGTTTCAAGTTTTCGGGAAGCGAAACTTCTCCATTCCACTGCATTTATGACACAGGCTTCAGTCTTGTTGAGGACTTGGCCAGATAGAATCAATTGTGATCTGAGTGCTATGTGTTCCGAAAGTCTCCCCCTTGAATATAAGCCTGCTGAGCTCGACTTTATGGCAAAAGATTCACGATGTTCAGAAATCAATCTTCTCAACTCCTCTCGTGGGACTGAAACCTAGTTATCGATGAATGGGAGATACTGAGATGATGGTAGTCGGAGGGTGATTTTCTGCCCCCTCAGCGTTTCTCGGAGATTTGTCATCACATCAATGTCAGAGTGGGCTCATGTACTTCAGATGGATTCCAGGGTTCATCTGAGTACAGTTGAACTTACATCTCCTAGTGACATCACAGGTTTGAATGACATTGGATGCCAGTGTACCTTGAGCATGTGACACATTTCGCTTTCAGACGGGGTGATCGACATTGTGTCAGTGGGGCACTGTCACATTGTCAAAATAGGATGCTTGGATTGGTATTGTATGACCTTTGACAAGAAGTTGTGTCTTTTGCAGTCGTTTGTGAGAAGCGTTCAACACCGACAGCATGCCTGCGAGGGATTGGACTTAAGAACATGGAGCCATTATGATCCAGCAAAGGTCCAGGTGAGTTGATTCAAGTAGGCATTGTTACCAGCAGTCTTCACAGGGCTACACTTCAAAGGAGCTGTCTCTTAGTTTAGCCATCCATTTGAAGAAATCCAGCCTCATTCAAATAAAGACTTTACAGAGAAAAGTGCTTGACAAATAGAAAGAAATAGGATAAAGAGAGTGAACTCCACTTAGAAAGAGAGAGCACTAGTCCCGGACAGGAGAGCGAAAGAGAGAGAGTTCGGGAGACAGCGATAGACAGAGAAAAGACAGAAAAGTTGCGGGGTAAGGATTTGCAGGAAGCTAATGAGCGTACCAAGGGGCACGTTCGTTATTTATTTCCTGAACTTGTTTTGTTAAGGGAAGGGCACCGCAATTAGCTTTGAGGAGCCTACATCACTGAGCGCCCCTGCGCTCGACTGCGAGGCAACACGAGGACCTCTGTCTGAGATGCTTAGCAACCTGTAGGGCCTCGCGCCAAAGAGGGGGAAACGACACGGCATGCCACACGCGACCCACCGTGACATCTAGAAGAAAGAGGGGCCAGCTGGACCTACATTATGCAGGAGAGAGAGAGAGAGAGAGAGAGAGAGAGAGAGAGAGAGAGAGAGAGAGAGAGAGAGAGAGAGAGAGTGTATCCACTGAGGGTTTCTCTGGGAGGCACTATGCATATGCAATAAAGCCTAATGTTGTATCCTCCCTTTTCCTTTTTTTCTCCTCAAGGACTTTACATACAACCTCTGGTTGGATTGGAAAGCAATCTCTTTCTCTTGTCAGAGTGCTCTGACTTTCTAATTATATTAGTATCGTATGTGGAGTGGAAGCGAAGGGCTATTTTTTTTAAAGGGGGGGGACTTTTGGGTGAAATGAGCAATACTCTTTTTTATTTGGGGTTTTGCCGTATTTGGGAATAAATTGGATTTCTCATCTTGGTATAATTCAATTCAGGATTCTTAGGACGACAGGATGAGACTGAGTTCAGAAGGAATTTGGGCTAAAGGAGTAATAATTATCTCAAATGAATCGGAAAGGGGTTAGGGTTACGGTTAGGGCTAGGTATGGACAGAATTTGGTATTTATTGAAAAGACAGAAGAGAACAATGATACCTGGTATTTGTAGCATGGGAAGCGCTTTGGAGAACAAGATTGTGACTCATTTCCACACAGCACCTCAGACGCGCACACACAGAACATACGCAAACATGCTCAGTCCCTGACACACAATGAGGAACCCCGTATAACATTTCTATAAAAATACTCTGAAGAGCACACAAATCACTGGTTCACACATTATCTGTGAAAACCGATCAAAGCCGACTCCCCCACACATCCGGAGTGGCAACTCCTATTTGCACATCCTCTGTGAGACAAGGCCCTCTGCTCCCTACCAAAGAGGACAGAGTCTCTTTTGAAATGTCAGCTGGTGAGGATGCTAATTGTAGCTGAGGCCCTCCAATCAAGGAAACAAAACAGTGATTTTACACTGCCCCCTCACACACACACACACACACTCACACACACTCCCACATCCTCACAAGCACACAGAAACACACACACACGCTCGCACACACAAACAAACAAACGTACACATAAACACCCCCCCCTTACACACACTCACACACACACACACAGGTGAGTGGTAATGAGCTGCATGCACGTGGAAGGAGGCCTGATTGAATTGAAATGCCAGAGCCTGGCCATGTAGCACACACGGTGATTGAAGCTGTGAGAAGTCCGTCCCCCTCCTCAGGAACACGGCCCCGCCCCTGGAGAGGGCGAGCGCAGACAGCTGCAGCGCACCCCGGGTTCTTGTTGAGCCTGGTCACACCCCAACCATGATTGGCAAAATGATTATGGAGACATTGTTTTGATGTGACATCAGAAGCCAGTGGTGAGCACTCTATTCATTTAGTGCCGTCAGATACATCAGCCGTAACTGCTGTGCATGTGTGTCCGTGTGTCTTTACGAGTGCAGCTACGAACAGTATGAGGGCATGCACACCCAGTTGAGAAGCAAACACAACTCTCTCCACCTGTCAGCAAGGACAAGGAACACACTAGCACGTTTGAACTCAAACAACGTGTATTGATTTGAACACGTAGAAGAGCTGTATCACCTTTACTCTCTTCTGCCCTAGTCTGCCCAAAGTGTGTGTGCGTGTGTGTGTGTGCATGCACTTGATGTACAGTTGTACATTAGTATTGGACAACCCAATCATGGGACACCATAGTGAGCAACAGGTTTGCAACAGGTTGACACGAGCAGTCTACAGAGACATGCTATTTGAATGATGCATTCTGTATGAGTCATTTTTGGTCCAACATGAGAAAACATCTGAAACAACAACTTCTTCAGTTCCGCCAGCGTGAAGGACACGGAGGTTGAGTATGACGCAGGGCCACTCAGTAGGCCTCACTGTCTTCATAATGACACCAGCAGGAGCACTGCACGACAGCAGGAGAACACGGAGAAGAGATGGAAGAAAGAAGGGAAGGATCGAGGAGAAAAATAGGGGGTGAAAGGGGGGGGGGGGAGAAGGCAATTGGTGTGGGGGCTTGAAGAGAGACCGGAAAAAGATGAGGAAGGGAGAGAGGGGACCTTCGAACAAAGTGTGAGGTGAGAGAGGGAAAGGGAGTTGGAGGAGGAAAAAGAGAAGGAACGAGGATGAGGGATGAGGAAGAGAGAGAGCGAGAACGAGAGAGACAGAACGAGAGAGAGACAGAACGAGAGAGAGAGAGAGAGAGAGAGAGAGAGAGAGAGAGAGAGAGAGAGAGAGAGAGAGAGAGAGAGAGAGAGAGAGAGAGAGAGAGAGAGAGGTGAAGGGAACTTGGAGCTCCCCCTCCTGACCTCTCCCCCTTTTTCCAAACAGCTCTCAGTTGTATGGCTGGGCAGGCTTGATTGTTTTCTCCCGTGTTCAGTCATGCCTGGGACAGGGCCTGAACACTCCTAACATGGCTGATCCAGCTCTCACCTTCTTTCGACAACCCCCGCGGTACACGGGAGGCACACAGGGAGAGAAGGCGGGTGAGAGTGAGGGAGGCAGGGGCAGGGGTAGGTACCGGTAGAGAGGAGGCCTCATATTATCAGAAACCAAATTAAGGAATAGCAGGATTTTCCCCTCAGCGACCCACTATAAATGCAAATGCCAGAGGCCTGAGTGAGAGAGGTAGAGGGTCGCAGAGGAGCGGCGAGGGGGTGCGCTGATGTGTTAAGCGGGCATTTTATCACCCCGGGCCTCCTGTAGCTGCTGGGAACAAATTAAAGCGACTGGAAAGAGCCCCCCCCCCCCCATCCCCCCACCCCCAATCGGGGGCCCCTGACACACACACCCCGGTTATTGTTTGATAGGACAACCCCAGAGCATGTGTGTATGAACAGAAGAGGCTGAGGACGAGAGAGGCCCCCGGAAAGTCTCTCATTGGCCTCCTCGCCCGCCTCAGTGCACTTTTGTCTTTTCTCTTCTTCAGCGAAACATGCTTTCCTGACTAATCCCCCACTGTGAAGAGAAACAGAAAAGTTCCACCCAAACAGAGTTTTGTTTTGTGGGCCGTGAGTGAGAGTGAAGAGCTCAACCGTTTCAAGGAATGCAAAGTTTAGAAACATGCTCTTACTAGCATCATGAGGTTGACCAAGGCCATGTATCATCACTTACAATGCCACAAAGTATGCACCGGTCATTTGTTTTCACAATATATAACTTCTAGGTTAGATTACTTTATTCATGACCTGTTGTTGAGCTGAATGTCATACCGTGGCAATGCACACACTCACACACACTCACACACACACTCACACAAACGCTCACACACACACCCACACACTCTCACACACACACACACACACACACTCACACACACACACACACACCTGGGAGAGAGACAGAAACAGAGTAAACACAAAGAACAAATGACACTGCACAGACTTCCTCTACAAAGGTGGGGATGTACCACTGAAGAAACCCTCCAAGGTGGTCTTCCATTGTGCACATGGAGATGGAGGATATTGTCACACTCATATTGGAATTGACAAATATAATTTCAATGTTCTTATACCTTGCAGGTTTCCAAACACAAAATTGGTGTTTTGAGTCTTTCTCCTATGTTGTACAATAATGTTAAGAGCATGTTGATAGAATATTCTACAAAAACATCCTTGCACTGTTTATATGCAGCTACAGTACAAAGGTAGCCATGGCAATTATCCACAGTTACATTTTCTATGCACACAAACTCTTGGCATTTGTTAAATGTTGCAGTGCATCATCAATACAAACAGCAATTCCTCATCAAACAATTTTGTCCTCAAGCCATCTTCTTATCACCAAAAACAGCCCTGTATCCTCCATGTGAATCAATTACACTGAAATACTTTGTCAAATTTGCACAGTAACGCATTAGTTTAGATGAGAGAACCACACATTCTGACTGTTTACCTCTGTCAATGTTTACCCTTTTACTGTTTACCTACCAAAATCACGTTCTCACTCCATGTCTGAAACACTTTATTACTGGAGCATTACAAAGCCAATTTACCACAGTGTGTGTGCATTTTCATTAAACTGGTCCTTTTCCTTGTCAAAATGCACGGAGGCCTCTAATTTAAGCTCAAACTCACTGAACCGCTGCAAATCTTTAATTTCAGTTTTTGATGATGCACCCCCCACCTCCCAACCCATGCATCCATCCATCCACACACACACACACACACACACACACACACATGCACAACACTATATATCTCTTCTTCCACCCCTCCTCACCATGCCCCACACTCACCACCCCTTTCCCCTCCATTGCACCATCATTTCCCTAGAGATATAGATAGGAAGGAGGTAATGGTGGGTGGGGGTGTATTCCAAAGCCAGGCCACTCTGAGATCAAGCTCAGACTAACTCTGGCTATGTACAACGTGAGGGTGAAAAATGCTTACATTTGTATAAATTATCTGTTGCAAAAGAGGCAAGGTCATACTGTGGTTACAGCATCCATATTGGGTGAATTATAATTCAAGGTGGAGGATAGCTTGGATATGTAAATGTGGATCAGATTTTGTCTTTTTTTCACTGAATACATTATACAAGCTGCATTGTCAAAGCGCCTCCCCTCCAATTCCTCCTTTTGTCCTTTAAAAAAAATCCACACCTGCCAAAAAATCGGCAGATCACGGCCATTTTGTTACTGCTGATGTCAAACCCAATGCTCACAGAACTCTCCAGAAGAAGGGATGAACCGTCTGCTTTCAGGTTGTGTCTCGGTCAGCAGTAAATATGGAAGTTATTCCCAACCCATTCATCATCTAGTCCTACAGTCTCTGGCATGCACTTCTCCCTCTCTTATTAAACCAGCCAACTAAGATCCAAGACTATCTCAGTGGGAATTACCTCAATCCAGACACATTGCGTGGCCCTCACAACTAGACGGTCCTCCTCCCACATTCCATGGTGGTTTTCTTTCTGCATGTTTGGGTCCAATCTCACACACACACTCATCAGCTGGCGTAGAAAAGAAAATATATGCCTCTTCAGAGAGGAATATGTACACTACAGAAAATATATCACGCCGTCATTTAGTAATGACTGAGTTTTATTCCAAAATGTAAGACTTCACATTTCTTCCCAATTAAGGGAATTGTCTTTGCTATTCCTTGGCGATTACTGGTTTCTCCCTCTACAAAGCCAAAACCGTAATGCAAATCCAGTAACAACCATATGTCACCATTGTTTTGCATTTCACCTGTATGCTGTATGCTACTTGGTTGGTTATCATGTTGTCGGGCATTTCATTAATGTGATTAGAGTACAGTAAGATTAGGGTAATTCTTCTTCAACAAAAGTGAGATCAAACTCGAGAGATTCCCCCACGTTGTTCGACAAGGCTGCCGCTCCTAACTGGATGCTTAGCGAAACAAAAAGACTGCAATTGTGTTTGCTAAGCGTCCCCTTTACCACACTGCTCAAGTGTTTACTCGCGCGTGATTGAAATGGAGAAAACATTGAAAGATACCATCTCCTGTGTGCAACCTTGTATTAGTATTACAGAAGGGTTAAGAAGAAGGGCCTTCAGCAGGTGTTTCCCCACTGCATGAGGCTCCACTGCCAAAGCACAGGACGGCAACTTTGCGTTGGAAACGACTGAACGGACACATCGTCATTCAGCCGTGAGTGAAAACATTACAGCTTGCTCTCACGCTGTGTTTTAGCAACGGCGTGTTGCTTGCCAAAGCCTCTGTTCTTTGTCATGGATTCAGCGGGGAGCTGGTCAAATGATGTGGACTCCGAGGTTGGTGGCCGGGGCTGCGGTCTGAGATGGAACAGAGATGGATACGAGGATGTCGGGGAGTTTGTTATCGTCTGAACTCCCTCCGTCTGTGCTACACGAGGGCGTGGTGTGGAAGCCGGGAGCAGAACAGAGCGTGAGGCTTCAGGGTATGGCGTGCTTGGCAGGGAGCTGGCGTGCATCTGCATCTCTCTGAAGTGTAAACCTGGAGGGGATGATAAGGAGATGGTGAAGTAGGAAGAAATCACCGGGGGTTTCGCATCGACGAAGTGAGCATGTCTTCCTTTCAAAGATCTCGCTGGGGGAGAATGACGAGCTCCTAGAACACTGTAACTCTGTCTCCTCCAAATGATCATTTGACTCCGAAAAGGCTGCCAATCAACGCACCTGTCTAGAGAGGGCCCAATAGACAAACGGCCTTGCTCTGTTGCGAGACACTGGTATGCACCATTGGCCTGTCAGTGGCAGTTATCCTCCCAGCACCTCTGATGAATATGAGCATCTGGACCCCGTGCCTTCTCCCAGTCTCTCCGTCTGGCCCACGCTTGACCCACAGCACTGTGTTTGGAATGCGAAGTCATAACATGTTATGTCCCAATCATAACATCTGTGGACAGAAGCATATGGGAAAGCTCAGAATCGTGAGCAACGACGACAACTGAAGCCTTGAACCAGAGAAGACCCGAGCCGCACAAGAGCAATAATAAGAGACCCACTCTGACTTTTATGTCTCCCCTCTGCTCTGGTCAGCTGTTGGACTTTTAGAAGGCTTGGATTTCGTCCCTCGTAAATCAGGCTCCGAGGTCGGGCAGCTGTTTGGCGCTCGCTAGCCTTTTGTATTGTCTTGAGGTCGTGTGGGAACTAAATAGGAGGGCTGGGAACCTTGGGCTCACTTGAACGGCATCGTGGCTTCTAAAAGGCGGAGCGGAGATGCATAATGGAGATGGGAGGAGAGTTGGTCCTCTCAGACTCAATAGAGAAGGAAGCTTTGATGCAAATCCATTGAGCAGTCTCGCATTTGTTTGTTCTCAGCACAAATGAAAGAGGGGATGTGAGCTAGAGGTTGTTGCTCCTGAACCCCTACAAGAGAAGTTTTGCTGTTGTTTATCATCTCCCATACCTTAATAGTCTTTGATGTTCTCGCTCATGTTTTTAGTCAGTTCAATTTGGAGCTTTTTGTCGCGGTCTAACAGCAATTAAGTGCTGACCGCGTGCTGTCATCCTTCTTCCAGGAGCTTGTTTCTGTCGTCGAGCAGACGAATAATCAACATGTTTTTGCTGCTGCCTGCGAGGCAGTGGTCCATTGCAGACAGGGTGGTCCTGACTGGCGGGAGATGCTAATGTTACATTTCAAACTCCGATTAATCACAAGACCATACTTAATCACCATGACACGCGGGGAAACATCTGTGGACGTTGTCCCCTATCTCCTCCTTCCAGTCCACACCACTCCCCCACCCCCGAAATACGAACACGCTCAGGCACGCACTCACACGCAAACACACACACACACACACACAACCGTCAGATTTTTTTGTCCACGGAAAAACAAAAACAAGACTTTCTGAAATCCCCATGCCTGGAGGCAGAATATGTATAGGCCAAGAGGATATTCATATGCTAATATCAGAGGGGACAGAGAGAGCAGCGTTAACCAAGCCTGACGCAGGCCCTTGTGACCTGCCCGGAGGTGTCAAGAGGCCAGGAAAAACATCCATCATGTGACACAGGCACAGCCGAAGCCGGCCAGTGCCTGCTTAAGATGGATGCCCCTTCACCCAGCGTGTATAAATCTCCAATAAGGTTTGAACAGATTGAAATTAGAGCTGAATTATAACAAATAACTTACCCCTCCCTCGCTGCAGGAAAGAGTGGGTTAGGTGCCAACTGCGTTTTTTGCTTTTTGGCTCTTAGAGTCTGTGTGTGTGTGTGTGTGTGTGTGTGTGTGTGTGTGTGTGTGTGTGTTTGTGTGCGAGTTGTCTCATATCTATTTGTCTGTTTGTCATTCTGTGATTGATGCTGTAAACTTAAGGTTCATACACACACAGACTGGAAGGTGCAGACAGAACAGCAATACAAATGACATGAAAATAAATGCCTTCACAAAATAGATTAGTAGAATGTGTGTGTGCGTGTTTGTGTGTGTGAATGTGTGATCATTTGCAGTAGTCCAACTCTTGTCTCTTATCTATTTTTCATTTTATGGTTGATGCATCAGACTTAAATTTGACACCTAGATACACACACACACACACGTAAACACACACACGTAAACACACTTGAAGGTGCAGACTGACATGACATTAAATGCCTTTAAGTCTGGCTCAAAAGGGTTTTGTCAAATGTTTGTGAGTGCATGTCCGTTTAAAGTGGGAGTTTGTGTACTTCCACTTGCATGTCAATGTAGAGTGTGTGCTTAATGTGGGTGTTTGTGTGGGTGTTTGTATACAGTTTGTGAAAGTGTGTGCCTTTGTAGAATACATAGTGTGTGTGTGTGCATATGTGTGACTGGTCAGGTAGAGAACCCCATGCAGACTGTGACTTCCTAAGTCCCACCATGGCAGGTTCCGGTGCATGAGCTGTTAGTGTCTGGAGTGTGGAGGTGTAAAACACACAAGGCTACTGTCCAGCTGTACCCACAGTCTTCCAAAGATCTTCCAACGACATCCATCTACCTGGATTTCAAAAAGAAATCAAACATCAACATACACACTCAGGCTTGTTTTAACTCATAGGTTTGCCTTTCTAATAACATCAAATACCAGGACTCATTACAGTAATAAGGCACCACACAGTCCTTACATCCTTCATACGAAACGTTGAAATCTCCGTTTTAAAGTCAACGCTTTTAACCTCTTCCACGAAAAGGTGTCGCATACAGATGTGTGTCACAATCATGCCAGTAAGTCTTGACACTCCTTAAATACCTCTACCACAAATCTCCCTGTTTACCATGTGTAAATGTCAAGGCTGTTATGGCGAGTTTTGCTCAATGTGTGACTAATGCAGAGAGCAAAGTAGATCCTCTAGTGGGGGAGGATGCAACTGCATGCTGATAACACAAGTCCCAGAAGCCCAAGCCTTTTCGGAGTCTCAGCTACACAAATAACCTCTTACTGTATTGAAAAGGATGCACAACATGAGTACTATGTTTGTGTATCATGCTATTGTTGTGTACCATACATGCATGCTTGCAATGATGCAATGGCATAGGATGCCTGCAGACTAGCAATCGTGTCAGGACCCACAACCTGTGTGCTCGTATGTGGTTGATCCACATGGAATTGCTTGTCCAGACACACTTTAAGATCGGATACAGCGTCTGTTGTGTTCGTGTGTGTCAATGTGTGTGTGTGTTTGAGTGTGTGTGTGCGCGTGTGCATGTGCTGCATCAGCACAATGCAGATCCCTGGGCTCCTCCATAAGGCCATCTCTATCTGTGGCATAGATGCATGAGCTTCCCAGCAGTGCTACTTCTAATTCCCATCACACACACACACACACACAGATACACAACTATGCACGTAAAAATACACCTACACGCACACATACACCCCATTACAGCGGCTGTACAGCCGACACAGAGGGAGTCACAGAGACAGAGACAGAGACAGAGATAGAGACAGAGATAGAGATAGAGATAGAGATAGAGACAGAGATAGAGACAGAGATAGAGACAGAGATAGAGATAGAGACAGAGATAGAGATAGAGATAGAGACAGAGATAGAGATAGAGACAGAGATAGAGACAGAGACAGAGATAGAGACAGAGACAGAGATAGAGACAGAGATAGAGATAAAGACAGAGATAGAGACAGAGATAGAGACAGAGACAGAGATAGAGACAGAGATAGAGACAGAGATAAAGACAGAGATAGAGACAGAGATAGAGACAGAGATAGAGACAGAGGGAAGAAGTAGATTGAGTGGGATAAAGAATGTAAGTATGTGGCTGTTAGCGTGAGTACAGCACACACACGTGTGTGTGTGTGAGTGAACTGCTAATAGGATGAACTGCAGTTTTGCAGAAAACTCAATGCCCTGAAACAAATCAATGTTGCAACTGTGTCCTCCAGGAGCAGAGATGGGTGAATAATCCGGATAGCTTTACCCAGGTTCCAAAACTTCCACTGTAATCACAACCAAGGAAGCAGCAACCATTTCTATTCTGAATGCATACCTTTACTCAGAGGCCAACTACAGTTCACAGTTTTTTTCATATTTTAGATTTTTAAATGTGGTGTTCAGCAACTTCATTGCTTTAACCTTTGAGCACCTGGAATTTTTTCTCAATCCCTCAGGTGTGTCCCCAGGCCAAACCTCTCCTGCTGCAAATTTGAGATGAGTCAGTAGACATTTGTCGTTTTCCTAAATTATTGATGACGAATAAAATGAACCCTTCTGAGGATGCTTTAGATTGAGAGGTGGTTTGTCTTGCCGTGAATTCAACCTTTGAAGCGATATGCGAAATCCCAGTTGAAAAGGTGAGGAGTGAGACACAGGTTGAGTGAGATGGAGAGAGTGGAAACGAGAGGGAGCAAAGGCAAAGGGAAAACAGCGCCTCAGCACTTTCCTCTTGACGACGCCACCAGATGCAGCATTTAAGAAAAAATCAATTCTCTCACCTCAGGCAGGTTTTACACTTTACAGCTGTCAAACACACTAGCAGTTCCCTAGACACCACGGAACCCAAAGGGCTGTCCAAGTCTGCCCTCCGCGAGACCCAACACCGGCTTAGTAGCCGCCACTGACTGAGGAATCGCATGACCTCAACAGACAATGTCAATCTCTGCCTCCCAGTTTGACGTCGTGCTTCCCAGAGCCCCGCACGGAGACGAGCGACAAGGCTACTGTGAACAAAAGGACGAGCACACGTCCTCTCCAAGCAGCTCACGAACGCCTCACGCTTGACTCGGCGTCCTGCTTCGGAGGCCGTATATAAAAGTGCTAGCCTACAGAAACGGTGCGTTACAAGCGCACATGGCGTCTGGCTCTGGAAGAGAGAGCAGGTGACTGTGCACCGGCGGCAGAGGTTGGCGGGGCTGTGTTGACTGCCACAGGTGTGTGGCATGGTAATTGACGTGAGAGAGGGAGCGTTAAGCCCCTGATGTACCACGCCACGCTCGCCAGCGCCAACGCTGCCTGCTCGGTATTTATTGAGACACCCTCAAAGCAATCTGGGATGGCAGGCACAGATGGTTCCTCTAATCCAGGTAAATTGTCTTTGAACCTTCGACAGAGTAAACAGGCGCACCCTTTTTTCTGGAGCCCAGCCTCTCAGAGGAATGAAGAGAGAGAGAGAGAAGGTGGGAGAGAGCAAGAAACAGAAAGAGAGAGAGAGAGAGAAAGAGAGCTAGGGGATGTAGAATCAGAAGAAATTAAATGGCCATTCAAAGGCTGCTAAGGAAGAAGAAATCACAGTTGAATTTGAAACCATCTAAATGTGTTTGTTTACAGTGCATCCCTCAGTATGCCCTTAGCATCATAGACAAAGCATGAGCACACATTGTTCCACCCAGGCAATGGCCTATCAAATCAAACGCTTCCAAATCATTTTCAACTCATTTTCTAAGTACACATAGGTGGATCCCTCCCTTAGCTTTTGTAAACTGGACATGGTACTGAGGGCAGAGTTAGTGTTTAAAGATGGCCGCCCTGGTGTGTTGTGTGACTTGCGGCTGCAGAGATGAGTGGTCCTGTGATGAATGGCGCTGTCATGCGCGGCTATAATCACGCCTACGCTCGGCTTCCTGCATAATTGATTTTTAATCCCCTAATAGAAAGTAAATCACACGAGCAAAGCCTGCTTTGGTATTGCTGCAGCCCCGAAGACAGAGAGAGGGAGAGAAAGAGAGAGAAGCGAGGGAGAGAGAGTGGGAGAAGAGAGAGAGAGGGAGAGAGAAAGAAAGAGAGGGAGGGAGAGAAGCGAGGGAGAGAGAGAGGGAGAGAAGAGAGAGAGAGGGAGAGAAAGAGAGAGAGGAGAGAGAGAGGGAGGGAGAGAAGAGAGAGAGGGAGAGAGAGGGAGAAGAGAGAGAAAGAAGGGGGTGTCTGAGACAAGGAATGAAGCTAAAGGTGAAGGGAGGATCTAAATAAAAGGCATTGGTGGATATGAAGATTTAACTACAGTAAATAAGCTTTGAGCTGCAATAACTACCCCAAAACTGTGAAACATCCAAAGGCAGTCCCTGAATCACTGGGAAAGCTCCTGATTCATGCTATCTACTGGCACAGGCACTTACTGTCACATACAAACACGGAGATAACACTTCAAACCGTGTGTCACAGAAATGTGTACGTAACAATGTGATTTCAATCTCCGTGTGTGGATGTTCTTTGAACGCTAATATAATCTGTCCTGTCTCTGAGTCCAGGTGCAGATGTTCCGGGTAATCCTAGCTAAACTGGAGACTCGACAGCTTTCTGCCATGTTGCCAATAATCTGACATTACATACGTGAAGAGACACTATGACAGTTTGGTCAATATTGTTTACTGTGGTATTAGTTTATTCCCAGACATTTCACCACAGGTGTTGTCATTATGTAGTAGGTCACTTACCTGCTAGAAAAAAAACAGTAGAGCTCAATTGTATTTACAAACTGCGCTTTCGGTAATTGTGAGGAGCTCTCTCTGTCTCTGTTTCTCTCTTTCTCTTGCTCTCTCTCTGTCAACATTTGGTTTGTTAAACAAATTCACATTCACTGTCTCTCCTTCAAACCCCTTTGTCCTGCCTCTTCTGATGGAGACAGCAGAGGACAAACAGACACAGACAAAACCAACCCAGGACTTTAATATGGAGATGAGGCGCTATTGATTGTAATGGGATGACCACTTGGGAGAGGGAGATTTGCATCGGCCTCCTTGGTCTCCTTCTGGACCTACAGGGAGCTGATGACTCGGAACAAAACAGTAAAATAAAGGACTGTTTGAAGTGGGTCCAAACACTTAATTGTGCTCAGATAAAGGCTGGTGAAAAGATGGTTCTTCAGGATGTGTTGACACTGTTAGTGATGGATGAGAACGCTGGAAGGACTCTCATATTGTATTTGTTTTTAAATGAAGGAAGGATGAATGAACATGAGAAAGAAAGAAATAGAGAAAGAAAGAAAGAAAAAGGGAAAGAAGGAAAAAAAGAAAGATAGACATTTCGAAAGGATTCAGTAGAATACGTATATGCAAAGTAAGAGAGAAATAGACAGAGAGTGAGAGTGAGGGAGAAAGAGAGAAAGTGAGAGAGGCCTTCCTGTCACTAAACATGCCAACCACCCAGCCTGAAGAAGATGGAAGACTGAAGAGGAGAGAAAGACGAGGAGAAAGAAAGAAAGAAAGTGAGAACCGTAGATAAGAATGAAACACTCCAAAGGCTGTCTGTCTGGCTGACTGATGAGATTACAACAGCCAGTTAATTGCCTCAACAAAAAGGTGAGAATAGAAAATTGAGTTATTCTAAGTGCCTTAGACATCTGGCCAAGTTGAGGAGAAAAGACTCTGTTCTTATGTACCGATGCACACACACACACACACACACACACACACACACACTCTCCTTTCTGAACATTGTGTGTCTTGTCGACCTTGGCGAGGAGAGAAGGACAATTCTGGTTAGCTGCTTTGAGCTCTGTCTGACACCCTGCATAATGGGTAGTGACTGCCTACCTCCCTCTCTCCTCTTCTCTCCCACCCTATCTCTCTCTCTCTCTCTGCCTACCTCCCTCTCTCCTCTTCTCTCCCACCCTATCTCTCTCTCTCTCTCTGCCTACCTCCCTCTCTCCTCTTCTCTCCCACCCCATCTCTCTCTCTCTCTGCCTGCCTCACTCTGTCTCTCTCCTCTTCTCTCCTACCTCCCTCTCTCTCTGCCTGCCTCACTCTGTCTCTCTCCTCTTCTCTCCTACCTCCCTCTCTCTCTGCCTACCTCGCTCTCTCTTCACCTTTCTCCCCCCTCTCTATTTTTCTCACTCCCTCTCTCTGCCTGCCTTTTCCTCTCTCTCTCTCCCCACATTGAGCATACAGATATTTATCCTCTTCAAATGTCTAATTCAATAGGGATTCATTAGGCAGCACAGACATTGGTTGGTACTGTGCTAGTCTCTATTTGATTGCAGCTTTACGGCTCTAAAAGGCTTTGAATATTTTCAGGAATGTGAAAAGGTCAGGAGACAGAACTATTTGGCTGGTGTACTATATTTCTGAAATGTGAATAAAGAAAAGAGATACACTGTATATTTCTTTATGTTAAAATCAATCCATTTTTTTCTGAGGGATTTTGAAAGACAACCAGTCCCTTTGATGAGGTCTGACAAGACGTAGATATTGAATTAATTACGTTATCCCTCAGAGGACATCCAAGATATTGACAATCTATAATGCTTTCTTTGTGTTCAGTCTGTTCAGGCCTTTAAGAAATATCTTGTTTTGCTTACTGTAAAGCTGACTTTGGCATCAGGAATTGCATCTTAGATTAGAATTAATAGCTGCCCGACGCAATTTGCCTCAAATGTACTGCTGGCACAGTCAGGAAGATTGTTTTATTGAAATGTTTTCTTTGCACTTCTGTTCAACACTCTAATTCAATTCATTCTAAACACATCCCATTACCCTCTGTCAGCTGCTCCATTGTTTCAGTCCTGTTTCAGAGATGACTTGGCTTGTTGATGTCTCCTTTAGTGGGGACCTGAGTTGTGGAGGCAGAGTTGAAATGGTCATTTGAGAGGTAGAGTAGAGGCAGAGTTTACGAGGTAGAATTGGAGAGATAGAGAGGCTGAGTTGTAGAGTTAGAGAGGCAGAGTTAGAGTGGTAGTGTTAAAGGCAGAGTTAGAGAGGCAGTTAGAGAGGTAGAGAAGTGCTGGAATGGAAGAGTTATGGAAGAAAAGTTGGAGAGGCAGAGTTGTGGAGAGTTTAAATTTAAGAGGCAAAGTTGGATGACACGAAGTTTGCTGTTAACCTTCTCACTGCAATATCCAAGTTTAGAGAGAGATGGAGACACAGAGTTTGACCTTTTGTTTTGTTTCCGCAAGATGAATCAATATGTATGTCAGATGGTTCACACTATACTCTTTGTAGAATATCAATCAGTGTGTCACTGACATTAGACACACAGGCCTTCTATATTCTACGTTGCAATTTACGTCCTTGGAGACCATTCTGTAGATGCTCCAAACATCAAAAAACTACAAATGGAACGTCAGCTCCATCTCAGCTGATCTTCAACAACGGGTTAGGATTATGGTTAGGGTTAGTCCACATTCATTGACTCATACCTTGATCGTTTATTAAATGTATAAATGTACCATCAACAGACTGACTCTCCAAATAAAGTGTACTTGGCGTTCTCTCATGAGATAACAGGCGTGCTGCGCTAACACCGGGGGCTCGCTCCAGTCGTGATTAGACCCGTTCCTTCCTGCTAACAACCTGAGTACATCGGACAACGGAGAGGCGTCGTCCCCCTGCTTACATGAAAGCTCCGTGTCAGAGGCTGACACAAACGCAACGGAACGGCGCCCGACGAGCGCCCCCGCCGCCACGGACGGCCGACGCGGCCGTTAGCCATGCGGGCCCTGGGAACCCCCGAGCACAATGCAATCACCCGCTCTCTCTCTCTCGCTTAATGGAGCTGTCAGGGCAATCACACACCAGGCTGAGCTCGCCGACGGCCGAGTGTGCGTGGAGAGGCGCTCCTGAGCTGATGAGCCCTGGAGGAATGATGGGCTTTAGTTATGAGCTCCGCACGCAGCCACTCGCTCCAGGTCGTGCTGCATCCACGTGTGTGTGTGTGTGTGTGTGCACATCTGTATGTGTGGATAAAGAGCTCTTATGCTAATTGTAAAAAGCCAGTATGTGTGTGCTCTGTTGTGTGTGTTTGCGAAAGTTGTCAGTCAGAGCTCTTCGAGGTGGATAGCACGCCCCAGTCAAGGCTGAGGGTCTGCTGGTGACTGAATGGTTGGTGGGGATGTTAATGATTATTATAGAGAACAACAGCAACACCTGCAGACTCTGTTCCTATTGAGTTGTGTGTGTGTGTGTGTGTGTGAGAGAGAGAGAGAGAGAGAGAGAGAGAGAGAGAGAGAGAGAGAGAGAGAGAGAGAGAGAGAGAGAGAGAGAGAGAGAGAGGGGTTGTTTAATGTAAATTGGAATGGAGAAAATAAGAAGGCACGTTCTGTGAGATTGGAGCTGAATGAGAAAATATCTGAAGACCTGAAGGCCATCACTGGAGGGGGGGGGGGGAGGGGGCAGGGGGGTCGATCCCTTCAGCAACACGTCAAGAGCATGTCGGCATATGTGCTGTTGAATCAGATCATGGCCAGCGCTTTCCTCTCAGAATTGGATTGGATAAAGGGCCTGTATTCAGCCTGTTTATCCTCTGGAAGGAAACAGCCGCTCACATGATTACACACCAGACACGAGGAGACAGAAACATGGTGACAACGATGCACAGCGTTGAAAAGAACAGCACCTCTGGGACAAACTAGACCGAAAATTACCATAACAAAAATAGATATAGTACTGTAATGTCCTGTATCTGTGCTCTTCTCATTCTGTTACAGAAAAGTCAGTAGCTGAGATCAGCGTGGGTGTAGGTGGGTGGAGAGAATCTAGCAGCAGGAGCACATTTCCTATTAACAGGGTTCATTGTTAATCATAAAAGCTATTGAAATATGATTGTGCGTGGGGTCTCTGGGAAGCAAACAGCCTGGTTCCTCCACACAATCTTGATGATTCAAAACATCAACACTGTTGGTCTCATTGGCTTGAACAAACCATGCTTAGTTGGACACACATGCAACAACACTTTGTTTTCCAGCTTTGAACAGAAAGACTGTAAATGGGGAATACCGATTGTTGGTGGAGGCATATTTGATATTACATTTAGCATATTAATTTATCATTTCAATGCTATCTCCATGATATAAACAATGACAAAGCTTTTTTTGTATTGCTGTCAAGAACCACAAACTCTTAGGAATAATTTTGATCAAAGTTGCAATCTGATGCAACGTACTATGATTATTGATATTCTTGACGATTAAAGCAGTGTTTATTATCAAGAATAAACAATAGCGGTTTAGACCGAGAAATAATGCCTCGTGGAGACTGAAGAGTTGTTGGTATGCCACCCGTTAAGTCAGTGTTCACTTGCTCCGTTTGTGAGTCAACTTACCTTTCCGCAGATGCGCTTCATAGACTAGTTATAAACCCATGGCTCTTGCAAAAGAGCTATCTGATCTGAATATCAAAGAGAAATATGTTTGAAATGTATTCAGCGGGTGTCGCTGCAGTCTCTGTAGCTTTGACCCCGCAGTATTCGCCTTCTGCCGGGATTCACACAAGCCTCTCTGAGTTCCTGCTGATGCAGCCTGTAGGGACCCGTATCAAAGGATCTCTCCAGCGACCGCCAGATTGTACGCTTGTATTTTTCCCCTACCCACTCGACGGAGCAGGAAAAGTGTCGGGGGAGGGGGGGTTTCCGTCACAATCGGCTCTAAATGTGGAACATGAAACAATAACCGATAACAATGTTTGGGTTGCCTGAGATAATGCGAAGCCTGGATCCCTGAATAACATGGTTGCTTCTATGCGTGCATCAGGTTTGATCACATTTCTGCCGGTGGAACCTGCCAAATTGGTGTTGTTTATTTGATAGGCGTATAGAGGCTATGTTTCACTGAACGACGTCCACTTGGTTACAGAAACGCAAAGTGTTGATTTGCCGTTGTGTTGGCCTACTATAAGACGTAAACTTCTACACTACAATATAATGGCTTCTTTTGGATATTGTCAATGGGTAAGGACTCCAAATCAGTTTAGTGGAGAGTCATTTACAGGATAAAAAGGAACTTGCACATTAGTATTAAATCATTAAGACACATTTCCTTTTAGAAATGTTACTATTTATTTCATAATTTGTTTTTATACTATCTTTGTGAACAAAATCAAACTTTTTCAAAAAAAGCCAGGTCATTGACTAAACACAAACTAATGCCACAAATCTAACTGAAAAATTACATTTCTAATGGATATGGATGGTTCTAATGGAAATTTTGAAATGACTGATTGGCCCACTTGTTTATAATTAACTTCATTCATTTGAATGGCAGTTGGCCTACGTTTAAGCATAGGACCTTATTATTCTTTTATAACTGTTGTTAAAGTGCAAAAGCAAAAGATTCATTATCATGCTTCATTATCACGTGGTCTTCACCTCTTCATTCAAAGCCTGTGCTTTTCTCTGCATAAGATATTCACTCCCTCCCTATTTGACTGCTGTAGACATCTGCCTCCATCTCTCTGTAGGCAGCAATCATAACCTTTCACTTGTGCTCAGGCCAAGTGTCAGTATTGGTTTGAAAACCAGAAGAGCCTCTTCTGGTTCGCTACTCGTTAATCTGTTTGATCTAAGTATCCATTCTTGTTTACACAGCCCTTCATCTATTCGTTATCACCTATTCTCTTGGTGTAGTATTGAGACATAAAGATTCCTCATGATAAATGGGAGATTGAATAATTGCATCAGCATCTGCAGTGACAAAACAAACTCATCAAAAATGTATTTGCTCCCGCGATGATTAAAAACTGACCGTCCTTAATGTCTGTTTCACCACCACTCCTTTACTGGTTTCTTTGGATTTCCTTCACTTCTCTTCGCTTTCATTCAGATATTCCTCTCACTCACAGTGTTTCCCTCCGCCATCCAGATGTCCATGTTCTTTCCATTCATTCCACCTGTTTTCCATCACAGCTTGTATTGTTTTTCCATTAACAGTGCATTTATAATTTCTCAAGCCTTTGGGCCCCTCCTCCCTGGCATCTGTTCCAGGGGCCCGCCCTAGCATAACATGAGCAGAAACAGACATTTGGCACTTTATTTGACAGTCACAATCCAGCACTTCCTAATGTGGTGTGTACTCAATTCAGTCCACTTCAGTAGACAGTGCAGGCAATCTATCATCCCAGTAAATCTCTGATGCCTTCCAGCGTGTGAAGGAACCTGGTACAGGGCCAGACCAGTCTTAAGCTACTTTTCATGCGATTTCAATACTGTTCAACGCAAAAGCCCTTAGAGATCACCATACGGAAACTGTTACGAAGAAAAGGATGTCCAATTGCACTTGCAAACCCTTCACCACACGGTCCAAGTCAGGGCCAGCCTCACCCAATAAACAAACTAAACATTTGTTTAGGGCCCCGCGATTAGTTCGGGCTCGCCCCCCCCCCCCTTTCTTTTCAATGGGGCCCATACACTATTTTTGTTTAGGGCCCCCAAAACCCTAGGGCCGGCCCTGGTCCAAGTGGTCATCGATGCCTCTTCAAAAATCGGTCTGCGCCTTTGGGCATGGTTCATTTTGGTCATGCCAAAATGATTTTCTTAAAATCTGTGACAATATTGAGATGGATTGGTTGAAAATGTGGCACGATGGCAAAATGGACGACAAACCTCAACACCTGTGTCACGCAATTACCGAACGGAGATCCTTGGACAGACGAGAGTTCATACGGACAAATAAATCGATATGTTCTAAATGGTGCACAGCATATAGGCACCTGTCTCATTTCTACTGCTTTCTTTTTTCATTAGCGAGCCCCCCGAGCGTGGCTGAGATGTGGCTGTTGGTAATGCGATTACATTGTCAGGCTCCTCACGCGCTGCAATTTAGCCCCCATATTTTATTCCGAATTACCTCGCTGATGGGACTAATGAAATGTGGCCTATGGCGAGGGAGAAGTGACAGACAGTTTCCTTGGAATAACAATAGACACTGTATTTCTTTACACCATTAACAATGACCTCCATAGCTTTGGAGGCACATGAAGCAGACATGGACAACAAGAGGGACTGTGTTCTCCCTGCCTTTCTCCTCAGAGGTTAACCTTCCAGTTGTCCTTGTTCAGCTCAAAACAGAACAATTGTCCTTTTGCACAAACATGCGATATTTGGGAAGGGTTTTGAGAATGGCTTTGAAAAGGAATGAGGGCTAGGGCTGATCCTCATGTCTTATAGTGCATTGTAGTCATTATATAGGAAGCTTCACATCAAGGGCTAACCAATAAGGATCAAATCCCACATCCAAATACTTACCTAAGCCCTTACCAACCCCTTTACTGCTCCAGGATGTGTTCTGAATCACAAACAACGGACTGTTTGACAAGTGTTCGACTCCATACCTTTTCAAAATGGCCGCATCCATATTTCAGAGGCTGTAATACTAACATAAAAGTTGAGCGAAGTTCCCATTTCAGCACCATACCCCTTGTGTCCTCAGTTCTGGATAACAGACCGAAAAATACCAAAATGGCCACAGCCACTTTTAAACTGTGCAAATATACATAGGAACTGCATTGAACCACACCGCCCAGTCTGTAAAAATAGTAAGAACCCGTTGTTAAAAAAACAAAACACACACACACTTAGACATGTACACACACACAAGCACTCACAAACAATGATGGATGGTCTCTTCACACGCCTACCTCACCATCATCCTCTCATCCCTGTGTCTCTGCTCTGCCATTGGTCCATTTGAGCTGATAAACAGCAGCCTCTCGCAACTCAAACAGGTGGGGCGTCCATCTCTCCCGGCTGAGACTGATGCGTATGGGCAGCCATGTCATTGGCTTCTCTGCAGAAATAAAGGCAAAGCATCTATCTAGACAGCGGTATCACCACCTGTAACTAGGCACCTCTCGTGCCTTTGTCATTTCCATACGTGTTCTTTTCTTCTCAGTCTCTCATTTGAATTATACCGTTCCAAATCATATTTCAGTCGATGGAGAGCATGTGATGAGGTAGAGTGCTTGCTTGGTTGAATTATTGATTAGAATCTCAGTTACACTTTACCCAGAGGGCTCTGTTGGCCTAGCCGTGACAGAAGGCATATTTCTGCTGGGGTGATTTTATACAGAGGGAAGAGTGAGCATAGAATAGGTATTGTATCCCCACATTCATGTCAAAATCAATCCTCCTTTCACTGATAGTCATTTAACATTGTACATCCTGAGAATGGCCACACTGAAGCTTTACATGTTATTGTCTCGACTAAAAGACAAAGTTGAATTCATGATAACAACATGCTAGTGACTCATCTATATCCATTCTTCCTCTCAACCTCCAAACCCAAATGTAGGGAAGAAACTCCAACCTTGATCTTTTTCCCTGAAGTTCCCTTGGCAAATTCCCTTCACTTAGTAAAGGCCATTAAGTATAATACATTTGGAAGAGTTTGGCGAGAAAGCCAGTGCAGATGTGGAATTATATGTCAACTTCTGTCCAAGAAAATGAGACAGAATTGTCCAAGAGGCATTTGAAATGAGCTCATTTAACACACAGGGGTGTCTGCTTTCATGGAAGTAGAAGTGTTCAAGCTGTTTGAAAAGAGCCAAAGCAGGCGGGAGAGAGAATGAAAGGATGAAATAGCAGCCTGTACAGTGTCCACACCATCTCCCTTTGAAAGTCATCATCTCGTTGATCCTATTTAATTAGCGGCTGTACTTGTACAATGACCTCTGGAGCCTTCATCAGCCTGCACCTCCCTCTGCTTGGGTCCGCGAGGTACAGAGAGAAAGACCGATAGACAGACAAACAAACTGACCGACAGACCGACCGACAGAGGAACGCTCTGTGATGATAGAGAAAATGGAGGGTGAGAAAATGGCGGAGGGGGATTATATGAGAGGGCAGAGTAAGCATTGTCTAAGTAGAACAGAACATTTTAAAAGCTGCTAGCATAGTTGGAGGACAAAAGGATGTTGAAGGGAGAACAGAACCGAAAGAGACAGAGAGAGTGAAATAGAGAATTTCCATGCATGCTGGATCACAGACACATCAAAGATATTGTGTGTCTAGGAACAGAGAGGGGCCAACCTAATTATGTTTTTTAGCATGTATGATGCTAATGTGCCGCTCTGCTGGTTGGTCAATGTAACAACAACACCTACCCACTAAGGATGCATCTAAACACGGGGAGGGAGACTTCCTGCTCGCTAATGGAAACAGTACTTTCCACAATTCCAAAATTGACATAATTCTACTTCAGGTAAAACTGAAAGGGAGCGCGTCGAGGTTTTAAAAGAAACTTCCAAGACGAACATGGCACGGATTTGGAATACAGGCCCATGAACTCCTGAGAGATCAAGCTGACCCTGCGGGGTGATGGATGGGGGATTGGTAGAGCAGAGCCAGTCAGAGATTATTTATTGATTAGATATCAGCGACCCTGGGTGAGAGAGCAGGGTCTCTCAAAGCTGACCTCCATACGGTGTCATTCGTCTGGGCGATGGATGAAGCTATGGCACACATGTTCATCAGTGTTATGGCTTCGTTTGCCAGAACCTAGCTCGGCAGTATAGTGAGGGCTCCACAGGTAAAAATGTTAACAGTGAACTTGTGACTCGGTCCATCCCTCCTCTTTCCTTATGGAGACAAAGAACAAACACTATCTAACACTATTAAACGCCAACATCCACCTGAATACATAAGCGCCCAGTATATCTACATCCTATGTATATCCATATCCAATATACCTACATAGATATCTGTATGTGTTGTTTGTACTCATATTCTGAAAACAATGTGAAATTCAAACACATCTTCCCTCACAACCGCCAGCCCCGGTGCCCCTTCAAGCAAACAGGAAACCTCTGCCACAGGAATGTGCACACCGTGTGGAGTCACAGCACATGACCAGTGGCGTGTGAGATCTTGCCCTATCAGGATGATTTTCAGCGACCGTGGTCAGACCGATGACACCTCCGTCAATTACTCCCCCTAATGGATTGATTGGTGTGTTTCCAGTCTGATAGGCAGTCTGCGTCCACTCTCGATTCCATCCTGTGTCGCGTTGATAATAACCTTTCAGGGATGCCTCCCTTCTCTGAATTCATAACTTTACGACTGACCTGTTTCCATCATCCTTGAGGCACATGAAGATTGATCTGTTTCATTAAGTCCAGACAAGGCCGCTCAATTGGAGCCTACTTGGCTCCGCCCATTTCTCTCTGTGGTCTATATACCATGCAAAAGTGAACCATCTTCCAAATATCTGTGGATGTTTCAGTGTAGCACGATAAAGAATATGGACAAGTAAAGTTTGTCATTTATTACTGGATTCAAGCTATTTCATTTATTTTTTAAGTTGCGAATGTCTGTTGCCAACTTTCGTTAATGCCAAAGCCCTACCTCACCTCAGACAATACACGGATAAAGAGCCTGTAAATGTATTCAATTATCATCAAATTACTGTCCTTGCCATTAATGAATGATGAACATTTGCATTCCCCCCCGATGTGAACACTGGGTTTCAACACCATCTGGTATGTGTTCTATTCCCTGTTACCTTGCCTGTGGTCCTTTGAAGAGGTGTTTTTAAAGGCATTCGAACGCAATGCTAAATAGCTGTCACTGCTGCCGAGTGAACACGATGTGCATACAAATGTCCGACGCGGCGGTAGAGTGTTCACAGAGGGCACTTTTGCGTAGCAAAGCAGAGTTGTAATTGGGCAGGTCCCAGGGGTTCAAGGCCCAGTGTGTGGAGGCGAGGCCAGTGTATGTCCTGCAGCTCCACAGAGAGATCCATTAGGCCTAACCTCCACTCACCTACTCTCCAGAACAGCATGTGTCACAGCTTGATAATATGCATTGGTTTTACAAGTACAATTGGCCCATCTGAAGCTGTGACAATGAGGATGTAGAGTAGTATATAGAGTAGTTATGGCCTATCGAGTTCAATTGTGGTGAGAGTATGTTTTCAGACATGTGTAAAGACATTTGGAGTGTGCAATATTATTAATCCAAGATATGGGATAGACCGCCTGATGGTTTAAACCTCAGCAGTACTGAAAATGTATGCTTTAAACAATGTCGTCATCCCTTTGTGCTGAAATCGTTTTGATATGGGAGCCACAGTCTGTAATGCAAGTGACATCAGCCATAAGAAGCCACTGTCTTAAACCAAATGACTCCACTGTAAATCAGATGAGAGATCCATTTTCATCAAAGAAGAATATTTAACAAGCATCCATGGGTATTTTTTATGGTAACTAGAACAGGGCAGTGCAGAGAAAGTCATACTGCTATAGTAACTCTACCCTCTGTATGTACCTCCTGCTACTTATTGTACAATGTAATCGCTGAAGCGTCTTTAGCGCTTTCCGTTTTAAAGGGACATGACTAAAGTATGAGACCAGATGTGGTTCATCATAACAGTGTACAATACAATCAGGAGTCTCAACATGTTAGATCATGGAGTCTAATGGATGATGTCAGCAGTCATATGGGTCTGTAAGTGGGGAGAATGTTTCATGTTCATTTCAATTACAGTTGGAGGGTACTGAGATGAATTTACTCTATACACAAACAACATATACCATTAACAAATTGAAAGTCATTTTTCTTAACACTGGGTTTTCTTATCTTGTCTGAACAGGTGTACACAAACTTAATAGAGTATATGCTGGTTTCTTTTTTGAAAATGACCTATCTTTCTGACACAATTGAAAGGGGGTGATTAGTACACAACATGGTTTCCTGGGACAACGAGGCCTGATGGAGAGGCCAGCCCAACCGTGACGTCTGTCATTTGGACTAGCTGTCATGGTCACAGTGATTTACGATATAATTAATGAACAATTAAGTGACAGATTAGCCTGGTGGCGTTTGTTTGGCTCAAGTTTTGTTTGGGGAAAGTTTTCCCCTAGATATTTATTCAGAGCCATGGCAGACAGAGCTGTAGCTAAATCCTACCTTTCCCATTCAGATCTACTGGAGCAACATAGGGTGTAATCCTGGGCTTCTGCAATAGGTAACACAAAGATTGCCAATACTGCGCTTCCCTGAAACTCAGCGATATTGCAATGTAACTAGAACAGGTATCATAGTATCATCGTATAGCAACATCTGCAGCAATTACATGATCTATGTGAATGAACAATTCACATAGATTTTTTTACGTGTGTTATTAAACTTCCTGAAACAGTTATTCTTTTAACAGTATAATAAGTTACAGTTTAAATTCTTGAAAAAAAATTAATACTCTATATAAACCATTACTTTGGTATTATCCTTAGAATCAGCAATCCAAAATTCATATCAGCCACATGTTTGCTCTGTTGACCTGTGATACCTTGTAGGCTGGAAGATTTCCTGTCCTCACCTCTTATATGGAGACTGGAGGTGCTTTCGCATGACGGCTCTCACACTTCATTGTCACTGTTGCATTGGTAGTCATTATGTTGATGAGCAAGGGTCAAGATGATACAGTGGTTTGATTGGTTGTTCTTACAGATACGATAGCTCTAAATAGGAATGTGAAGCTTTGTTCTCTCGATTCTTCATCTCCTCAGGTCCTTCTCCTCAGCTCCTGCTACTCCTTCTCCTTGCTCTCCTCTCACTCTCTCTCCGATTTAAAATCATAGGTAAGAGGTCAGATTTAAAGCCTTTATTTTGTAGCAGGTTTGAGAATTGATTTAATTCATTTGCTTCATGTTTATTTAATGTCAATTTCATTTAACTTTGACCATTAATGCTCTGATTTATCACACAGCCTTCCAGTTTATTTGGTTAATATTAATACACTATCCAGTGTATCCACTATTCCATTAGATCAATGGACCTAGTCTTGGTTGTTTGGCCAATATAAAAACCCATACAACCTAGTCGAACTAACAGGCTACCATCAATAGCCAGCCACTCACAGACTCTTCACTATTATTAACTTCAAGTAGTCTTTAGAAAGGATACAGTTTCTACTAATAATGAGATGCTGGTACACACTGCATGTTTGTACTGTAAATGTTATACTGAAGATCATTGTAAAAAATCTGTCTATGGTAGATATCTCGTTTACATGTCATGTGACGTGCATTGCATCCACCATGGCCTTCTTATCAGCCTTCCTGAACTACTCCCTCATTGCATGTTCACACTGTTTCTCCGGAACTTGTTCATGGTAAATATTTGATGATGTTCTAACAGATCAGCCAAAGCAACAGAAAAAGAGTCTTAATTAGGGGTCAACCTTCAGCTGCTAGAATGTGCCAGATAGGCAGAAACCAGGAAGGGAGATAATTGGTCAGTTACTGTTCTGTTGTTGTGGCATTTTTTCATCTCTTTACTTCAACATGCGGGTTTGGCTACGCTAGTGGCGAAAAGATACATAATTTCCTGCACAATGTCAACCCTACCACTAGCTTGTGAAGAAAAAGAAAAGCAAGTGAAGACCGCTTTCCCACAAGTCACTCATAAATACACTAAGGGACCTGCATTTACGTAGGACGTGTGTTCAAATTAAACGAGAATGATTGATCTTGCAATTCCATGTCCCTAGCCACAATGCGGTTCCCAGATTCTTCAGTGAACCACCCTGTGTAGATGTGAGGGGTGTCTCATCTGCTATCAGTATTCCACGTCCTTCTCTCCTCCTTAACTGATGTTCAATCCAGCACTGGAAACCCCATCTGCAGAGCAGCGACACCACACAATCGGCTGAATCTCAATGCGGCAAGGGGGAGATTAATGGATGGCCACCTGCTGCGGGGTATCAATGGACGCCCGGGTGCTGCGCCATATCAGCGTACCAGGGGCCCCGTTTTCAGACATATGTTATGTTCTGTGAAAGCGGGCCCTCTCCGGTTGCCTCTTTTGAATGGGTGTCCCTGACTCTTTAGCTCTGTGTGTCTGGAAGATCAGAGTTGCTGTCTCTGAGAACTGTGAAGCCTGTGGTAGCTGAGCACAGGGGGCCTCCGGGGAAGGACAGGGGGGGTTTTGAACATTTCACTACTCATACAGACCAAGACCCAGCAGGGAACACCAGTTGCCCGCTGGCTATCGTCTAATTAGGAAGAAAATGAAAGAGCTCTTCAAAACTAGTTAGACTCATCCAGCAGCATATGGTGGAGGAAGATATGACTTTGAAAGGCATCTTATGTGCTGTCATCAAAATGATCTGTAAACAAACTTGATGGATTGGGTCAATGTACAATAATGCAATTTTCAAGGTGTGATAAGTAGATATACATTTATATAGCATTTAGGCTACTGACTCAGTTACTGTTCAGTAATTAAAAAAGTTTATAACCTGAGGTATAATTGGAAGCCCACATCCTGTATCTGTTCTTAGAATAGAACAGATAGGCACCTAGATTAACATGTAATTTGTTTCTGCTCAATTATCTCAATGCCTCTTTATTATCAGCCTTTCTTACATCATTTGTAATACAGTTAATGGTGTAACACCATCATCCTAAACAGTGGAATGATGTTGTGATGAACAAGTCTTTGTTTTGAGTACAGAAATACCCCTGTAGGCAGAGTAACTGATGTTGTTTGTTAAAACCAGGGTTTTTTATGACGTGTGAAAAGCAAATCTCCGATAGGAAATTACATTGTTCAATATCCTACAGAGTGAATAGTCATTTTAAGGAGCCAGGTTAGTTGTGGGAATTAAATGGACAGGCATACATAACAAGAGGAAATCATTGGACACTTGGGCCATGGTTAATGCATGTTTTCTGCTATTTTGAGGCACCCTGGAAGAGCTCAAACAATGGTTACAAAGACTGGAGAGTAAAGAAAGGACTTGAAAGCCACCACTGCATATTTTCTTCCATTCTGTATCAAGGTCTGTTTTAATATTCCAGCGACATGATTTAGCCCAGCAGCATCCCCACAAGTGTTGCTGCCGCTTCTTTCTTCCTGCAGATACCTCAACTCCAGGTCAACAGAAATTGTTATTTTCACTCTGTGAAGGAAGAACATCTAAATCTAGTTTGGGATTTTATGCTCAGTGGGAGACCGTGGCTTCACTCCCCAGAGATACGGCGCACTATGAAATATTGTTAAGGGAGAACTGTATTGTATAATTCTTGGTTTGTTCATGGTCATGTTTTGTGACTTTAGATACTGGTGTTGAAGGGGGAAAATAAAATCCCTCCATGTATAATGATAACCCAAATCAAAGGAAAATGCAGTATGGACAAATAATATCATTTGGAGTGAAAATTCCATACACAAATGCTAGAAATGACCTCAATCGATGATAAAAGTGTGACTTTCTTAACACTGGTGTTTAGTCTGACCATGAATACACATTTCCTTTATTTTGTCCCGGTGTCCGATTTTTTGCCTGATGAGTGGTAGAAAGAGGGTGTAAGTAAAGGAATTAAAATGTGGTTCGACATGCATAAGAGATGCATATTTAGCCCTCGCTAAATGCGTTAGTAATACCTAATTATTTATATTCCACCACTTGCTTTTGTTCCAACCCTCCGATACAGTAACTGTCCATGTTTGGATGTAGAGTCGAGTAGTACTTTACTGATGCCCAGGGGGAAAATGCCGGTTAGAAACACATGGCTCAATAAAATTAAAAAAATTAAAAAATTCAACACATAAATACAAAGTAACAGGAAATATACACAGTAACTGGAGCCAGATCTGGAACGTGAAACTGCTAGCTCAAGCATTTCTGGGATCTCTGGACATGTGTCTGAGTTCACAGGCATCACATCCTGTCAGAGACGGTCAGAGACTGCCGTGTCATGGCGAGCTTTGGAGAGAGCCGGCTTCTCTTCAACCCTCCGAGCAGCTCAGCACACATGCGAATAGAACATCAGACAGATATGGTGTCCCATGACCCCCTGCTCTGTCATCATTTAGCTCGAGCGGGCGTACGGCTGCTGTTCCAGGGTAATGAGATGAATGCAGACGTTATGGTGGAGAGGGAGAGCGTGTTGTGCTGAGAGAGACAGTGGAGGAGGAAACCAGGACTCCTCTGTCTTCTCATCTGTCTTCCTCAGTCTCAGTCCTCCTTAGTGTACTGCACTCTCAACCTCTGAGGAGAAACAAGGACACAGAGAGAGAGAGAGAGAGAGAGAGAGAGAGAGAGAGAGAGAGAGAGAGAGAGAGAGAGAGAGGAGTAACGGGAGAAAGGTGGGGAGGGCAATGAAGAAACGATGGAAGGTAAAGCTCAGGGGAAGGAGAGCGAGAGAAGGTGAGAGGATGGAAGAACGGGATCATATCATTAAAGTGGTTGAAGAGAACGGACGAGAATGAGGCTTGGTCTCTGCTAGCTGTTTGATCTTCAGCAGAAGTTCCTGTGAAGTCAACTGTCATATGGCAATTCTTCATCTTAATGAATGCCATGATTGTGTATTATCTTCCAATTACTGAGGCTCAGGTGTTGATTGGTGTACTACACTCGATATCCATAATGATGTGCAATCATATGCAGCCCTGTGTTTGGACAGACAGAGTAATGGGAGATGGGAGCATAGGAGAAGGGGGAAAGGAGGTGGGGTTGTCAGTCTCTTCTGCTGTCTGAGAGAGGGGGATGAAGCAGCCGCCAGTCAGGTCCTGAGGTTCGTGCTCGGGTCACCTTGGAGACGGCAGAGGAACACTTACACAGAAGGCCTCACATGAAATTGCCTGAAAAAATCATTTCTCTGAGATTGACCCTGCAGAAGGGAAAGAGAGAGAAAAATGATTGTTTTATTATTGTGAGTCATGTATGAGGGGAGCACAGGGGAGTTTACGGAGGAAAAAATGAGAAATAAGAAAACACAAGACCACCGGGGCAATATCTCAAACCCAGCATGTTCCCATCACTGTCCTAAAGACATGTTCCCGCACACAAATCACAGGGGCTGTTTTTCCCTCCAAGAGCCTTTTGGCCTGGGTGACTCAGAGAGACTAAATGAGAGAGAGCGGAAGAGAGAGAGAGAGAGCGAGAGAGAGAGAGAGAGACAGAGAGAGAGAGAGAGAGAGAGAGAGAGAGAGAGAGAGAGAGAGAGAGAGAGAGAGAGAGAGAGAGAGAGAGAGAGAGAGCGAGAGAGAGAGAGAGAGAGAGAGAGAGTGGTGGTGTCTCTATCCACCTCCTGTGTTTGGTCGGCGCCGTGCTGAGCACCACGTTTGATCAGTAGCTCCACAGGAGGGCCCTGTGCCCTCTCATGCAGCTCCGGCCTGGGCCCTAGTACTGGGCCCACGTCAAGCCGTTCTAATCACAGCTGTCATTGTCTTCCCTCTCTGCCACCCCGGGCCTGACTCCGAGGGCTCTCCCCATCTCCAACACTACCATTTTTCCACATACAATGTGCCCTAACTGCCATAATCAGTGGGTATTGCTTTCCACTCTTTTTTTGCTTCTCCTTTTTCAAAAGCGGTTGTTTTTTCCTGGATTTTTGGGGTTGGGGTGGGGGACATTGTTCCTGGTTGGGTAAAACAGTGTATGTAATAAGTGTGACTGCAGGCTCCCTGTCGTGCTAATGGGCAAGGACACACTGTCCTGAGGTTTTTTATACTCTCTGTAAAAGGACCAAAGAAGAAAACACAGCATTGTACGGGAAACGGAAGAATAACAATGCTATTTCATCCTTCAGACAGCTATGGAAGAAATGAAGGTGAACGCTACTTGGTTGTTGTTGATAAAAGAAAATATACTGTGTACACATTGCCAACAATTTTCAGGTGTAGAACCACGGTGTTATATTTTATATTTTGCAATTGCCGTAGACACTGGCTATTACTGTGATGCAGTGTGTGATTGTATTGGAGAACTGTGGTTTCACCCAGGCCTGTGTTTGTTTACAAGGTGTTTATCTAAGTCTGAATATGTCCCTGTGTTCATGCTGATTGGTGAGCTCCTCTGTGTTCTTTGCAGAGTGGAAGTGGAAGGGAGAGAGAGAGACAAAGACAGAGAAAGAGAGAGGGAGGGAGAGAGAGAGAGCGAGAGAGAGAGTAATTACAAGGACTCAGCAACGTTTGTCCTCTAGGGAAGCAGCTGGATGGCAGCACAGTCACCACTTACAGTGCACTGCGAAACAGATCCAGGTAAACTGGCAGATTCCATACGGACAGGAAGGCATTAAGACTCAATCTGAAATGTCCCTGATTCATCACTTCCATGGCTCATTGCCTCATAATGACCTTCAGGTCCTTCAAGACCGCAGAAACAGAGACTCCTCATATGTGTTCAGCCTTCTCCTATCAGCAATATCTATATCTGTCCCTCGGAGTAATAAATCTGTTTCCCCAATATCAAAATGAAATCTCTCCTTGCTTTGCTTCTCAAGATAAATACCAATCATTACATTTAGACGACTGGAGCTTGGACTCTATGGGTTTTATCAGTTCGTATTCAGAACACACACGCACGCAGACACACTCACACTCAGCGTTCTTTTCCCCCGATGGCTCTGCGGTGTTGTCCTGAAGAAAGCCCTGGCCCGTGTAGGGAGGACCCCAGGCTGTGCTAGCCGCCCCAGTGCCCGTGTCGTCCCTGGCTCAGCCTGGGACCAGAATCCAATCAGGCAGATGGAGGGCTGTTTGAGAAGCGGAGTGAGGCAGCCCTCCTTGCCAGTAAATACTGGCAGCTTTTGGATTTAATTACACTCACAGTATGGTAAAGAGAAGGCTGCCACAGGGCCCAGAACGCACCCCTGTTCTCAGCCGAACCAGCTAAGGCTCAGAAGACTGACTCCCTTTTAGAGTCATGCAGAGATGCCTAATGGAGAATTAGAAATGAGGGAGGAAACAATGCTCGTCCCTGGTGCCTTGGCACCACACAGCATTCACTGGAAACAGGATGTGACACGTGCTTGGTGCACAAATCCAAAGGATTGGAAAGTGGACTCGATCACCATGTTCTTTTTCCAGCCAATGTTTTTACCCAAACCACTGTGAAATATCCGTTTTAGAGTTCTGTAGGTCAATACTTTGACCCTGTTAGGAAAGGGGGAAGAAGCACTTTAATAACCAAGGTGCTCTCTGCAAATTGGGATGCCAAAGTGATGTTTACGTGTGTTATTTGCGCCGTGGCCTTGCATTCCCACAGTCCAATTGCAGCACACACTCATTGTCAGCGGTAGGTGTTCACCCTGCCCTGCCCGCCGCTACCATGACTCTTCTGGCCACGCAGGGCTGGCCCAGACAAATTACAGTGTCTCCAGGCCACACTCTTCTCGGCTCCAAACATTTCCTCTCATCTCTCCCTCCCTCCCTCACCCCCCCCCCCCCTTCCCTCCCCCCCCCCTTCCCCCAAAGAGGTGCTGTCTGCTGATAGCAGGGAAGAAGCTGCTTCCCCCCCGTGGGTCATTGGGCCCGCACCCATGAAGGGCACAGCTGTTGGATCATTACATGAGAGGACCAGACCCAGATCCTCCATGGCTGCCATAACAAGCCCTTCAGCTCAGTTTGAGGAGATGGAGAAAAAAATGGCACTCACCGTCTCTTAAAAGAAATTGCGTTTGAAAATGGTATATGCTACTGACCTACAGGATATTGCAAGGAGGCTGTTGAACCAGCCTTTTTGGGGGGAATTACTTAGCCGTCTCGCGAGCTTCTTTTCTTTCTGCCGCTGTGGCACTTACATTTCTCAGCCTGATGATTAATAAAAGTGTTGTTTTATCTTATCTTACGTTAGATAACCTGCACGGATGTTGTGCCGCTAGCAATCATACGAGCCTGGTAACGTGCATGATTTCTCATTTGCTAACATGCTAGCACACAGTTTAGTGAGCCGTCGAGCAGGCTAGGGTGCAGTGCTAGGGCTCAGTGTGAGGTGAGTTGACATTGCTTCTCTCCTCTCCTCTCCTCATTAGTGTGCTGTGGCTGGGCTTTTTTTGGCTGAGTAAAATCAGAGCTGTATCTGATTAGGAGGGGAGAGCAGAGCGGAGTCCTTGAAAGCCTAATTGATTAGTCTGTCTTTTTTCTACCCCCCTCCATCTCTCTCTCTCTCTCTCTCTCTCTCTCCCCATCTCCTCTTAAATAAAGTGAGATGAATACAAATACAGAGCAGCCAATACTGAACCACACACCTGCCACCTCCCAAGCTGCCAATTTAAGGTCTGCACTCAGACGCTAACAAGCTCGATTTTTGGCAACCTTTTTAGCATTTTTTTTTTCAACTCTAACCCTTCGTATCAGAAAGTTAGAGCCACGCGAATCGCTTCTTAGGGAAGCACATCAGTGAAGTGGCTAATGGAAATAAATGAAAGCCAGTAGGTAGCAGGAGAAAACAAACATTTCAGGCATTGCATTTGGAAATCAAAATCCATCATGATGCAGCTGAGGCGGTAGATCAGGTGATACCGGTTGGTTCGCCAGAATTGGTAGTTGTTGCTGTCGTTGTGAAGGAGAACATTCATTGGAGGAGCTGCTGAGATATACCGAGCATTTCCACAGCAGCTACAGTGGACTCTCAGGGTTTGAGTGAGGCCAATGAGACACCAACAGATTTGTGCAAATAGACAGTATGTACCCTGGAAGAACTCTCCGGTTGCAAAGTAGCTCATTATAACTGTGTCACTTCGAACTAACTTTTTATGTTATGTGATATGTTGAATTGCTTGAACATATACTTAGTAGTGATGGACACTGGACATGACAGGCATGTCGTTTTTTGATGCACAAGGTAACACGGTAAGCTTTGATTGAACCATCCTGACATCAGGCGTGGGAATGTAAAATAGTTTGCAGGAAGGGAGGAATTCCCCTTGTTGTTGAATGCATCGTTGAATTGAATGGTTCCTAAGGTTACCATTGCACTGTCTTCAGTTTGTGCTGGCATGCAGTGTGGTTCATGAGATATTCAAGACCCTGTAAGGATTGCACCTATTTTGTTGTTTTTTCCCACATGAGGATCAGTGACTGTAAGCCGTCTGTAAGCCCACTGACCACAAGTCATCAATTATTTACATGCACAATTTAATCTCCCTTGTTGTTTGCACTTCCCAGCAAATCATTTTCCTTTCTCTTTATTCTTGAGGTTTTCATGTTCTCTTCCTCGGCCTCTGCCCCCTGTTCTCCAGGCTGAATGCCAATCTTTCTGCCTCAAGTACAGCGTGCATCCAGCGGTAAGTGACCATGACTTGTCTTTGCAACGTGTGTGTGTGTAAATATGCATGTGCACGTGCACGCATGTGTGCGTGGGGATGTCTAAAACTCGACACGCATTAACATACAGCATGTATGTGTAGAATGTTGCCGTTGTGCCATGGAGTGTGCGTGTGTCACAGCCTATATCTCCCCCAGTCCTTTTCCCCCTGTCCAGGGCATATTCAGAACAACGCAACATGAATGACAGAACCGTCTAGTACTGTAATGGATAAACATCGATCCTTTTGTTCCCAACTGCTCACTATTCTGTAACAGTCTTGTTCTCCCAAGCTGGGTAGTCAAAGATGGTTGACGAGGGATCGATAATAGGTATGGACATACATTACCAAGCTCAAGCTCTTGATTTCAGGAGATCAATGTTCTTTTCTTCTCATCATGGTGAAAGCTGAAAAGACACTCTGGACAGTTGCCTCTGTACAAGGCAGCAGTTTGCTGCAGTTGTGTGGCATGAAGATGGTTTGAGCAGAATGGACACTGACTGACTTTCTGAGATTAAAACTGACCTCCATAAAATAATAATTTTTAAGTGCTTAGGTGTTCAAATTATACTTTAGCTGAGTCAGTATCAGTGTCAAAAACACTTTGTCTGTTTTACATGGGGTCTTTCTCTTTAGCGTTTGAGAAACCCATGCACTCACAGTACTTCTCTGTTGTTGAGAAGGCTAACTCTGTTCTTTATTTACTTGAGTCACTGGTAAACTAAGCCTGTAGCTCTATTCATCTGCGGGTTGTGTACATCATCGAGGCGTGTTGGCTTTGCATCCCACAACCAGGGTGTAGCTGTAGAGGTTCTTTGTCGTCACAATCCTCTGGAGAGTGTAGTGTCCATACTCGTTTAATTTGCAATATATATACAACCCTCCGCCCCCCTAGTGGCACACTTATCTGAAAGATGGAACAGCTGATAGCAACGTCTCTTTACAAGCGCTCTATCTAGCTCTAGTCAGCAAACAACAGACGTAGGAAGCTAATCTCACATTATCATTATTTTATTTGTGCAGGCTGAGATTATGAGCTGCATCTCTTGGCTTGTGGAGGATATCTCTACCTATTGTATAGCCACAGATATGAGCGCACACATGCACAGACCCACACCCACAAACAAATACATAAACGCCAAGTGCAATGCAATATCCATGAGATGAGCTGCTTATGCGTCAGAGAGTGTATGTTTGTAAAAGACGATGTGGGGTTCAGGAACTGTTGATGTACTTCAACACTCATGCTGTGTGGGGCGGACACATATAGCAGGCTTACCGGTACTCACACAACATAGCAATTGTTCAAAAAAAAAAGGGATTCGTACGTAAACAAAGCCCATCCACTCAAGACATTGTTGCATACTGGAGCAGTATACAAGAAACGAATAGAGAGAATGCAGTCAATTCAAGATCAAACTCATGTTTCACAGCCATGTGCATTTCTGCAGTTGTGTATCATAATCAAGGACAGCAGGGTTCAAATATTTGCAATGTATGCGTGTTGCATCGGTGTGCGTGTGCGTGTGTGTACCTCAACAAACCCTATTATTATTACAGCGAGGGGGAGAATTTTCTCCGTCTCCTGGTCCTAATGTGATAATGCCGAGTTTCTGTGGCTTATTCACCTCAGACTGCGGGACATGCTTTTTACAAGGCTGCATTATCCCCACCATAATACACTTCCATAAACGACTCACAGTGCCACACTGTAACATTGTAGAGAGAAAATTGCAGGCCACACAGCTATCAGATTTAATATCTTTATTCAGGTGTCCACGTGGCTCCCTGCCTGTGAATCCAATAATGTCTGCAATAGCCTGATTCAATTGAAGCAATCGCACAGTGGTGAGAACATGATGTATGAAAGAAAAAAAACAGTTGTGTTCAAATGAGTGGAAAATCCAGAAATCTGTGGTTTGGACGGCAATGCTACGCTAGAATGAGCTTGCTCAAATCACTCTGATAGGATGCATCCCGGTCAACTGAGATCAGACACTGTGGTAGACCACTACACAGTTGATGTCACTTCACTGTTTTACAATATTTTCTCTCCCTCTCTCTCTCTCTCTCTCTCTCTCTCTCTCTCTCCCTGGAGAACGGAGGCAATTTTCGTACAACATTGTATCCCACCCTGGGCACGGCAAAGTCTTTAGCAAACAAACTAATGAGTAATTCCAACCGTGACATGACAGCCCCAAAGTGACATGAGGAGTTGGATCTGCAGCCACTTTCCCAGAATGAGTAATGGAAGATGCCAAGTGGTGGAGCCGTTTTGTAATTTAAGTTTCAGAATGTATCTGAATTTTTATTGTTGATAAGCTCAAGTTAAGTTAATGAAACATTCGAATTATGGTTTAAAATTATGCGAAGGTGAATACTGTGATTGCCATGTTCTGTCTGGGCAACTGTCTGGCTGTGATTGAATAATTGACACACGTCTAAGCTTTTGAGATAACCAAAAGACAAATAAAACCCTATAATTGAAGACGTGCGTTGTCCGGATGATTCCGCTCTCAGAAGTGGCCGCTGAGAAGCTGCCCCTACGCCAAGTCTCATATGAGAGACGAGAAAACGGAGAACCTATCAACTCTGTACGACCCATCCCATCCACATTTCCACCTTCTGTGATCTGAACACACTCTGCAGACACAGGAGGGTCCCTAATTGAGACAAAGCGTTGTCACCAAACCGGTGACACGGTGATAGCTGGGAGAGGAAAGTGGGAGTGACTGCTGTTAGCTTGTTGATAGAGGACGAGACTTGCAGAAAAAAGTCTGGAATGGTTGGTTTTAGGTACTCATGGCAAAGCGAGTGACTCATCAAAAATGCCTGAGCGCAAACAAAGAAATGCATTCAAGGATCAGCACATTTACAGTATACCGCAAGAGACAAGAAAAACAACAAGAATGTTTTTCTTTAGCACTATTTGCTGAAGAAATACTGTAATTCCAGGATCAAGCGGCAGAATGACAATTCTCTGACAATTGTTTGACCATCATTCCCCCATAGTTCTTTAGACTGCTTAGGATTCTGATGATAAACACCATTGAAGTCTGCGTGTCCCCATTGATTCCAACAATGAAAACCTTCATCATTTCGTCATTTCCCTTGTTCTTTAATGACAAGGCTTCCTCTGAAATGAGAAAATGTGATTTGCCCAAGCATTCTGATAACGTCTGTGGACAAGAGTGCACAAGGCCAACCAAAGCACAAGATGAAAAGCCTTTTTATGTGTTTCAAAGAGAGATAGTGTGGAGAGAGTTGGGCTGGACTTCAGGGGGCCCCTATTGGATTAAAACCCTTTCGGAGAGGGGTTCAGACACTGTCTCTGGCCCACGGACACAATACTTGCTCAACTTTAGTTTTTACAACTCTAAAGTAGTTGATGAGTTCACATGCACACGCAAAGAGATGTGCATGTCTCACGGCGCTGGCTGTGTGAAGACCCCCCCCCCCCCCCCCCCCCCCAAGCGCCGTGAGAAGATACTTGTTTGCAGGGCTCACCTAGTCGATGGACAGCAAGGCCAGAGGTAAACATCAGGAAAACAGCTTTTCCAAAAAAAGTCTTCCAAAACCTTTAGTTTGCCATTTCCCTTGACTGTGGATAATCTTTGAATAAATGTCTTGAAGACAACATATCTTGAAGATATGTATATCCAAAATCCCAGATTCAGTCACAATTAAAGGCTTACTTTGGAGGAAAAAAACACTTTTGGCTTTCATACCATTTGTATATTTTGTCAGTCTGCTCTACAAAAAAATACCTCCCCTGACTTTGTGAAAGTCACTTTGAGTGTCTAAGCATGTAGGCCAGGATAATACTGGCCATGTTGGAAGGAGAGAGCGGGCTACTTTGCTTTTTCAATAAAGCTCTGGTAATGCGTTTTGTAATGCATTGGTTATACTTCACAGTAAAAAGCCATTCTGTTTTTTCACCAGCCGGTGCACTTCTCCCTAAATTGCCTTTTCTCCCACTGCTATTCGTTATGCTTTCCACTCCGCCGCTCACACATCATTTATTTATCTTATGAAACAACAACCACGTCAAAACAAAACAACCCACACCCACCTATGGCCCGACTGGACGGATAGATGGATGGATAGATGGATGGAGGGAAGATTGAATGTATGGAACAAAGGGGTGAATGGAAGGAATAGATGTGTTGGTGAATGGAGTAATGAATAGAGAGGTGGATGGCTGGATGGATGGATGGATGGATTGATCATTCAATCAATAGACTGAAAAATCAATGGATGGATGGATTGTACAAGAGAAGAAATAGATCATAGTTGGTGAGATAGATAAAGGAATGAATGAATGAATGAAAAAGAGAGCGCAGTGATGTTACAAGCCTCTGAACTCCAATATGTATAAACACATATTGAGTCCAATATGTGTTTATAAAAAGTGGAAAGAGGGAAAGGATGAGGACAGGACTCAGTGATTCCCTATAATGTGAAACCCAATTTTCCTTCCTGCTTCCCTTTTATCGGGGCCATTACTGGGAGCGTGTTTGTCTGCTGGCAGGGAAATAGGCCTGCTTTGTTTAGTCTGGTGTCAACCTTAATGAAAATGTGCTCCGGACTACAGAAAGAGGCCCAATGCAGTCTGTGTCACAACGCTCAGAAGATAATAACTATTGATTGCTCGCAGGAGACAGAAGAGACACGAGGGAGGCCGGGAACGAGCTGGAGAAGAAACTAGAAGCGAGATTAAGAAGAATGTTTCAGCCTTATTATTATCACTTGGCTTTTCAGATGTAGAGAAACAAATTGTGGGAAAGTTCAAATGACCGTCACAGAGAATACAGACAAAAAGAGCCTTCAGCACCTGAATGTAATTTGACCTTTTCATCCACATTTAACAGGTTTATCTCAGCACCAACCCCTAAAAATCAAATGTTCTATTTTGGGCCTCGACACCACAGGAACCAAAGTGAAATCACTTCAACTTCTTGTTTTGTTGCCATTACATTCACACAGTTCCCTCCCTCCTCTCCTCTCCTCCCTCCACTGCTCCAGTCCTTTACCACACCTCCCAGTTCCTTTTCACACACCCCACCCTTGTGAGTTGCCAGTCCCCTACAGAGTGATAAGCAGTTGTCAAAAAGAGCCCACTCAATATTTCATGGGAAGGAGTGAAAAGGGCCTGTGGCATTTTGATCCTTCTCGTCCGCCTTGACACAGCAAATCCCTTCAGCCTCGCTGGCAGCCTCATCACCAGCTTGCACTGCGATCGATGAAGGTGGAGCTCCGAGGCCGCATCGTGCTGGATGTCGGTGCGGGTCTTGTCCATGGATACTGACGTGTGACTGATCACTTCTCTCTACTCTGCCCCGTACTCTACCATGCCCTGCCCTTCCTTCCAGACCTGCCCTGCCCTTCCTTCCAGCCTGCCCAGCCCTGCCCTGCCTTCCAAACCTGCCCTGCCCTTCCTTCCAGACCTGCCCTGCCCAGCCCTGCCCTGCCCAGCCCAGCCCTGCCCAGCCCCTCCAAACCTGCCCAGCCCTGCCCACCCCACCCTGGCCCACTCTACTCTTTTCTGCTCTTCTCCACTCTGCTCCAGTCCTTCTTTTATATAGTTTGCCATTATCTCCCCTTACAAATCCCAAAGCTTGCGTAGTGATCCAGTACCGTGGCTACTATACGGAGATACTGTGCGAGGTGTGATGCATTCAACAAGCTGCTCCTGCGCATATATTTCCTATTCAATAGGCAGCACACATTGCAAATCAATCTTTCGAAATCAACAGAGACTATGATCCAATCGTTGCGCGCAATGGTCCAATCAACAGCTCTTGGTGTGATCCAAATGATTAACTCTTGCTCTTCAATTACCAAAAGCCTTGGAACTTAGCAAGAGAAAAACATTCATTCCGATAAAAAGCCCTTTTTGTTTAACGCCGTACCAGGTTATGAATGTGGATGCTCTTTCTCCATGGGCTTAAAAGAAAAACTTAATTAAAACCCAGAATGCACATCAAATATGGATCACTAAAGCTTCAAAACCTATGTTGCATTGTATAAGATGTAGCATTCAGCTCCTTGGACTGCTTATGCAGTTAATTGTACAATGTACTTGTTTAGGAGTAGAACAGACTGGTCACTGTCATCTGAATGTACAGTGCACAGATATTAACAGCTCCTTAGGGAATGTTGAACTGTCATGTCTACTGTGGAAGAAATTGCGATTTCCGGTGTGCTTACATTATTCACTAATCAATAGAACTACTTTCTTCATCACTACCTTCTGTAAGGAGGACAAGGCAGAGGGTTGACTTTTCCACTCTATTTGTACCATTTTCCAGTTTGCTTTGCTTCCACATGGACATTCATGCCCGTCAGAAGCATCCCAAAACTGTTTCTAATTCTGTTGTTTTGGACCAAATTTGGATATCCAGGTCGTCCCCGTTGCCGTGGTGTCATGAGCAGCCGGCAGGGACCCGTGGTGTTGCTGTGCCCCCCCCTCCCCCTGCGGCCAGGACCAGGTGTCTGGCCCTGCGCCAGGGTCACGCCACCGGGCCGCCCGGCCGTCTGGTCGTCTCCTGCGTGCCAGCACAGAGTTCAAGCAGGGGCGAGCACTTGTTAAGAATCCGTCCGTCTGAGACACTGACACAAATTCACCCCCCACGCTTTGCTCCTCCCCTGACCCATCCTCCTTTCCCCTCACCTCAGCCTGGCACTTTGTCACAGGAACCTGTTTCGGGGATGAGGGCTGTCGGAAAAGGTGAGGGGGGAACAGGCCGGCGGTAAGACACCCCCGGGAAGTAACGCGTAACCAGGTCCACATCAGATGTCCTTCCCAGGGCACTGAGGCTGAATTTACCCCACCATCCTAGTGGAGAGAGCACAGCTCATGTTACTCCCTAATACCCTACGTCTGCTAAAGTGCATTATCCATGACCTAATCTTGAGGGAGCAGTCTTGAGATAGAGCCAGGGGGAACATGGAGATGATGAAGCAGCAGAAGTTCAACATGGAGGGGAGAGGAGGGGAGAGGAGAGGAGAGGAGAGGAGAGGAGAGGGAGGAGGAGGAGAGGAGAGGAGAGGGAGAGGGAGAGGAATAGGAGAGGAGGAGATGAGAGGAGAGGGAAGGGAAGGAAAGAGGGGAGGGGAGGGGAGGGGAGGGGAGGGAGGGGAGGGGAGGGAGGGAGGGAGGGAGGGAGGGGAGGGAGGGAGAGGAGAGGAGAGGAGAGGAGAGGAGGAGGGTGAGAAAGGCAGGTGGTAAGGAAAGTTAAGAATATGGGAGAGGAGAGGAGGAGAGCAGAGAGACCATACGATGTGCCATAGGGCAGTGACAGCGTCTGCTGAGTCTCCCTGCTCATTCCAGGTCTGTAATTGGCTGCTCGGAGGCCTTCTGAGCCCCACGGTTACTAAACAGACCTAACATCCCCCACAGACCCCACATCATGCTGCTTCAATCAGACAAGTCGAAAGTACCCAACTCAGCAAGTGGACTCAAGCTTACTGCCTTGCGCACAAACACACACACACTACTTGATATTGCATGTGGCATTGTACAATGATTTTGAGGCTGTCTTTTTTCAGTCAAGGTTGTAAAGGGGGCCAGTCGCTGTTGACAGCATAGCAAAAACGTGTGGAATACAGCTCCAATGAACCATTGCGTTCCCATATGGTCGTATCTGATTTTTCCCTCTGTCTCTCCACTCACCTACACCCCACCCTGATCCTTATTTTCTATCACCCCTCCCCCTTTGTCTCTGTCTCTCTCTCGCTTTCTCCATCCCTCTCGTCTTGTTTCTCGGAGTGAACCTATTGCCTACAGGTAGACAAGAGAAGAGCTGAGAGATTGGGAGGGGGGTTTGCGTGGCTGAATGGGCATTCGCCGCAGGCTGCCACTGAAGTCGCCGTCTGAGGCTAAACAGTTTCCCTTCCTCCCACGCGGCCACATCAGCAGGAGCCGAGGGAGGAGAGCAGGAAGGAGGCGAGAGGAGGGGCCCAGGACGTCGAGGACAGGGGTCCGATGCTGTACACCATGCACACCGTGAAAGACACTCCCCCTGCATGGCGACAACGTCCGTCACTCGAATGGATCCTCACTGGGAATCTGAGTTGTACATTCTAAGTTTGAGACGCGTTCTATTGCTGACATAACCCCTTTTAGCTAGGTCATTCCAAACTCAGATGTTTACTGAGTCAAGACGGCAGACTTCACAGAGGCCTTTTTTCAGGCGGACACTCATTAGCTTCTCTTCTTTCACACCTGACTCACCGTACTCTATTCTTGACCTTCACCAGAATTGATCCACAAGACCCCATTAAAAGATAGCAAAACCTTCAAAAGCAATAGGTTTGAACGATGCTTAACGTAAAAAAAAAAAAATCTTGACTTATTTCATGCTGAAGTCCAAAGACCCATGGCATGGCGTTTAACAGGCAGCTTTAAAAGACTTGATTAACACAAAGTTAAGAGCTTGACTTGGAAATATGTGTCATGAGTCTGAACCATAGCAGTTCTCCAGAGTTATAAATGGTAACAGGCTGCCAAACAAAACCAAATTCTAAGGGAGAAAGAAACTTTTGTTTTGTTTCGTAGACATGCTGTATAGTCCTGGCCCTAATTCCTATCCTTATCATCGTTTATAACGTTTTTTATATCACATACATCATTATCTGTACTAATGAATAAAGTTTTAAATGTTTGAATATTGCTGTAAGTGGCTGCATCACATTATCAATTATAATCTTAATCCTGCCCTGAGACACACTGGACAGAATTGCGTTCTGTGTATAATTGTGCTAGTGTGCGGGTGTGCTTGTGTGCTAGTCTAGGTGTGGGTTAAAGCTGGAGTAGAGTGTGGTGGCATGCTGGTATGGCTGAGTCGTAGTGTGTCGGTGTAATAAAGTAGTGGCATGAGTGTGATAGAGCATCTCCGGCTCGGTCTTATCGTCCCAGGCCTCTGTGCTCCTCGGTGACGGCCCAGGGACCCGCGGCGACACGCGGTGACAGCCTGCATCATGGGCCAGCAGAGAGGCATCAGAGAGCAAGCGGCTCTGGCAGACAGTCCTCTGATTGCTCCCAGCATACACACACAGACACACAGACACACACACACACAGAGAGATATACACTCCTTCTGATTGTGTAGCACCAAGTCCAGATAAGGAATGGAAGCCTGAAGTTTGGGCAGCCTCCCAGCATCGTGCCATGTGATAAGAAGCCTGCAGAATGAGCTTTTTCATCCTGAAAGAGCTGAAGGTAGGGAAACGGAGGGAAAGGAGACTGAAAGAGAGCAAGAGAGAGGGAGAGAATGAGAAAGGCAATCTTTTTCTCGCCGTAGACAGGAATGATCTGGCAAGGAAAGAATTACTGGAGATGACAGTGTTGTTTGTTGGTGTGAATACTGTGGATGTCCACAGACTATGGAAAACGCTCATGACCATGGCATGGACTTGGTTGGGTTTTAAATGTGGATGTTTGAAGAAAAGCATTCCCAAGAAGATGTTTGGAGAGACCTAGACCTAGTACCTATAAGGGCTGTGGAGGTTATCCACCTTTTTGTTAGAATTACAGCATTTTTACCAGGCAGACGGGTGCCTGTCTCGTTGACTTCTGTTGATGTGTTTCAAGGGTGTTTGACGCACAAAGCGCACCAAACTCCCCTTTCACACGTCTCGTTTCAGAAACCCCGTTGATGCTGGCATCTATGTGTCTGAGTCACTACGTCTCGCACAGACACGTCGCAGCTCCGTGGTCACATGGTTTCCTCTGGTTTCAAGTGTCACGTCTCCATAATTCCGGGACGACGTTGGCGTGGCAACCACTCAAAGCGATGTTTAATCAGCAGGAAACATGTGGCGGGTCACGTTTGCTCCGGAGAGAGAGAGAGAGAGAGAGAGCACCCACAGTTATGAACACATAATGAGGACGCTCTGTCTTAACCACACACACACACATTCGTACGCACGCACACACACAAACACACACACAGGACACACACCCCCCCTCACACACACTTACCGCATACACAGAGATGACACCGAACCCTTCATCCAACAAAGCTCACCAGTTTGCTTTTAAACATGAGACTGAAACCCTGTCTTTTTTCGGCGCTTCGTACGCAGACACAGGGAGAACGAGTAGGAGGAGAGAGGAGAAACTTGGAGATTTGATTGGCTGTGACTTTGATACCGTCGAAGGCCTCTCATCACGAGTACTTCATATGTGGCTCCTCAAATCACTGTGGAGCTGCGCTGTGGAGCCATCAAAAACCTTCAGCACAAAGGCACAGACGAACAAGCGTATTCTTCCGTCTGTTAGCGTAGCGCGTACACCCCAGACCCTTTCACTCGGAATAACACACCGTGTTGCACCTTTATTATTTCATCACGGAGGAAACCAGTGTCGCCATCCATTTTCAGCTCCCACCCTCAAACACCCCCGTCATCATCTCCCTTTCAGTGAGGCGTTTTGAGAAATGGCCGAGCCAGAAAATGAATTCTCTTCCCCTTGTTTTGTTGACTTATTCAGTTATTCGGCCCTGTGGCAAATGGACACGACGGAACCTTCCTTTCTGAATGATTAATTGTGAGAACTAGGAGGGTTTCGGCTCCCCAGCTTTTTGCCCTCTTCTCTGTCAACCCACAGTAAGAATAGAATAGAATGCTGGAGAGGCTTCGCCTTCCATGGAACTCACTCTTTTGCAGTCACTGGAGTACTTCAATGCCTAACTGTTTTTATCTTCTACTGTTTCTCCTGAATTCCGAATTCAGTTGAATATTAAAGCGACTCTTTTAACCATGAATGATTAAGAAAGCCTTAAATATAGGACATTTCTCTTATTAATCCCATTCAGGTGGGACTGTCGTTTGACAGTGAAGTCGTTTGAAGCATCTGTGAGGCAGAGTTTATTTATCATTGAAGCTCATCAAGCTTGAATTACAGCACAAATGAAGCACACTGTTGAGGGCACTTAAAGGGATCATAGAATGCAAAACCAAGTTTACCTTGTCATAGTTGAATAACGACAGTTCGGTGAGTAAAACGGACATACAGAGAACCTCAAGTCTCATTGACACCTCTTTCCTACGCAAATCTCACTATTTGAAACTGCCGCTGTAAAACGGACGATTCCCAAAGAAGCACCGAGTTGACGTCAGCTCGGTGTGTACCCGTCACGCCCCAAAATGTACATGCAGCAAATGAATAACTGTTATGTTGCTTACAATGCTAAAAACAAACCTACTACAAAGTTATGCTTAGGCTACGACACTGAAGTGTGAGTATTACACTAGTATTACAGCTAACAGGTGCTGTTGGCCATGTTGTGTCTTCGCTCCGCCGCTTCGCTCGTTGTAAACCAACCAATCAGCACACAGCTAATCTAAATATTCATGAGCCTACCATAAAAGGAAGAAAACCTCTCGTTTCATTCTTGGGCTAATTCACAGGGTTGCATTAGGGCGCATAGAACAGCACCCGGGCCATTTCAGCCCAACCAATGTTACATACCCTATTCGGAGCCCTTAAGGAACAGTGTGAAATACCCTATAAAAATCATTCTATGACCCCTTTAAATGAACTGAGAAGGTCAGGGGAGGACTATGTGGAGGACTATGGTGAGGAAGATGGGGGGGAAGATGGGCAGGATTATGGGGTCCACAAGCAACAAACAAAACAATCTTATAAAAACAAAGACATAGGAACCTAGGAATTGATTGCGCAACATCATTTAATGTTTTAATAATTCCACTGAGTTTTGGAAATGTCCTTATTGTGAACTGAATGTGTTTACTTCAAAAATATGATATTGCACATACAGTGAGATGGGTGCATTGATACCTCTTATTTGGTTAGTATACATCTCTTAGTACAGTCGTGGCCATACGTTTTTGCAATGACAAATGATGTGGTTTGCAAGGTTTGCTGGTTCAGTATTTGAGGAAAATGTTTTCACTTTTCTATAGAATACTGGAATACAATAAGGCACATTTCATATCAAGTTTTTTGTGGCGAACATTTTCAATATATGCAAATAGTCCCCTCTTTTACAGCAGTAAAAAATCGGTTTTGGATTTAAATCCAATCAGAATGATAAAGTGATTTCACCTGGCTAGAACTAGTTCACACTTTCCCCTGTGCTCATGATATGACTTACTGAAATTATATAAGCAGTCATTTTATGCCAAGGCCCAGCAAGCTTTGCAAACACAAAATGTAAGTTGCTCCCAATATTTTTGGCCACGGCTGTATATACTGTATTTGTCTGCAGTCTCATAATTTGTCTCTTATGAAGAACCTGACACAGAAGTGCGAGTGCACACACACACACACACACACACACTCTTGGCCTCTTACTCGATCCCATTTTAACTCCAACACACATTCAAAAACACACCAGCTCAGAGGCAGACACATGGACACAGAAACTGGGCCCTAAGTGTGCCATGCCGGCCTACAGTGCCAGTATGTGTACTGCAGGCCTGCCATGACAGAAGCTGTGTGTGTATGTTTGGCAGTGCCCTCCATTCTGAAGAGCCTTTGGGGTAAACTGGCCTGGTGAAAGGCCAGCACATCACCGGCTTTCTGTGCTCAAGCAGAAACACGTTTGGCTTAAAGCAATGAGATGTGCCTCAGTCTGTGTAACTGCATTCGCATGGGAATATGTGTGCGTAATCCACGTTTGTGTATCCATGTGCTTTCACATCCTCAAGAAGCGTGTGTGTGTGTGTGTGTGTGTGTGTGTGTATGTGTGTGTGTGTTTGGCTCCAGCGCCCAGCCTCCCGCTCTCTGCCCGGAGGTTGTGTAAGGTGATGTGGGTACACACTGGCACCAGAGGTGCATGGGGGGTGGAGGGGCTGGAGGGGGGGGGGGGGGGGGGGGGGGGCTGGAGGGGGGGGGGGGGCTGGAGGGGGGGGCTGGAGGGGGTGAGGAGGGGCTGGGGAGTGGGGGGCTGGAGGGAGTGGAGGAGGGGGGGCTGGAGGGGGGGGGCTGGAGGGGGGGGGGGGAGCTGGAGGGAGTGGGGCTGGAGGGGGTGGAGGAGGGGGCTGTGGGGGGGGGGGGGGGGCTGGAGGGAGTGGAGGAGGGGGCTGGAGGGGGGGGGGGGGGGCTGTGAGGGGTGGAGGAGGGGGCTGGAGGGGGGGGCTGGAGGGGGTGGAGGAGGGGGGTTAGAGGGGGGGGGTAGTTGGAGGAGCTCCGACCCGCTCCGCTGCCACCCACGGCGTCGTGCCCGCGGTATTTCCAGTGCGTCACTCAGAGCAGACAGTGGAACCAATGCTGGTGTGATTTGTCCACCCAGGGGGTAGATGAAAGCCATTAACGAGGGTTTCTCTCTGAGGCGCAGGGGGGGGAAAAGGTGATTTGAATTGCTAAAGTCACGCCGAGCCTCATCTTCTGTTGGACAAACTCTGTCGGGTGGTTTTTACACATTGCTGATTTGCAGAATGAAGTTTTTTTTCTCTCTCTTTATTTAGTTTTGTTTTAGCAACTGCGGAAGCAGTGAATATGTGACTGAAAATGTTGATTAATGCTCATTGTTCATTGATTGTCTTTCGTTGCGCTTCTTGGAACCAGGGTGGTGTGAATCAATGATTCAGCCTGCGAGTTGTGTCAAGTCTTCAAAGCTAAAATTGTAGAAGAAGAAGGCATAACTCAGTCTCACTTTGCTGCTTTGAAATAACAAGACTCGCTAGCTTCTGCCTCTGCAGATTTTAGAGAATAAAAGACAACTGTGCTTGAGTGAACTCTGCTACCTAATCCCTGTTTTTTTGTTAATCTGGAATTTTGTTTCCGCAGCAGGGCAGAGGCCGCTGGGAAGGTCTCTAATAGTGTTTGGTAGGATAACATACATACTCCGTGTATGATGCTAAAACCAAATGATTAAAGCTTTGTCGACCCACTGAAAGAGAGAGTTGAGAAACGAAGAAGCCTCACTTTCGACTCATCTTTCTGCCTCTGTAGCCAAGCTGCAGCTAGACCGGGATGTGTGAGTTTGGGGTTGGAGGGGGTGGGGTTCGACGGTTGCTGAATCAGGCTATGTCTCTGAAAATGTGCTTCTTTCACAAGGTTTCAAAGTGATTTTCTTATAGACCCTCTATCCACAGGACTCAGTGGCCGAGCTCGGAAAGTTTGAAAGTGAGGCGGGGCAGACAGTGTAGAAACTGTTAGCACAAACTCACACCTCCCTTCCTAATCTAGTACATTTACAGTACTATGATAACAATGATTTGTGGTTGGTGAATCAATTGAGTTTCTAATAACGGATAGAGCTAAAGCATTTCTTTTAATCCTTTCTTCCTCTCCTTTTTTCATGACAGGGTTAAGGAAAATCAACTGACTCTAAGAGAGCAAATCCTGCCGAAAAATCGACTGCTAGTTCTTTTTTGCTCAAATACTAGTGGATTTGTTTGTATTATCCAATACAATAAACAATGGAATAAGCTGAACCCAGATCCTCTCCAGTGTCCTGGAACAGCGAAGCGTTTTACCATGGGAGTCTCGTTGTGAGAAAGACACACTTCCAACAGAGAACAAAAGACCGAACAGAAAAAATCCTGTTTGTTGGATTGAATGGTAAACAACAATTTGGCCTGTATGCAAAGCAAGCTTACTGTCAGCAGTGGGGGGTGCCACAGTGGCAGCACCAATGTACGGTGAACAATGCAAAATGGCAGCCAATGTTCGTTTCTCTCTCTCTCTGTCTTTTTCTCTCTCCTGCATGCACATTGTCATCCTTCCCTCTAATCCCTCTCTCGCCTACGTGGCTGACTCCCCGGGCAATGGATGCGCACCTGTTCTTTTTAATTGTTATAAAGTAAAGACTCTTTTCTTTCTCTCTCTCTCTCTCTCTCTCTCTCTCCTCTCTCTCTCTCTCATCTCTCTCTCTCTCTCTCTCTTTCTATCTATATTTCTTCCTCTCATCCTCTCATCCTCTCTTCTCTTCCGTTTTACTTCTAATTTCATGGCTCGGCCCCCGTCCCATGCATTATTCATAAGTGACACGCTTGTTTTACATGCCACGTAGCATCCATGTTGCTGCACCCTGAAGAGACAGGGGGGGGGGGGTTCTTCTGTGTCACCCAGCTTTGTCAGCTCGTACTCAGACGTTCCTCGCCATCTCCACCCTCCACCTGGATGGATCTGGCCCAGCCTGGTCCCACCTTCATGGGACCAGCCCCAGATGATGGATATGTAAAACAGCGCTCTGTAGTACACCATCCCTGACAGGAAGGGATGTCAGCTTCAGGATTGTAATGATGCAATAGTTTCTGTTGCAGGCTTGGACTGTAGTACATACCATAATGATAATGTATTCATTTTGCAGACACTTTCATCCAAAGTCTAAATATATGCATGCACTATAATTTATCTTTCTGGGTGCAGCTTGCTACGAAGGAACATGAGCGTTGTTAAGATGATTTTGTAATTCTTGTTGTTGAGTCTTGTTAAATATAGTTAATAGGGTTGAAAAGCAATTGATTTGTGAACATGTAAAGTTCACCTAGGTTTTTTTTAATTATCTTTTTCATAGGATGAATTGATCTCCGTCGTTCCGTTTTATAAGGGGTTTCCACACGTGATGACACACAGTCAATAATTCATTGATTAGGTGTATATTATTCATAGGTTGTTGGGAGTGTGGTCATTAAAGGGACTTTTCGCAGGCTTTGACTTGTACTCAATATGGAAGTGATTTTCTTCTGAATTGCTGATGAAAGTAGCTAGTTTTTCTCTAATGCCAGTCATCTGAATGGTAGATTGGGCTCTGAGCTACTGCTGGGCTTCGAGCTGTAACCCAGCCTCAAAATTAACCCAGATAGCTGAAGCTCTCATTCCTCCCTTCAACCCTTCAACTGAACACGTGTTGGTACCTAAGTGACAGTAGGCCAACAGCCGTGTCCCAAGACCATGACACCTTGTCTTCACATTTCATACAACATTCCTCCATACTTTCAAACCAACCTGTTTTTAGGTGCTTCTCTTTCTCCCTCCCTGCCTGCCTGCCTGCCTGTCTCTGTGTGCTGTGTGTGTGTGTGTGTGTGTGTCCTGTCTGTGTGAGTGGTGTGTGTTTGTGTGTCTCTGTGTGTGTGTGTCTGTCTGTGTGTGTGTGTGTGTCTGTTGTGTGTTGTGTGTGTGAGTGTGTGTTTGTGTGGCTCTGTGTCTGTGTGTGTGTGTCTGTCTGTGTGTGTGTGTGAGTGTGTGTGTTTGTGTGTCTCTGTGTCTGTGTGTGTGTCTGTCTGTGTGTGTGTGTGAGTGTGTGTGTTTGTGTGTCTCTGTGTCTGTGTGTGTGTGTCTGTCTGTCTGTCTAACCCTGTTTCTGTCAACCCCAATCCACATGTCAAACAAATACACCCCAGCCATATGTTCCCTCTCACCCAGCTCACAGACATTTTCACATCATTTGGCCTTCATGGATGTCCAAACTAATGATCTCCCGGGCAGTCCCGCTCCAGTTTCAAATGACCATATGAGCACTGTGTCCACAGTCATAACTGTAACAGATCATGTAAAGTGTCCCTCTCCGCACATCGCCTCTGCTGTGACGGGCAGTGAAAGGGCCAAATGTTTTGATTTCGGCATGCTCTGCTGGTCTCTGTTGTCTCTGCCTGCCTGGGCGTCTCCTCACCAGCCCAGGCCACAGTCAGGTGTCAGGCTGAAGTGTAAACGGTAGCTTGTGCTTGGTTTGCTGTCAATGTCAATAAATTCCAATTATTTTGCATTCGGAAAATGTCATTTTCTGAGATAGCAAATTGGTTATTCGTCTGTCATTGCAGCAGTCCAAGCCCAGCAATAAGTGAGAGATTATATTACAGAGAAAACTGGATTATGTAAGCAATATCAAATATGTGTTTTTAAGACCATCCATTCGCTTTGGATATGTTCACCTTAGGGATGTGCGGGACTCTAGGATGTGACCATGCTGTTCGCTTTGGCCATTTGGCCACTCTCTACTCTCTTTCTGCACCCTGACCTTGGGTGACCCTGTCTCCTGCCGCCCTCCTAAGACCGCCTGCTTGGCTCAGTGCATCTCGTCATTGATTCTGTTCATTTTGTACCTCAGCACATTCATTACTCTGGCTCTCCCAGACCACGTCCGGGTCCAGTTCATTAGGCCATGCCAGCTGCATAAGGCAGGCAGATGTCTGCTGGCCCATCAGGATATATCACACACTCACTGAGGCCTGAAGAGCACCCAGCCACACACAAGAGCACAGGTTGGGCCATGGCATGGGCCAGCAGGGAATCAGACAGACAGGCAAGCAGACAAGCCAGCAGAAGGGCAGAGAGAAAAGAGAGAGAGACAGAGAGAAAGAGATAGAGAGAGAGACAGAGAGAGAGAGACAGAGAGAGAGAGAGACAGAGAGAGAGAGACAGAGAGAGAGACAGACACAGAGAGAGACACAGAGAGAGACACAGAGAGAGAGAGACAGAGAGAGAGAGAGAGAGAGAGAGAGAGAGAGAGAGAGAGAGAGGGAGAGAGAGAGACACAGAGAGAGAGAGCGAGAGAGAGAGAGAGAGAGAGAGAGAGAGAGAGGAGAGAGAGAGAGAGAGAGAGAGAGAGAGAGAGAGAGAGAGAGACATAGGGAGAGATGAAGGGTTGGGATGGTGGGAGGAGGAGAAGAAGGCCACCCTGGATATAAAAGGGCCTGGCCTGATCTGTCAGAAGGGCTCCCTTGGGGCCGGCAGCATAGAAGGAGACAGATTAAACCTGATTGAATTCAGAGTCGTACAGTCTTCAAAGGATTCGAGTTCATATGAAACACCACAGAACCCATTTCTATGTCTCTCTTTCCATCTATCTATCGCTCTCTCTCTCGCTCTCTCTCTCCCCCTCTCTCTCTCCCCCTCTCTCTCCCCCCCCCTCTCTCTCTCTCTCTCCCCCTCTCTCTCCCCCCCTCTCCCTCTCTCTCTCTCTCTCTCTCTCTCTCTCCCCCCCCTCTCTCTCTCTCTCTCCCCCCCCTCTCTCTCTCTCTCTCCCCTCTCTCTCCCCCCCTCTCCCTCTCTCTCTCTCCCCCCCCCTCTCTCTCTCTCTCTCCCCCCCTCTCTCTCTCTCTCTCTCTCTCTCCCTCTCCCCCTCGGTTTCTTTCTCTCCTCTCAGGCTTTGTCTTCTCCCCGTGTTCTGCTCGCTTGCTTACTCTCTTCTCTTATCACCCTCAGACATGTATCACCCTCACAACTTGCAAAACTCTGGATTTATAAAGAAGGGAAATTTGCGACTATGTTGTCTGTACTTCAAGGTTTTTGACTGCAACTTGGACTGCAGGGACCACTTTGAGACGTTTTATTTTCTTTCGACCATTTGTTTAACAGCCCCTAGACCCCATACAACAAAATGAGTTATGTCTGCTTCATGTCTTTGTATCTGGACAACAGAGAAGCATAGATTGGACATTGTGGTCAAATGATTAGCACATTCTGGAGTCAATAGAACACAGGGTCCTCGTAACAGCTTTTTATTTGACATTTTAAAGGGACATGTTTGCTTGGTGGATAATAGAATGGTGGCCATTGTCCCTTTGTAGTCTTCAGATTGTTTATCGACGAGGTTAGTGTGAACCCATGTGGCTGACAATGTGTCCTCACTCCAAAACCTTCTCCGTTCCCCCCTTCATCATCACACTGCCCATGCAGGTCACAAGTCTGGAGTGGTATGGGATTTTATGCTTGCACATTGGATTTATATTCAGTCTTTTATTTTTTGAATCAAGTTTCAAATCTTTTAGTTTGTTAATTGTGTCCCTGTGTACCTGACAGTACTTCTGAATTAATCATCAGGCCAACCTCTTGGCACTGGCTGTAGGCCTACTTTATTCGCAAGTGGCATTAAAATGTTCAACTAAAAAATACACCACCCGCTCAAATAATTACTAATTAGTATTTGCATGAATAACAGTGCATCGATTATTAAAGCATACCTCCACTATGCCTCGCTGTTTTTCCATCTCAGATGAATTGCCTTCATTTGGTATTCAGCGTTGAGTCGGGCAACGCTAAATTAATGGGATTCAGTTCCCAATTTTCAAACCCAGATATCATGATTAAAATCCATCAACCCATTCCTATTCAGGCAGCCTTTCTCCCCACCGTTATCTAACTTGTTCCGTATTGAGATAATGTGTGTCTTTGCACCTCTGACGAGCCCACCGTGCCATTTGGAGCTTCTCCTCTGATATTTGACGGTTGACATTCAAAGGTGCTTCTTCTCTCTACCTGGCTGCGGCTGTCGTCTGCCCGCCTGCCCGCCTGCCCGCCCGCCCGCTAATGTTATCTGTTTCAGGCGAGTTTGGTGCTGGAAAAGGTGTGGAGGTTGGTCGCTTGAGGCAGCGAGGGATTTTCAAAGCATAATGAGGGTTCTGCTGAGGTGAGGTGCCTGTGTGCCTGAAAACATCAGACAAGTAGAGAAAAAGCTTTTATTCTTAGTGAAAGACTGAGGGACTTCCTTGGGCTTGAAATGCAAATAAGGAACCTGAACTGTTTTCTGTTTTGTATGTACAGTAGTCTATGCACATTAGCCTACAATTCAAGTTGAAACTCATTCATCTCCATGCTGTCTCATTTCCATCCAGTCAACTTTCAATTTTCGAGTGAAAGAAAGAGCTGAAATGATTCAGTCACAAGTTAATATACTTTCTTAATTCTTTACTACTGGAATAGCATGATTTCTGTTGTCAGGATGAACCCACTATTGGACAGTGTGCCTGTTTAATCAGTGGAATACAAAACATAGCAAGATGAGGTGTGGGGAGACATGAGGACTAATCTTACACCACGGACTCAGATGTTGAACATACTGCATTTGACGAAAAGAAGTCTGGTATCTAGAATGAGATTTCCTTTCATGATTTGTATTTTGGTGTACCTGCAAAAAAGCAATAGTGAGTGCGTAAGGACCATGTGCCCTCGCGTGTAAGCAGAACACTGTAGAAGTTTCTATGTGTGCCTATGAAGGTGTCAGAGAGAGAGAGAGAGAGAGAGAGAGAGAGAGAGGAGAGAGAGAGAGAGAGAGAGCTAGAGCTCTGAGTATTCTTCTCTGCTTGGCTACCTTCTAGATTTTGGGCAGTCAATGTCTTGGCCCACATGCCTGGAAGCAGGCTCCTCTCTCTCTCTCTCTCTCTCTCTCTCTCTCTCTCTCTCTCTCTCTCTCTCTCTCTCTCTCTCTCTCTCTCTCTCTCTCTCTCTCTCTCTGTCTCCCTCTTTCCCTCTCCCCTCTCTCTCTCTGGATGCCACAGCTCAAGTGAAAGACTGGGGATGTGATTTCCACTGCTCTGCTGGAGGCCTGCACCTCATCACAAACCCGTCGCGGCTGGTTGGTCCGGCCAATCAAATCGCCGGCTAGCGGGGCCGAAACGATTTCAGGTTTTTTGAGTGGGGGCCCTGTCTCACGTCCCAGTCATTGGGGCACATTCAATTGGAGACATTCGATTCAATCCAGGGTCTATATGAGACAGACCCGAGATATAGGAGACAGGACACAAACACGGGTTGTAGAGCAGAAACCTGAAGGTGGGAGGACAGTGTGAGATGGGTTACATGGTGAGTTCCTTTCTCATCATGACCTCATCTGCCTGCCCAGCTGATCCTGGACCTGCTGCTGATGCGAAGGTCCGGTCACACGGCACACATCTCAACCTCTACCAGAATCCTGAGCAGTGTTGCACAGAGAGAGAACTCCAAATACACTAAGGAGAAATGGTCGAAACCTCAGATGGTGTACTCCAGTAAAAGTGGTCATGTAACCAAGTAACAGTGGTCATAATACAGCCCAGTAACAGTCATAGCCCAGTAACAGTCATAGCCCAGTAACAGTCATAGCCCAGTAACAGTCATAGCCCAGTAACAGGGGTCATATAGCCCAGTAACAGTCATAGCCCAGTAACAGTCATAGCCCAGTAACAGGGGTCATATAGCCCAGTAACAGTCATAGCCCAGTAACAGGGGTCATATAGCCCAGTAACAGTCATAGCCCAGTAACAGGGGTCATATAGCCCAGTAACAGTCATAGCCCAGTAACTGTGCTGATATAGCCCTGACTCCCCTGGAGTGGTGCAGGTTCTAGATGAGTCACCACCCCGTCTGGTCAGGTTGGCCCTGGACTGAGTTGTAGAGGAGTAGCAGGCTACAACCCCATGCACCGAGGAGCGCTGTGGCGATGACATCACCCCCGCCGCCGTGCATATGCGTCTCTTTATGAATGAGTAATGAGTGTGCTTCCCGGTGCCCCTAAGTAGTGCTGAGTCGTCCTTGCAGAGCCTGGCCTCTGTGGCTCAGCGCAGACTCACACAGCAGTCAGGGGACGACTGATGTCGTTCCTTCAACGTGGCTGTACGGCATGGCACAGCTCATCTATATCTCGCTTGGCAAATATTCGACCCTCAGGACACCCAGCGGTATGAATATTCGACACACAGTTATCTTAACGCAATCATGGACCTACAAGTACCGCTGTCTCCGCAATGTGCACATTCGCTTTACCTGGCAATTGCATTGATTTGTATTTGTCTATGAACTGTTCCACAATGCACTGGTACAGTTTGACTGATAGATGAAATTCCTTTCTATTGTATTCCGTTCTATTGTATTTGTCTCCAACAAAGGAACAACACATGCTGTATTGATTATATCCCATTGTATTCTATGGTACTGTCTCTAACAAAGCTATTCCAAGTATTATCATTTGATATTGTGGTAGATGCTGAACCCATCTAAGGACCCATACAGTACATTCAGTATGTCATGTGATCATCCTGTCTCTATGGGGTTTCTGAAGAGTGAAGATGGAAAGAGAAAAAAGCCATAGTGCTGGACACCATTTTTGTGTAGCAGATTTCACAGTGTCTACACCTCCCTGCTAAGAACCTGCCCCCTCGAGTGGGTGATACAACAGAGACATTCTCATGTCTACAGGGATCTTGTAATGTGTTGAGGGGAGAACTGGTATGTCAGCCAGGTGTGTCAACAACATCAGACAGACATACACACAGAGACAACGCTGTCTTTTTGGGTTTCTGTGTGTGTGTCTGAGAGAGGATGTGCAGGGATGTGTGTGTGCATGCACATGTGTGTGTCTGTTTGTGTGTGTCTTGGTGTGCGTGCGTGTGTGTTCTGACCTTTCCCTGATTGTGAATTAAAGCATGTGTGGGCTCTTTGGGTCTCTGGCCTTTGAAGGTTACGCTCCAACACCCTGACTCTGAGGAGCAGTAAACATGAACCAGGGGCCAGGAGGACAACAAGACTGCATCTCTCTCTCTCTCTCTCTCTCTCTCTCTCTCTCTCTCTCTCTCTCTCTCTCTCTCTCTCTCTCTCTCTCTCTCTCACTCTCTCTCTCTCTCTCTCACTCTCTCTCTCTCACTCTCTCTCTCTCTCTCTCTCTCTCTCTCTCTCCTCTCTCTCTCTCTCTCTCTCTCTCACTCTATATCATTATCTTGATTCCTCACTCTCCATCAGGCTTTCCCTCGCTCTCCCTTCCCCTCTCTTGTTCTCTCCCTATCCCTCTCTCTCCACTCCACCCCCTCTCCACCTCCTCCCTCTTCCATCCCTCATCCTCCCTCAGGGCAAAGGGGCGTCTTCCTCACAGCCAAAGAGCCAATTCCATCAGAAGGGCTCGATGGGAGAGAGAGGGATGACAGAAATGAGCAGGAAAATGAAAAGCAGGAAAAAAAGAGTGGTGCTGATGGACCAAGTGTGTGGTAATGAGGTGGTGTGTCTCATTGTTGCGTGTAATGGAGAGCAGTTTGAAGTTAATTGAGGGCCAGACACAGTGTAGGACATAGGGGCCGGCTCTGCCTGGGTATTGTTCACGAGTAGCAAAGGGTTTATCAGCAGAAAATCACTGTACCCAGCAAATTCAATCCCTTATCTGATTCATCCTACCTGAATATACTGGCTTGAACAGACAAGATGAGTAGATCAATTGTTATTGTAATTAATGAAATTCACATTTCCCCTTTTATCCCACATCATGAAAAGAACCTCATGTAATTACCATAAGAGGTCTTGCCTAGACTGAGCCCAACCTGACTTCCTCTCCTGCAGCCAAAATGTTTCTACCAATCCTGAAAGGAGTTACTTTACTTCGTCGTTGTGACTCAAATACCTAATGCGGCACTTGTCGTATAAACGCACTATAAATCACCAAATTCAATTTATCACTGTGCCTTAGTGGCAGTAAGAGATCATTTAAGGTGTATTTTTCATTATGCAGTCAGGCTGATAATACCTCTAGTCTCCAGAACATTTGCAATCTCATGATTCAGAAATAACATTCAAATACAGTGAGAGAGCGCCACCCCCTGGAGGGAGGATATAATTACTACCCACTGAAACCTGTTCTGCTGTGTTCTGGGCGACTGCCTGGCTGGTGAGTCATTCTAGGACTCACTGGCGTGGAGGCCAGTTAATAAACTGTGAGGCTCATGTTTAAATTCAGAGCAAAGAAAGTGTGAGCGTACGGAGAATGCACATGCTCCTAAAACAAACCGATCAACAAAGCAAACACACAACACACATGTTACGTTCTGTTTTGATTACAGTAATGGTCTCCAATCGTCCGTCCCCCCCCCCCCCCCCCCCCCCCCCCCCCCCCCCCCCCCCCATTGGATCTATTTTAAGTAAAGACAATCAAACGCAGCTTGACTACAGTATTGATTCAAGGGGCAGAGCAAACCCAGTACACTTGTTTAAATGAACAGGCCTGTTTGGCCCCTGCAGGTAGAGGGGTGGAAGGTTGAGGGAGTGAGAGGGGAGGAGAGGGGGATGGAGAGGGAGCGGGAGAGGGAGCGGGAGAGGGAGCGGGAGAGGGAGAGGGAGAGGGAGCGGGAGAGGGAGAGGGAGAGGGAGAGGGAGCGGGAGGAGGGAGAGGGAGAGGGAGAGGGAGAGGGAGCGGGAGAGGGAGAGGGAGCGGAGCAAAGAGATGATTGTGAACCGAAGTGCAGAAAGTCTGAGAATCACCAGCAGGTGAAATGTAAATGTTTCAGCAGAGCATAACAGAAGGTAGGAAGGAGGGGTGGAATGGAAAGAGAGAGAGAGAGGAAGTGTTGCATGCTCTCTGCAACGGAGGACGAGGTGTTCTGACTGCAAACCAGGAACAGGTTACAAGCAGCCTATGCGGCTCCCTCAGCTTGGTTAGCAAATGGCAAGAAAACCACAATGATGTTTACTGTTTGTAGTGTTTCAGACATGCTCAACAGCTAAGCCCTTCATTTACTCTCTGAATGTTATCATACTTTCCCAATCACATCTATACATTTATTCAATGAAAGTATGTCTACGAAAGTCTCTTTCAACATCACCTCCCTGTGTAGCTTGTATGCTGTAGTTTATATCTCATGTTCTCATTTAGGCCCTTTCTCAAGAGCTATCACATTTGTGGATTTTGAATCCCAAATTCATGTGCACTTATCAAACAAGAACGTGAAACTCTGAGGACCGCATGTTGGGAGAACATAAAGGCATCATTCCTTTTAAGAAAATAACGAGTAGAAATTAACGTCACGGACAAAACAGTCTGAACAGACTGTTTCAAATGACGTTCATTTCCTTTTTGAGACAAAAAAACAGGGCAACCATGAGAAAACAAGCAGCACTGCCTGCCTGAGCATCGCAATGCTTTACCAGAGGGACTGATCAACACCAGTCCCTGCCCTCCTCCTGGTACATATCTGTGGTCACCTCTGATCCCCGGCTGCACGCTCCACCCAGGCGCTCCACCCAGACAAAGAGGAGAACTTGTGTGGAGATCCCAAACGTCTTCATTTATTCTGTCTGAAGAGGACGAGGAGAAGAACAAGAACAACGGCCTGAAAAGAGCAGCAGGAGTGTATCTGGGACACGAGGGCCCCATCGCTCTCTGAGTTATCCATCACCGCTGACCTTGACCTGCCGCGGTAGCTGAGGTCATCACTGTGGGACAGGAGTCGGGGAGGACAGGCGGACGGGTTACCGAAATTCATATGCCATGGCTTGACCTATTCCCAGATGAAAGCCTCTGTTGAGGATTGATTTTTTAACAGGGGTGACCTTTCAGGCATGCACTTGGCCCGAGGGTGAGATCTGAGACAGGGTACAGAGGTGTCTTCACTAATACGCCTGGAGGAGAGGGAGATACCATATAGAAAAGGGGGGGGGGAGAAAGAAAGAGAGAAAGGATGGTGGGATAGAGAAAGGAAGAGAGAAAGGAAAGGGAATGGGTTTAGAGAGTTGAGCAGCGAGTAGGGAAGAAGGGTGTTGTAAGAAAGGAAGAGAGGCAGGCAGGAAATGAGGGGAGTGAGAGGAAAAGAGAGAGAGAGGGAGACAAAAGAAGAGAAAGTGAGGGACTGGGGAAGAAAGTGGGAGAGACCATTCAGGTGGAAAATCAACAGACAGCCAGACACCAACAGGGATGGGAGATCACAAACTAAAGTGGGTGAGTAATAGATCATGTGGATTTACTCTAGTCCATCAAAGATGGTTACTTGGCGCTACTATAGCTTTCAAAATCAAATTTCACCAACTGTCTCTGGAGGAGACAGTTGGTGAAATTGGACCGGGAACTCGCTGTTGTCCGTCATGGAGACTGGTTTCCGGTTGGCAACTAGATCCAGCTTTGGCAGACTGTCACAGATCGATGTCCACTGGCAACCAGGTCCAGCGTTGACCGACCCACGACCAGGCAAGTGCTGACAGCTCAAACCCCCCACACCAAAGGGGAGGTGTGGAGGGGGGACAGAGAGAGGAGAGCAGGAATTAGAGAATTCCAGGAGCAACTAACAGTTACAGTAATATTAGAATGAGATCCCCACCGGTCAAGTGTGGACTAGTGCAGCAGTTTAGCAGAGCAAAAAGGGTCATTGATGCAGCCCTAGACACTAAGATAGCGCCAGCCCCCCTCGGTTGGAACATGAAATCTGTTCCAGGGAAAAGAAACTAATAGAGAAAAAAGACGTTATGCTTATACGAATAAGAATGCCTTGTCACCCCCTCGTCACCAACTAGTAACAGAAACAATAACAGTAACAATACACAGTAACAGGTTTACTTTATTTATAAAATCTAGATGGGGTGACATGAACATATAGAAGCTTTATTTGTAATTTAAAAGTTATATATGATACATATCCAGACAGACACACACTTCAGGTTTACATTGAAAGTACATACACACACACTTTAGCAGTCGTAGAACTGACTAAACAAAAAGGTTTTTAAGAAAGGCTTCTTTTTTTTTTTATTGCTTTGTCATGTACGTCAACAAGAAACAAACGTACTGAATGTACATATGGTATTGTGTTGCAGTTGTGCAGACCAATGAATAACCAGACAAGCAGTCTGCGTTCTTGTGCAAGAGCTACACGGGATGACATCACCTCCTGTGATCTGGAACAATACCCCCTTGTGATCAAGTGGCATTTTGAAAGTGTCACAAAACCCAACATTCCTTCATCGGGTAGAGGTGTTCTATTTTAGTTCATGTCACAGAGTTAGTACCCAGAAAACCCAAAATAGGTCAAAAATAAAGGTTTTATTACCTGTTAGTCATGGACGAGTGCATTTCTCTGTAGCCTGGTTACTTTATGACTTTATGACTTTATTTCCTTTAATAATTTTCTCTGGTACATTTACAGACGTCCATGTCAGAAGTGAAAAGATTGAGTTAGAGAGAACCCTACACCAAGTAGCCTATGTAATGCCCACTAAACACTGTGCCTTTCTGTGTGTAGGCCTTACACTGGGTGAGTGGGTACTTTTTTCAAGAACGGCTATAGTTCACAAGAGAGAGTCTACTGTTCCAATTATTTTAAAATAATCGGGAGATTATTATTAAATTGATTTGGAATTAGAGTTGTGATATTGAATAGGACAATTTGGAATGTATATGTTTATGTGATACCAACTGATTATTGTCGATACGACAAATTATTTCTGGTGAGTGCTGAAGCTTTAGGACCTTTTTGTGGAAAACAATGTCTGTCTGTCTGTCTAGACTCCTCTGAGGTTGTTAACAGAGAGATCAAAGGCCAGATCCCACATATAGCAACCCTGTTCCCAGCAGAACCACACTATTACACCTGAAGTTCAACCACACTATTACAGCTTCAGCATATCTGTACTGCAGTACGCTTCCAGACTTTAGACCTTGATCATGACAGTGACAGAGAAGCAGCTGAGTGCTGAGAGTGCTGTCTGACTTCCTGTCTGTTCTCAGCTTAGGCGTACCTCAAATCTGTTTGTGTGATTGAGGTGTCTCTTCCAATGATGTCATCAAATACACGTGCCATATTTGGAAGTCCCGAAAGATTGTATGCGTTCAAGTACAATGTAAAGACATTAATGAGTGATTTGATTGGACGATACAGTATGTTTCTGCAGCGCACCGGACAGATCAAAGCCTCACGTTGTGTGTTTGCAATGTGCAATAGCCACACACATCGCTCGAACAATGTAGCAGTTGAAGTGACATATTTGGACCATTACAGAGCAGCAGTTATAAATCTGTCGACATCAAACAATGTCAAAAGAATTGTACAATTTCATATTTTATTGCAGACTCTTTTATTTCAGAGGTGCGGTCTGACAAGGAGAACACGCATTTGTTCCCAAGTTTGCTCGTGTAACAGGGAAGAACATTGGGTAGAACACAGTACATTTAGCACTTCAGCGACTTGGATCAAAGACATGTGAGAAACCAAGCCATTATACGTAGTTTCAATATTAGTTTGGGATCCTGCTTGTGTTTACATAAGAGATGGGGGCACTTGGTCTTTGTTGTAAAAACGATAAAGCCTTCTCCAAACGTCTAATGTCTTTTTCTTATCTCCCTCCCTGACTTTACCCACCTAGACTCCTCTGCACAGGCTTATCTACCTGAAATATTGTAAATATGCTTTACAGACAAGGGCCACAAGAAACCAAAGATTCACAGGTCACAGTGTGCAGTCACACTAAAGCCCTAAAGAGGACATTTCATAACATAAAGCTATCTTGCAGTTTTCCTTGCGGGTTGAAAGATCTGCAAAGGTTATCATTGCTAATGTATTTTAAAAATAACTCATCGTGGATTTTCCATGGACAAGTGCATGTAAAATGAATTCATTGGCCAGACAGGTTGAACACTTAAGCCTACATGGACGTGACTGGCATAGTTTTGGTGGACATTGGGATAGATTGGGATAGATTTAGCACTACATTTCTTAATATATGAGCTATCATTCTATCACCATGAATAGGAACACGGTTTCAAGAGGGTTTCCATATAAGTGGTCTGTAGGTCTTTCATAAATAAAAACAAGCGGTTAACCAACCACCAAGCAACTGTAACGTTAAGTTTTTTCAATGTTGTACATCTGGTGGTTCTCCTCTTTGATTACTGCTGAGTGTCTACTTATTCACTGAGATTATTGAATTAAAATGTGATTTTAAAATGTGGTTTATGATTGGTTCAGAAGAACATTGAGAGGTGCATTGTTATCTCTGTGTCTGGAAGTTGAACTAATCAGAGTTGAGGGAACCTTTACCCACAACAGATTAGCCCTAAATAAATCACATCATAAAGATCAAACATTACACTCTGGCTGCAAAAAAAGAAATGCTGTCCTGCTAAAATAATGTTTGTTTGTTTTTACAAAGGTGAAGATCTATCTGTTATTTTGATTTCCAAGCAATTTATTGTCTTTATTGTGCTTTATTGTCGTCTACACGGGAACAGGGTTTTATGAAACTCCAGTTGTTTAGCATCGAACTGTTCACCCAGATTTTATGTAAGGGATAATTCCCGACAAGGTGTACAATATAATCCAATAATGGACAGTGCGGAGGCATGAACCGTCCGACACGCAGCGGAGTCTGACTTTATTGTCGTTTACGCGGATACAGGGTTCTATGGAACTCCAGTTGTTGTTGGACTGTTCACCCGCAGTTTATTTAAGTAACATTATCCATGGTCTGAACAAACCAATGTCAAACCAAAGACTTCTATAAATGGGTGCTTGGTTAAGTATTAATCCTAAAGTAGTTTGGACAAGAACTTTTCCTAATGACTAAATGTTAATGTTAATTTTGACTTTAATGAATGAACTCTCACCCACCCCTCTCGGCAACACACATTTTTTAACCGTTGTTGTATTGTGTCTGTGACGTCACTATCACATTCCTGTCTTTTATCAGACAATCTAAACTAATCAACCTAATCAATGGAAGCTTTCATACAGAAGAGTGACTGTTGAGTTCCAGGAGCTCCAAGCAGGTATTCTTGATGAAGTCACACTATGGTAATCAATTAAATGAGTACAACTCTTCGAATTGCTCCTGAACAGATTGAAATCAACCCCACGGATGCATCTATATGCGTAATTTACCTCGCAGCATTGTCTCAAAGCCTATCTTATCAGCGGTGGGATTTTTAGACCATGCCTCCTATGAAACTGACTTTAAACCTCTGACCTTGTAGTCAAATGCTAACACCCATTACTGTACCCATGTCCCAACTCCTGCTGTTACTGCAGGTCACTTGAAGACACACAACCAGCCCACTTATTTACAGCCCCCACGCACCCTCCCCTGCCTTCCTGTTTCCCACTTAGCTCCACCCTGTTGCACCAGAGGGTACCTGGACAGCTGGGCGTGGGCTGCAGACGCTTATAAACCACCTGGACCTTGCCTCCACACACCCAGAGCTGAGCAGAGGAGCGCACCGCACTCTGCATCCCCACTGCCGTCACAACGGCTGCATCTCACACCAGCTGTCCCAGGAGACCCACAGTTGTAAGAGGGGAGACCAGAGGGGAGACCAGAGGGGAGACCAGAGGGAGAGTACCCGACCGTGACAGAGGATTGCCGTTGGGATATCAGCCATGAGAGGAGATACTTATTACCGTCTGCTGGTCACGGCCACTGTGGCTTCTCTGCTGCAGACAGGCATCCACGCCAGGTGAGTCTCTCCAGCCGACCCGGTCTCCACCTGTGTATTCCTGACAGTCTCCTCTTTAATGGGACTCTCTGTGTCGCTGACTGAGAATACGTGACTAATCATTACACAATGCCAGTCACACTATTGATTTCAATCCGTTTTTTCAGGACCGAAGGAGATAACGTATCAGTCACTCTTCCATCCTGGAGGACACATTCAGGTAGGAACAGGATGTCATTCAATAGAGAGTTAAACATGTGACTTCATGCAGCTGCTATTGTCCTCAGAGGCATAGATATTGTTGGTAGATCAAATGGGAGCCAGGCAGCCTTTTCAACAGTCTAATTTATAGTTTGCTGTTGTGTAGATCTCATCATTAATTCCAGTGTCATCCACATGGGCAATTTCTTGCTACAGTAACTTGGGACGAGAACACTTGTCTTTACATTACAAGCCTAACAAATGAGAGGCTTCTTTCATTAGGCTCCAGCTTATCATGAAGCATGTGGGTGCATTTTGGGTGTAATGGTGTCACATAATCAACACTCTCTATCTTTCTCTCTCTTTCTCTCTCTTTCTTTCTCTCTCTTTCTCTCTCTCTCTCTCTCTCTCTCTCTCTCTCTCTCTCTCTCTCTCTCTCTCTCTCTCTCTCTCTCTCTCTCTCTCTCTCTCTCTGAGTCATTGTCTTTCTCACTCACGTAATCCTTTCTTATTCACTTTCCATTCACAGAATATGTCACAAAGTGTGACTTTAACAGTGACATCACTCCATTTTGTGACTGGACCTCAGAAGGCTTTCTAAGAAGCCAAATGGAAACAGGTATGTGACTACATTACAGACGGCCACTCCCAAGTCCATAACCTCTCAAGTGGAAAAATGTTAGAAAATATTTGCGGATAAAGTTATACCAGGTTTTGCAGCACCTTAATAGCTATACCAATCTGCTGTCAAGCCCCAGTTTCTTGTCATCAGTCGGCAGTCTGCTAGTTCACTAGGGTACACTGAGTGTTCTTGAAAGCAGGTTGTGTCTGTGTCACAGTGCGCACATATGACCGGTGTAATCATCTTTAATGGGCTAGAGTGCTCTCCTCAGTGTAATAAACCTGGAGTGGCTTGTCTTGAGGGCCGCCTCAGAAACAGCAATTTAGCACTTCCGTGTATGGTTTTGCAAAGGATTTGTTGATTGGGGTTATGTTTAGGACTTTTTGATAGTAAAAAGTAACTAAAACTGCAGCAATTGTTTTAATGACCCCTCAAACAAATAGACGTAGTAATCCGTTTTCAAGTTAATCACCCCTTTCAAATGGCTCCATAACATCTGCTCCTGTTCATGTAAAGCCATGAAGAGCCGACCAGGGGCAATTGGTTTTATGAGTGGTGATGTATTTCTGTCTATGGGGAGTTTGGTTCATTAGTGGCACTAAGAGAGGGACACATTAAATAGGTAGTAGTTCTGGTCACGCTGTGAGCTCCAACACATTCAGTATATTGTTCTCCTTTAAATGGGCGCAAAAAGCATGTTCTGGTTCAGAATTGTCTCGCCTAAATGAAGGTTAACACAATTCAATAAAATAACTCTCAGGGATATTGAATTTGAAATGGGAAGCGGGTGTAGAAAGCATTTCCTGTTCCCTCCCTGATAACATAGCATGGCTGGGGTTTCGAAAGGACACATGTCAACATGAATCTGCTGCTCGCCTGTTGCAAAACCCAGGACAACTTTCCCTCTAATCTACTATGAACTGTTGTTCTACTCTACTGTGTCCTAATTCCCATCACTCTACTCCCAAATGTTTCTAATGTGCTCCGAAATGTTTTCTTACCCCTCTCTCAGAAGAGCACGCTGTCGCTCCGGAGGGAGCTTTGGTGAGCTCGTCGGGTGAGGCCCGCCTGGAGAGCGGCGTTCTGGACTTGTCAAGTGAGGCGTGTCTGGAGTTCTGGTACCAGGCTCCTGCGGACGCTCAGGGCGTGGATCTGAGAGCCCTTCTCAGAGACAGCGCCGGCCAGAGAGAGATCTGGACCTCGCCTGCCCTGGGTGGAGATGACTGGAGACAAGTGTTTGTCCCTTTGATCACCACTGATGACACCTTTGCACAGGTAGACGATGACGATGGAGACACTCGCTTTCATCATTACCAACCTAGAGTGTTGCATTGTATCAGATTTCGTACATAATCCAAACTCTAAATGTTTTGGGGGTATTTTTTTGTTTTTTGTTATGATTGTTCAAATCAAATCAAATTGTATTTTATAGACTTCACATATGCCCATCATTGGAGGTCATATTGAGATTGAATCTATCAAAGAAAGCATTTCTGTATAAAAATGTTATATGAATGTTTATATTCAGTCAATGTAAGCATGACAGATATCCCATTACTACCTTCCAGGTTGTGTTGGAGGCTGTGCACAGCCTGCCTGAGGGAGGGAAGGTGTCCGTTGACCGCGTAGGAGTCCGGAGAGGACAGTGTGGTGAGTGGCTCGAAATGCTCCAATCACCACCCTCAGAACCGAGATTAAACAAAGGAGTCTTGGTGATCACTATCTGCATGTTTCTCAACAGGTACCCAGTGTGACCTGGGCTCTCAGTTCTGGACAGACCAGAACACCCAGTGCGTGTGTTCAGCTGGACAGCTCTCCTGCTTCTCCTCCTCCCAAAACTCCTCCTCCTGCGCTGATGGTCAGACCTGTGGTCCTCAGAAATCCAGCAGCCCCGGGACCTGCACTGCCCACAGCGACTCGTACTGCAGCACCTTTGACGGGGCCGTGTTTAGCTTCGTGGGTTCCTGCACCTACACCCTGACGAAGGTGTGCTCGCCCCTGGAGCCCCTGGCCCAGTTCAGTGTTGAGGTGCGGAGCAAACAGAAGGACAACTCGTCCCTGCCGTCCATCGAGCAGGTCAACGTAGCGCTGGGGAACCTGAGGGTGTCCCTGCTGAAGAGGCAGAATCACAGAGTCATGGTGAGGGCGAGGCGGTGATGTTAACGAGTGTCTTCAACGTGTTTTATTTATTTATGACAGGGCTTAATCCAGACCATAACCACTGGGTGTTGCACTGTTAGTATCTTCAAACTCATTAAACTGATAAACGTTTTGCAACCAAGTTGACAAATGGTTTGCTTTGCAGATGTTTGAGTTGGGATAAGATTCATTTTTATTTCAAATGATCTGAAATGTCTAATCATAGTCTTCATATACAGCCTCATCAGCTCTTGTTGTCCCTCAGGTGAACGGTATCTGGAGGAAGCTCCCTCTGAGCCTGAACGGAGGCTCGCTCAAGATCCTCAGCAACCTTGCCAGCGTCATCCTTGAAACCAACTTTGGCCTGTTTGTTTCCTACGACGAAACTGGCACCGCCCACGTCACCTTGCCCCCCTCCTACTCTGGCAAGGTCTGTGGCATGTGTGGAAATTTCAACCAGTGGAGGGACGATGACCTCCGAACCCCGGATGACGTGACGGCCCCCAGCGCCGAAGCCCTGGTCCAAAGCTGGCAGAGCTCCAGGGAGGGGGCCTCCTGTGAAACCCCTGTGGCCCCCCACCCGTGCTCCCCCAGCCAGGAGGCAGAGTACTCCAGTGAGCCCTACTGCGGAGCCCTGGTCTCGGTCACAGGGCCCTTCGCTGGCTGCCTCTCTGTCCTGGGAGCCGAGAGCTACTTCCGGAGCTGCGTGGCAGGGATGTGCAATGCCCACGCAGATCCGTCCTCAATGTGCGACACCATGCAGGCCTACGCTAACCTGTGCATCAAGGCTGGAGTCCTGGTGCCCGCCTGGAGGAACTCGTCTATCTGTCGTACGTCGATTAGTCACTTCCTGTTATTTGTATGTCCCTGCAGCTTCCTCTTTCAGAGTTCCCTTTCATAAACTCATTACCTGCGATGGGGTAAACAGTCATCCTTTGACACCACTCACATTTAACACATCTTTTCACCCCTTCGCCCCCTGAACTTTAGCCTTGGAGTGCGGCGCGAACAGCCACTACAACGCCTGCGCCGAGGGCTGCCCCGAGGCGTGTTCGCCCCTGGACGCGGCGGTGGCCGGACCGTGCGGCAGCTGCGAGGAGAGGTGCGAGTGCGACCCCGGCTTCAAGCTGAGCGTGGTGGGCTGCGTCCCCGCCGAGGACTGCGGATGCTGGATGGACGGAAACCACTATGAGGTAATGTGGGGGCCCAGGCGATCAGCACGCCCCGTGTGGTGTCATCGCCATGCGTCCAAATGCGAGTCAAACGTCGGAAGTTGGAAATATATTGGGGGGGGGGGTGGGGGCGGGGGTAATAATGATTCAACCAGAGCATGGGTGTTGACCGTGTTGTCTTCCTGGTCTGGTTCCAGAGAGGAGTGTCCTTCATGGACGGCGAGTGCAAGCATGAGTGCCGCTGCATGGGCGACAACAACATCCAGTGCCTGTCCATGTCCTGCGGCGCGGGGCAGGTGTGCACGGCCCTGGACAGAGTCCACGGCTGCCACGCCTCGGCCCCCGTCACCTGCAGCGTCTACGGAGACCCCCACTACATCACCTTCGACGACAGGAAGTACGTCTTCCAGGGGGGCTGCAACTACACCCTGGCCACCACCTGCGGTGGGCACACCCCCATCCAGTTCACCGTGAGCGGACGCAACCAGAACCCAGGCAGCCGGCCCTGGGCCAGTCTGGACTCTGTGGCCCTGAGGGTCCAGGAGCTCCACATGCTCCTAGACCACAGCCTGGATGTCTATGTAAGCATGAACAACCACCCTGAGAAAGCGCTGCCCTGCATCTGTAATGATGCATTTTCAGCACGTTGCACTAGTACAATGAAACAATGAATGATGGAATGAAGGAAGGAATGACAGAAATGAGTGAGTGAACAAAATGAGATCAGCCGGGTCAGGTGTAGTTAGGTATTTGTCACCATGGTTACGTAATGTAAACAGAAGGAGCTGTTTGCTAGCATTAGCCTCACTTCACAACCCTCAACAGATCTAATGGCCTCAGGGCTTTTACATCCTGTACAAAGACGTGTATCTGACCTTTAACCCCAGCTATCTGTAAGCTAATGAAAGGAATCTTGAACACGGAAATAATCTGCACAGATCACACAGTAATGGAACTCCCTTTGTATGGCAGGTGAACGGTGATTTGGCTGCTCTGCCCCTGGAATACAACGGGACATCCAACCAGTACTCCGTGAGAGTGTCCCGGAAGGCGCAGTTTGTCGTCTTGGAGACAGACTTTGGTCTGAAGATTCAGGTGGACGGCAAGGGCAGGCTCTTCCTGCAGGTGGACGAGCGCTACTACGCCGAGATGTGCGGCCTGTGCGGCACCTACTCCAACGACCAGGAAGACGACTTTCTCATGTCAGACGGCAACTCCACCACAGACAGCTTTGTGTTCGGCAACAGCTGGAGAGAGGTGGATGATAGTCACCAGTGAGTCGCCTGTACTGCTTCCCAGAAAGGAATTGCATCATGTCAATAAGTCTCTGGCTTAATATATCGACGATACTGTTCTCCTCATGAGCAATATATCAGTCATTAAACAGATAGGACCCATGGACACACAGATTCAAAGATCAGCCACGGTGAACAACACCCTCACTGTTTATCTCCTCCCCCCTTCAACCCCCCTCTCCCCCAGCTGTATCGCCCGGCCCGATGAGCCCCCCACCTGTAAGCCCCCCCTGGAGAGCGAGGCCATGGCGGAGTGTGAAAAGCTCGGGTGGCTGGCGTTCCAGCCCTGCCACGGCACCCTGCACGCCCAGATCTACATGGAAAGCTGCCAGTACGACCACTGCACCTCGGATGGAGACCCCAGTGTGCTCTGCGCCTCCCTGGAGAGCTACGTGGCGGCCTGCCAGGTGGCCGGGGTGGAGCTGGGGGACTGGAGGAACGGCACAGACTGCGGTGAGCGCCCCCCTGTGGTAGTGCCATGATGATGATGGAGGAGGAGGAGGAGGAGGTGGAGGTGGAGGAGGAGGAGGAGGAGGAGGAGGAGGAGGAGGAGGAGGAGGAGGAGATTGGCTGGCTCAGCTTCCCGTCCACCTCTTCTTCTTCCCCTATTCTCATAATCACCTGCTTATCTCCTGTTTCACCAGAACTTCCCTGTACTCTCTGACCAGTCTGAGGAACTCTATTTTGTATTGTGTGTTATAATGCTGGCCTGTCTCTCCTCTATGTTTCAGCTGTTCTCCCCACCCCCCCAACCCCAGAACCTACTGACCCCAGTACACCCGACGTGACTAGTAAGAATTGACATCACGGTCAATATTGCATTCATTGTATTCTTATGTCAATTTGAAGGGTGGTTTAAAATCATACATATCAGTCATGTTGTTCAATGGCAGAGGTCACATGCCTCTTATGATAGATACAGTAGGGTCAACATCATCTGTTTGTCTCTTCAGATGAGTAAGTGTGTGTTTGTGTTGGGTCTTCCACAGTGTGTCCCCTGAAGTGTAACTTTGATGACAACCTGTGTGGGTGGGAGCAACTCATCCAGGACAGCTTTGATTGGACGAGACGGAGTGGACCAACCCCCTCTGACCTCACTGGACCTACCCAGGATCACACCTCTGGATGTAAGGGGTTAACAAATATGTACAGTTCTACCATTTAAGATAAATGTAATCAATGCCAGATAAAGCGATTCAATATAATATGTAGTGATTAAAAACATATATTATATGTTAGTTTGATCTCTCTGTTTAGCCTGGGTCTGGGTTACAAATACAATTTGAAGCCATTTCAAATACATGTATTATCCTGCTTGAAACAACAGAACTATTAGAACTAACAGAGTGCTGCATAACATGTAAACCCCACACCCATGACACTCCAGACACAATCTATCAAATACAATTTGACGCAGCTCTCGCCCCCCAAAAATATACCAAACGTCTCAAATCCATACATGGAGAGTGGTTAAAAAGTGTTGTCTTTTGTCCAGACGGCTCCTACATGTACATTGAGGGCGACGGCATGCACCATGGGGACTCCGCCCGCCTCCTCAGCTCCACCTGCCAGCTCACAGGCCAGTCCTGCCTGCGCTTCTTCTACCACATTTACGGGCAGGCGACAGCCATGGCCCTCAACATCTACCAGCTGCACCAGGGCAAGGCCACCAAGCTGTGGGCCCGGGTCAACAACCAGGGCCCACAGTGGCATCCTGCTGCCATTGATATTGATCTCCCAGGACCATACCAGGTAGGACCTAGCCATGACTCCAACAGGACTGTCAATATTGTACTGTCAATGCAAAAATGATGGGTCAATACTGTACTGTCAATGCTTGGAACGATCTATCAGCCTAACCTATTAGGCCTTAGCTAGTGGCCTTAGACAGTGATGTCATCACTCGACATCAGAGCGTGGTGTGATGATGTAGAAGGAGTTCCTCCATCTTGTTGTTTCTGCATCAGATCATCATCGAGGGCATCAGAGGCTCGGAACCTGGCACTGACGTGGCTCTGGATGATATCTCCGTCCAGACGGGCTCCTGCTCAGGTAGCGAGCTCCTCACCACGTTTGTAGTTGTTGTTGGTGTTCGTAGCTCTTTGGGCTGTAACCATTAGGTCTTTCTTGCATGCGCCGTTGTTGTGCGACTGTTACGGGATAACAGCCTTAGGATGTGTAGAAAAACATGTGCTCATCTTGTATGCATCTTCACATTGTATAGGTTATTTCGGGATAGGGGACGGTGAGACGTCAGTTACTTCCATTCCAGGGAGAGAGGTTGTCTCACGCCCAGGTAAGCTCAGTCAAAAATAGAGACTTATCTGGTTACATATCGCATTTTTCATGACGTTACTATCCTTCTTACCTTTTCATGATCATGTGTATGAATGCTCTTTGCAGCCTGTGACATCGACTGCAGTTTTGACACCAACCTCTGCAGTTGGGAGCAGACGATAACCGACGCTTTTGATTGGACCTGGCAGAGTGGCTCCACCCCCACCCTGATGACCGGCCCATCGTTTGACCACACACGTGGAGGTAATGTTGATTTCTTATCATCTGTAAAATAATTCGGGTCATGGTCCTGAGGGGCCAAGGTGACGATGTTCAAACAGTCAATGAACAGAATGAAAAGTTCTCTTTCAACACCAAAACATTCTGTAAATTCCACTGCTATCTTTTTTTAATCTCTAATCGTATCTCTCTCTAACACGCTATTCACTGTAACCCGGCTCTACTCCACACCAGATACCACTGGTCACTACCTGTACATCGAGGCTAGCATGGTGTCCTACGGGGACACGTCCCGTCTAATCAGCTCCGAGTGCTCTGAGCCGGGGCCCCAGTGTCTCCAGTTCTGGTACCACATGCACGGCTCAGCACAGACCATGGGCCTGCACGTCTATCTGCTCCAGGGACGCTTTGCCGATGGGGTGTGGTGGAAGAGGAACGAACAGGGAGATGCATGGAGACTGGCCCAGGTGGACCTCAACACCACTGGTCCCTTCCAGGTATGGAGATCCAGAGTCACATCACTATGGCTGGCTGAAAGGGGTCGAGGGTGGTGGTTTTTGGGAAAGACTTTGTAGTACGCATTGGCTGAATATAGTTTCAAAGTTCTTCCTGCAACATTATCTCCTGAGCAGAGTGTGCTGATGTGGGGGGTTGACCTTTGAATTTTCAACTTCAGATCATCTTCGAGGGACGTAGGGGATCAAACGATGAGTCTGACGTGGCCATAGATGACGTGTCTCTTCATCGTGGAAACTGTGCCGGTAGGAGAACACTGTCTTTGGTCTTTAGATGACATAACAATGCAAACTATGTGGAGGGGATTTCGTTTTGTAACTGTGATGCTGCTTTGCTGCAGATCTGATTAAGCCAACAGCACCTGCAACCCCTGGCCCAATCACAACTCAGAAGCCTGTGACTCCTCCTGTCTATAACTCCACTCTACAACCACCAATCCCAACCACTGAGAGACCACTGCCCCCGACTACAGCAAGTCCAGTCAACCCAACCACAGAGAAACCTCTACCTCCAACCACAGAAGGTCCACAACCCCCAACCACAGCAGGTCCTGTGAACCCGACCACACAGAAACCTGTACCTCCAACCACAGAAAGACCACAACCTCCAACCACAGCAGGTCCTGTGAACCCGACCACACAGAAACCTCTTCCTCCAACCACAGAAAGACCCCAGCCTCCAACCACAGCAGGTCCTGTGAACCCGACCACACAGAAACCTCTTCCTCCAACCACAGAAAGACCCCAGCCTCCAACCACAGCAGGTCCTGTGAACCCGACCACACAGAAACCTCTTCCTCCAAACACAGAAAGACCACAACCTCCAACCACAGCAGGTCCTGTGAACCCGACCACACAGAAACCTCTTCCTCCAACCACAGAAAGACCACAACCTACAACTACAGCAGGTCCTGTGAACCCGACCACACAGAAACCTCTACCTTCAACCACAGCTGGACCAGAACCTCCAACCACAGCAAGTCCTGCTAGCCCAACCACAGAGAAACCAAAACCTCCAACCACAGAAAGACCCCAGCCTCCAACCACAGAAAGACCCCAGCCTCCAACAACCATGAGGCCAAGTGAGTTTTCAAATAATCATAAAAAGCTACTTAAACTTCAACTGCCCTGACATGACATGATTTTATACTCAAATGATGATTTGTTTTATTTTCACTCTAGCGTTCTCTTGCCCTAAGAACAGCCACTACACCACATGTATCTCAGCCTGCCAGCCCACCTGTAAGTACCTGCATGGCCCCCCTGCCTGCCAAGCTGACGAGTCCTGTGTGGAGGGCTGTGTGTGTGACGACGGCTTTGCACTCAAACAGAGAGTGTGCGTGCCCATCCAGCAGTGCGGCTGCGTGGACCGTAGTGGTAATGTCCATCAAGTGAGTAAAGATGTCCATCATTCAGACTGGTGCTCGCATCCACAGTACTATTTGAAACTCGGACTGGAGCAAACAATTTAGTCCGATTCAACAGAATTGAACAAGCTAATGACATTCATCATTTGCTTTCCAGTTTGACGAAGTGTGGTACACAGAGCACTGCAGTGAGAAGTGTGAGTGTGAAGAAAAGCATGGAGTGGGAGTGATTGATTGTGACGACAAAGACGAGTGTGATGATGACTCTGTTTGCCTTCAAAACGAGCAGGGCCAGTATCACTGTAAATCTACAGGTAAGCCCACAACTCAGAAACCATAACATAAACCATCTCTCTACTATTTATTGATGGAAAACCTGTCAAATGGATTGATACATTTTGAGTGTCCAGATCGAACGACATTACTCAGATTGAGACTAGTTGTGGTTCATCGACATTGTTGTCTCTTCAAGACTTCAGCGAGTGCAGCATCAACGGAGACCCAGAGTACAGGACCTTTGACGACATGAAGCACGAGTTTGAGGGACGCTACTCCTACATCCTGGTCCAGACCACTGACCTGTCAAAGAACCTTCCAGAAATTTACATCGAGGGCATCAATGAACTGATTGACGACCACGATGGAGAACAAAACAGTATCGGTGAGGACAGCAGTCACAGAGACAGCAGCAGTGAACAGGACAGCAGTGATGAAGACAGTACAGAGGACAGTGATGCCATGCGTCTGAGAGGCCTGAAGATCCGCGTCTACAACCACACCGTGGAATTTAAGAAAAACAGGAAACTGGTGGTGTGTATTCAGGTCTAAAGACTGTCAGTCTGTCTGTCCCTCAGTCTGTATGTCTGTGGCTTGTGTTTTGGATTTGTGCCTGTGGGGGTGTGGGAGAGAGAGAGAGAGAGAGAGAGAGAGAGAGAGAGAGAGAGAGAGAGAGAGAGAGAGAGAGAGAAGCCCAATTGACACGTGCCAGATCAGGTATGAGAGAGATACGTGAAGAGACTGATGACAGGATTTTGGAACACCTACTAAAAGTGTGTTTGAGTGAGTGTGACAGGTCTTTGGAACACTACCTAAATCTCACTCTCGCTCTCACTCTCTCTCTCTCTGTCTCTCTCTCTCTCTCTCTCTCTCTCTCTAAAGGAAGCAGAATTTACACATTTAAACCACACTCATCCTCTGTCTCTCTTTTGATTTCTCTCTCTCTCATTCTCTCTTTCTATGTGTCCCCCTCTACCTCTAGCTGGATGGAAGGATCACTCGTACCCCTGTCTCCCCGACCAGTGGTCTACAGATTCGTGAGCGATCCTCTCGTATCTACCTGAAGACAGACTTTGGCCTCTCTGTAGAGTTTGATGGGCACAAAAGAGCAGGTGACACTGACTTCCTTGATTATTTTCCATTTCCTGTTACAACATCAATCCTAATCTAATGAGGAAGTCCAGTAAACATATCCAAATAATCAAACAACCCTTGAATCACTACGATTGAATTACCCTTTATTCACTGTAGTGACCAATTGTTGTCTCAGACTATGTACTCTTAGTCAAATATATATTTTTTTTTCTGGTGTAAAAATTAACTGAACAAGACATTGATTATTCTGTGCAGAGATTGTCCTGCCACACGTGTACAAGAGGAGGGTCGGGGGCCTTTGTGGGAATTTTGATGGTAAACGGAAAAACGACCTGATGAAGCCAACCGGTGACAAGGCCAAGAATGTACAGGAATTTGGCGAGAGCTGGAGAGCGACAGACGACCTGCTGATAATCCGGAGGAGGTAGTAACAAGCTCAACGATTGGATGAAGTGTTATTAGGGTTCCTCCGGTAGGAGGACCCTATTGTTATTGTTGGCTTTTTTCAGTATTATTATGTTTTTCCTCTGGGAGTCAATGGCAGCCCCTAGACCAGTATTGTAAAAAGTTGTGAAATTTGGCATGTTGAAACTGCAGAGCATTACTAACTACCATACCAAACATGGCCCATGTGAAACAATAGGTGGCGCTACAGGCCACACCCCAATATGTCAATTTTCAAAGTGATGCCCTTTGCAGACCATAAGTCCCAAAATTCAGAAATGTAGTACATATGCCTTACTGCTCATGAAGAACAAAAAAGCCTCAAAACCTATAGCGGCCGCCTTATCGGATTTTTCTGTACAATAAAGATTTGTCCAAAACAACAAAACTATTCTCCTCATGAACCGTAGCTCCGATTGACTTGAAATACGAAACTGATTTGTAAGACATATGTCTTTGTATAGGGTGATAAGCAATGAGTAATATATTACAAAATGGCTAAATTATTAACATAAGGGTGAATTTGCACCTGTGGCACATATTTCATGTCCATAAATAAGTGCCACATTGCCCTAGGGACTTGATCTGTTCCACACACGAGGAACATGTTACCATGTGCAAAGGCAACTTAATATCTCCAAAATGATTAAATTAAAGGAAATCTAATGTATTGCTAACGCTAAAATAATGCTTTACACATCCGCCGATACGCTGATTCAATCACATGTTCATATGAAGACAATGTTTAGTACACAAATCTGAGAAAAGGTTGAATGTAAGATGAAAAGCAGATTTATTGAATATGCATGCTTCGCTACTGCATGCTCCTCAGTGCGCGTGCTCCAAATTCTCACACACACATCCTGGCCCCTTGACACACGCGCGAGCTTGGTGAGATGCACACACATCCAAGCTTTTTTGAAAAGGGTGGGTTGACCATGCCCCCCCCCCTCACTCCTTGGTTTTGACAGAAGGCCCTTGTGGATCTTTGTGTTATTGCATTTCTGATTTTGTATGGAATGGTAAAAAGTTGTTCAAGTTCTGAAACATTGAAAGTATAGGCCTTGAGTAACTACCACACCACAAATGACCCACCATTGCCCATAGGAGGCGCTACAGGCCACGCCCCAATTAGTCCATTTTCAAAGTGATGGCATTCCCACCCCATCAGTCTAAAATGTCTAAAACTTGCTATACATGCCTTATTTATCATGGGAAACCATACAGTGGCCCCCCTGACAGTCCTCCATGTACGGTGAATGTTTTGAAAAAAGTACAAATATCTTATGAACCATGACTCCAATTGACTTACAATTCGGTATGTATGTATAGGCCACATATGTAGTTATGCTAGTTTGAGACCACAATAGCTATGGAAATAAGAGTGAGATGCAGAGAGGCGAAAAAGAAAAGCATGAAAGTGCAACACCCTCCCACTACCATTATCTCTAATTCACTCTCCTGAGTCTCATCTGTGTTGTATGTCTGCAAACTGCTATAGTATGGGCCAACACGAAAGTTATAAAGTCATTGGACTCGTTTGGGGAGGGTGTTGTGTTTCAAGTTTCCGTTAATTTACTACTGACAGTCTTTAATGTAAGTGACGTGGTGACGTCATTGCCTACATATGTTATGTTTCATGTCGTGTTACATGGTTTCAGTTGACGCTAGTGATGGGAAGTTCGTATCATTTTAAGGATTCGGTTCTTTGAATCTTGTTCATTAAAAGAACAAATCATTTTTCGAGTCATTCGTTCATTTCACCGGGGGTGGGGGGGTGGGGGGGGTGTTGCCCAACATCTGATAACCAATTCCCTGGCCTGAATAGGTCCACTATTGCAAACATATAGCCTACATATAAACAGAAAATAATACAAATAATCCTGCATTAAATACAAAGCATCATGACACTTTGTATGATTTGAAATGATTCATTATCGCACTAGCATTTAATTATCACGCCACACAATTACACCGCACAGAACTGTAGGTAAAGTTACAAAAAAACTTGCAAAAATGACCAAAATAACAAAACCTGTAATCAATCAAATCAAAGATTGATGTAACCTGTAAACAAAGAACGAATATCATTCACGTCTAAGTTTTAGTGCTCTAACATAAGAGTTTGCAAACGTGTCTGTTAGTGACAGATGACAAACAATTACATGTTCAAAGGGCTTTAAACAGGTTTAATATCCATTGTCCCCATGCACCTTTAAGAAGAGGAAAGAAGAAGTAGGTAGTTAATTTCATGGCGCAGATGTCACATTCTCATTGGGGTCTGAGCCCCCCTAAAGGTCTGATCCTAGAATTGCCCCTGAGATCAACTCAAGAAAAGTTTCAATATCCGTGGTTGTCAAGCCATTTTCGGGCAACTTTGAAAACAGTGTCGCGGTATAATGTATTGATTGTGGGTGGCATGTTTTTGGGCTACTTCTAAACCTCATGCGGCCACCGCGTTTCTGCCTTGGCGTGACCTGCGTTGGGAGAGAGGAAAACAGCATGGATGGGGATAGTGTGTGGGCAGAGCGAGCAGTCGTGGTTCATAACCTACGCACACTTCCTTTAGTAAAGTGTATCCTCACTTTGGTAAAGTTATTGTTGCTCCGTGTCACTGTAAGGTGGTGATAGGAAGCCGCATGATTAAATAATGTGTTGTAATGAACCAATGAAATCTGAGGATAGCAGAAAACAAGGAAAATATTAATCCACCAGTAATTTTGACATTTTAACTATGGAGGCATCTATTGGATAAGTGGGGTAACTCCTCTGTTATTCACCAAACAACTATTGGGCTGGTTTTCGGGCATTTGGGGCTGGTTTTGAGCACTCGTTGGGCTGCAAATGTTTGCCGTATCTGGCAACCCTGAACTCAGGTGTGATGTCATTCCCAGTACTGAGTCAAAGCTTTTAAAGAATGGATCTCTGCATGATGGGCCTGACCAGAGCACAGGTGGCATTACAGAACATGCTTCAAAGTTGTCACTTTCAAAAGGGTGGCGTTTTGACCCAGTCAGGCCAAGATGTTTGAAAGTTGGTTAGCATGCGTTATTGCTCATGGGGAACAAAAAAAGTCTCAAGAACCGATAATGTCGGCACTATAGAGTTTTCTCTACAGTGACAATTTGTGAAGAATTAAAAAATATGACTTAAAATCAGCCATTGCTCCAATTGTCTTGAACTGTTGTGTACATGTATGAAATACGTGTCTGTATCATGTCAATTTAGCAAAAGTTTGCAATGTTGTGGAGGAACCTGCCATTGCTGCCGGCAGCTAGATTTTTTTATTTGTGTTTTTTGTTGAAAATATGTGGACAAAATTACAGTAAATTCGATTTATGTTGGTTTTCATGACTGTTTCTATTTTTGTGCTCAGGCGATCGTCTCCCCGTCGCGGCTCCTCCTCACTCCCAGGTAAACTCAGTCAAAAATAGAGACTTATCTGGTTACATATTGCATTTTTCATGACATGTTACTATCCTTCTTACCTTTTCACGATCATGTATATGAATGCTCTCTGCAGCCTGTGACATCGACTGCAGTTTCGACACCAACCTCTGCAGTTGGGAGCAGACGATAACCGACGCTTTTGATTGGACCTGGCAGAGTGGCTCCACCCCCACCCTGATGACCGGCCCATCGTTTGACCACACACGTGGAGGTAATGTTGATTTCTTATCATCTGTAAAATAATTTGGGTCATGGTCCTGAGGGGCCAAGGTGACGATGTTCAAACAGTCAATGAACAGAATGAAAAGTTCTCTTTCAACACCAAAACATACTGTAAATTCCACTGCTATCTTTTTTTAATCTCTAATCGTATCTCTCTCTAACACGCTATTCACTGTAACCCCGGCTCTACTCCACACCAGATACCACTGGTCATTACCTGTACATCGAGGCTAGCATGGTGTCCTACGGGGACACGTCCCGTCTAATCAGCTCCGAGTGCTCTGAGCCGGGGCCCCAGTGTCTCCAGTTCTGGTACCACATGCACGGCTCAGCACAGACCATGGGCCTGCACGTCTATCTGCTCCAGGGACGCTTTGCCGATGGGGTGTGGTGGAAGAGGAACGAACAGGGAGATGCATGGAGACTGGCCCAGGTGGACCTCAACACCACTGGTCCCTTCCAGGTATGGAGATCCAGAGTCACATGACTATGGCTGGCTGAAAGGGGTCGAGGGTGGTGGTTTTTGGGAATTACTTTGTAGTACGCATTGGCTGAATATAGTTTCAAAGTTCTTCCTGCAACATTATCTCCTGAGCAGAGTGTGCTGATGTGGGGGGTTGACCTTTGAACTTTCAACTTCAGATCATCTTCGAGGGACGTAGGGGATCAAACGATGAGTCTGACGTGGCCATAGATGACGTGTCTCTTCATCGTGGAAACTGTGCCGGTAGGAGAACTCTGTCTTTGGTCTTTAGATGACATAACAATGCAAACTATGTGGAGGGGATTTTGTTTTGTAACTGTGATGCTGCTTTGCTGCAGATCTGATTAAACCAACAGCACCAGCAACCCCTGGCCCAATCACAACTCAGAAGCCTGTGACTCCTCCTGTCTATACCTCCACTCTACAACCACCAATCCCAACCACTGAGAGACCACTGCCCCCGACTACAGCAAGTCCAGTCAACCCAACCACAGAGAAACCTCTACCTCCAACCACAGAAAGTCCACTGCCCCCGACTACAGCAAGTCCTGTGGACCCGACCACACAGAAACCTCTTCCTCCAACCACAGAAGGTCCACAACCTCCAACCACAGCAGGTCCTGTGAACCCGACCACACAGAAACCTGTACCTCCAACCACAGAAAGACCACAACCTACAACTACAGCAGGTCCTGTGAACCCGACCACACAGAAACCTGAACCTCCAACCACAGAAAGACCCCAGCCTCCAACCACAGAAAGACCCCAGCCTCCAACCACAGAAAGACCCCAGCCTCCAACAACCATGAGGCCAAGTGAGTTTTCAAATAATCATAAAAAGCTACTTAAACTTCAACTGCCCTAACATGACATGATTTTATACTCAAATGATGATTTGTTTTATTTTCACTCTAGCGCCCTCTTGCCCTAAGAACAGCCACTACACCACATGTATCTCAGCCTGCCAGCCCACCTGTAAGTACCTGCATGGCCCCCCTGCCTGCCAAACTGACGAGCCCTGTGTGGAGGGCTGTGTGTGTGACGACGGCTTTGCACTCAAACAGAGAGTGTGCGTGCCCATCCAGCAGTGCGGCTGCGTGGACCGTAGTGGTAATGTCCATCAAGTGAGTAAAGATGTCCATCATTCAGACTGGTGCTCGCATCCACAGTACTATTTGAAACTTCGGACTGGAGCAAACAATTTAGTCCGATTCAACAGAATAGAACAAGCTAATGACATTCATCATTTGCTTTCCAGTTTGACGAAGTGTGGTACACAGAGCACTGCAGTGAGAAGTGTGAGTGTGAAGAAAAGCATGGAGTGGGAGTGATTGATTGTGACGACAAAGACGAGTGTGATGATGACTTCTGTTTGCCTTCAAAACGAGCAGGGCCAGTATCACTGTAAATCTACAGGTAAGCCCACAACTCAGAAACCATAACATAAACCATCTCTCTACTATTTATTGATGGAAAACCTGTCAAATGGATTGATACATTTTGAGTGTCCAGATCGAACGACAGTTACTCAGATTGAGACTAGTTGTGGTTCATCGACATTGTTCGTCTCTTCTAGACTTCAGCGAGTGCAGCATCAACGGAGACCCAGAGTACAGGACCTTTGACGACATGAAGCACGAGTTTGAGGGACGCTACTCCTACATCCTGGTCCAGACCACTGACCTGTCAAAGAACCTTCCAGAAATTTACATCGAGGGCATCAATGAACTGATTGACGACCACGATGGAGAACAAAACAGTATCGGTGAGGACAGCAGTCACAGAGACAGCAGCAGTGAACAGGACAGCAGTGATGAAGACAGTACAGAGGACAGTGATGCCATGCGTCTGAGAGGCCTGAAGATCCGCGTCTACAACCACACCGTGGAATTTAAGAAAAACAGGAAACTGGTGGTGTGTATTCAGGTCTAAAGACTGTCAGTCTGTCTGTCCCTCAGTCTGTATGTCTGTGGCTTGAATTTTGGATTTGTGCCTGTGGGGGTATGTGGGGGGGGGAGTGTTTTGTGTGTGAGAGAGAGAGAGAGAGAGAGAGAGAGAGAGAGAGAGAGAGAGAGAGAGGTGAGTCAAATTGACACTTGCCAGATCAGATATGGGAGATCTGTGAAGAGACTGATGACAGTATTTTGGAACAACTACTGAAAGTATTACTCACGTAGCAATCTTGTTGTGTTTGAGTGAGTGTGACAGGTCTTTGAAACTTTCCCAAAATCTCTCTCTCTCTCTAAAGGAAGCAGCATTTACACATTTAAACCACACTCATCCTCTGTCTCTCTTTTGATTTCTCTCTCTCTCATTCTCTCTTTCTATTTGTCCCCCTCTACCTCTAGCTGGATGGAAGGATCACTCGTACCCCTGTCTCCCCGACCAGTGGTCTACAGATTCGTGAGCGATCCTCTCGTATCTACCTGAAGACAGACTTTGGCCTCTCTGTAGAGTTTGATGGGCACAAAAGAGCAGGTGACACGACTTCCTCGATTATTTTCCATTTCCTGTTACAACATCAATCCTAATCTAATGAGGAAGTCCAGTAAACATATCCAAAGAATCAAACAACCCTTGAATCACTACTATTGAATTACCCTTAATTCACTGTAGTGACCAATTCTTGTCTCAGACTATGTATTCTTAGTCAAATATTAGTTTTTTTTATGGTGTAAAAATTAACTGAACAAGACATTGATTATTCTGTGCAGAGATTGTCCTGCCACACGTGTACAAGAGGAGGGTCGGGGGCCTTTGTGGGAATTTTGATGGTAAACACAAAAATGACCTGATGAAGCCGACCGGTGACCAGGCCAAGAATGTACAGGAATTTGGCGAGAGCTGGAGAGTGACAGACGACCTGCTGATAATCCGGAGGAGGTACTAACAAGCTCAACGATTGGATGAAGTGTTATTTTTTATTTGTGTTTTTTATTGAAAGTATGTGGACAAACATTACAGTAAATTTGATTGATGCTGGTTTTCATGACTGTTTCTATTTTTGTGCTCAGGCGAACTTCTCCCCGTCGCGGCTCCTCCTCACTCCAAGGTAAGCTCAGTCAAAAATAGAGACTTATCTGGTTACATGTTGCGTTTTTTCATCAAATGTTACTATCCTTCTTACCTTTTCACGATCATGTATATGAATGCTCTCGGCAGCCTGTGACATCGACTGCAGTTTCGACACCAACCTCTGCAGTTGGGAGCAGACGATAACCGACGCTTTTGATTGGACCTGGCAGAGTGGCTCCACCCCCACCCTGATGACCGGCCCATCGTTTGACCACACACGTGGAGGTAATGTTGATTTCTTATCATCTGTAAAATAATTTGGGTCATGGTCCTGAGGGGCCAAGGTGACGATGTTCAAACAGTCAATGAACAGAATGAAAAGTTCTCTTTCAACACCAAAACATTCTGTAAATTCCACTGCTATCTTTTTTTAATCTCTAATCGTATCTCTCTCTAACACGCTATTCACTGTAACCCCGGCTCTACTCCACACCAGATACCACTGGTCACTACCTGTACATCGAGGCTAGCATGGTGTCCTACGGGGACACGTCCCGTCTAATCAGCTCCGAGTGCTCTGAGCCGGGGCCCCAGTGTCTCCAGTTCTGGTACCACATGCACGGCTCAGCACAGACCATGGGCCTGCACGTCTATCTGCTCCAGGGACGCTTTGCCGATGGGGTGTGGTGGAAGAGGAACGAACAGGGAGATGCATGGAGACTGGCCCAGGTGGACCTCAACACCACTGGTCCCTTCCAGGTATGGAGATCCAGAGTCACATGACTATGGCTGGCTGAAAGGGGTCGAGGGTGGTGGTTTTTGGGAAAGACTTTGTAGTACGCATTGGCTGAATATAGTTTCAAAGTTCTTCCTGCAACATTATCTCCTGAGCAGAGTGTGCTGATGTGGGGGGTTGACCTTTGAACTTTCAACTTCAGATCATCTTCGAGGGACGTAGGGGATCAAACGATGAGTCTGACGTGGCCATAGATGACGTGTCTCTTCATCGTGGAAACTGTGCCGGTAGGAGAACTCTGTCTTTGGTCTTTAGATGACATAACAATGCAAACTATGTGGAGGGGATTTTGTTTTGTAACTGTGATGCTGCTTTGCTGCAGATCTAATTAAACCAACAGCACCAGCAACCCCTGGCCCAACCACAACTCAGAAGCCTGTGACTCCTCCTGTCTATAACTCCACTCTACAACCACCAGTCCCAACCACTGAGAGACCACTGCCCCCGACTACAGCAAGTCCAGTCAACCCAACCACAGAGAAACCTCTACCTCCAACCACAGAAAGTCCACTGCCCCCGACTACAGCAAGTCCTGTGGACCCGACCACACAGAAACCTCTTCCTCCAACCACAGAAGGTCCACAACCTCCAACCACAGCAGGTCCTGTGAACCCGACCACACAGAAACCTGAACCTCCAACCACAGAAAGACCCCAGCCTCCAACCACAGAAAGACCCCAGCCTCCAACCACAGAAAGACCCCAGCCTCCAACCACAGAAAGACCCCAGCCTCCAACAACCATGAGGCCAAGTGAGTTTTCACATAATCATAAAAAGCTACTTAAACTTCAACTGCCCTGACATGTTTCCTTTTATACTCAAATGATGATTTGTTTTATTTTCACTCTAGCGCCCTCTTGCCCTAAGAACAGCCACTACACCACATGTATCTCAGCCTGCCAGCCCACCTGTAAGTACCTGCATGGCCCCCCTGCCTGCCAAGCTGATGAGCCCTGTGTGGAGGGCTGTGTGTGTGACGACGGCTTTGCACTCAAACAGAGAGTGTGCGTGCCCATCCAGCAGTGCGGCTGCGTGGACCGTAGTGGTAATGTCCATCAAGTGAGTAAAGATGTCCATCATTCAGACTGGTGCTCGCATCCACAGTACTATTTGAAACTTGGACTGGAGCAAACAATTTAGTCCGATTCAACAGAATTGAACAAGCTAATGACATTCATCATTTGCTTTCCAGTTTGACGAAGTGTGGTACACAGAGCACTGCAGTGAGAAGTGTGAGTGTGAAGAAAAGCATGGAGTGGGAGTGATTGATTGTGACGACAAAGACGAGTGTGATGATGACTTCTGTTTGCCTTCAAAACGAGCAGGGCCAGTATCACTGTAAATCTACAGGTAAGCCCACAACTCAGAAACCATAACATAAACCATCTCTCTACTATTTATTGATGGAAAACCTGTCAAATAGTTTGATACATTTTGAGTGTCCAGATCGAACGACGTTACTCAGATTGAGACTAGTTGTGGTTCATCGTCATTGTCGTCTCTTCTAGACTTCAGCGAGTGCAGCATCAACGGAGACCCAGAGTACAGGACCTTTGACGACATGAAGCACGAGTTTGAGGGACGCTACTCCTACATCCTGGTCCAGACCACTGACCTGTCAAAGAACCTTCCAGAAATTTACATCGAGGGCATCAATGAACTGATTGACGACCGCGATGGAGAACAAAACAGTATCGGTGAGGACAGCAGTCACAGCGACAGCAGCAGTGAACAGGACAGCAGTGATGAAGACAGTACAGAGGACAGTGATGCCATGCGTCTGAGAGGCCTGAAGATCCGCGTCTACAACCACACCGTGGAATTTAAGAGAAACAGGAAACTGGTGGTGTGTATTCAGGTCTAAAGACTGTCAGTCTGTCTGTCCCTCAGTCTGTATGTCTGTGGCTTGTTTTTTGGACTTGTGCCTGTGGGGGTGTGGGTGAGAGAGAGAGAGAGAGAGAGAGAGAGAGAGAGAGAGAGAGAGAGAGAGAGAGAGAGAGAGAGAGAGAGAGAGAGAGAGAGAGAGAGAGAGAGAGAGAGAGAGAGAGAGAGAGAGAGAGAGAGAGAGAGAGAGAGTATTACTCACATAGCAATATTGTTGTGTTTGAGTGAGTGTGACAGGTCTTTGGAACTTTCCCAAAATCTCTCTCTCTCTCTCTCTCTAAAGGAAGCAGAATTTACACATTTAAACCTCAGTCATCCTCTGTCTCTCTTTTGATTTCTCTCTCTCTCATTCTTTCTTTCTATTTGTCCCCCTCTACCTCTAGCTGGATGGAAGGATCACTCGTACCCCTGTCTCCCCAACCAGTGGTCTACAGATTCGTGAGCGATCCTCTCGTATCTACCTGAAGACAGACTTTGGCCTCTCTGTAGAGTTTGATGGGCACAAAAGAGCAGGTGACACGACTTCCTCGATTATTTTCCATTTCCTGTTACAACATCAATCCTAATCTAATGAGGAAGTCCAGTAAACATATCCAAAGAATCAAACAACCCTTGAATCACTACTATTGAATTACCCTTAATTCACTGTAGTGACCAATTCTTGTCTCAGACTATGTATTCTTAGTCAAATATTAGTTTTTTTTATGGTGTAAAAATTAACTGAACAAGACATTGATTATTCTGTGCAGAGATTGTCCTGCCACACGTGTACAAGAGGAGGGTCGGGGGCCTTTGTGGGAATTTTGATGGTAAACACAAAAATGACCTGATGAAGCCAACCGGTGACCAGGCCAAGAATGTACAGGAATTTGGCGAGAGCTGGAGAGCGACAGACGACCTGCTGATAATCCGGAGGAGGTACTAACAAGCTCAACGATTGGATGAAGTGTTATTTTTTATTTGTTTTTTATTGAAAATATGTGGACAAAACATTAAAGTAAATTCGATTGACGTTGGTTTTCACGACTGTTTCTATTTTTGTGCTCAGGCCATAGTCTCCCCCTTGTGGCTCCTCCTCAGTTTGAGATGAGACTGCCAGGTTTCTCCACGGCCAGGTGTGTTGATCATGGTTCAGCTCTTCTACAACTCAGAGGTGCTTCTGGACACTTACAGCCACGTTGATGAACTCCCCCCTCTCAATCTCTCACCAGGACGCTGAAAACAATCCTGTGATGCTGAGGCCTGTTATGGAGCTTTCTAAATAGCATTGCCCCGTCTGTCCACAGATCATAACGTTTTCCCATGTGACTCCTGTATACAGCACCCCACAAATGTATTAAAAAGAAGTGTCACACCCACAAATGTCCTATTCATTCCAAAACTATGTATATATGACAATTATTTACTATTTTACTTTTACTTTTTAGGATTAAGTGATTATACCATTTATTGGGCTGAGCCAGGCATAACATGGAATTCATGTATAACATATTCGGTAACACTTAATGCTGGTATTTTTGTTATTTGTTCTACAAAATGTGTTTTAATCATAATAGTATTTATCTGTGCTCAGTACTAACACGTTAGCCTGGTCCTAACCGGACTCTCGTACATTGCATTTGTACATAGAGTCTGGGCTCGATCCATTGACAAGCGTTAACTTCCTTGAAGGCGGGTACTCTGTTGAAGTTTAAAACTATTGGTTCTGCCCAGAGCCACTCTGGATCTGGCATAACCAATCGCTAGCGTTCGCCTTAACCAACTCTTTCACCACTAACGGAAAGCTGGAAAAATCAAACGAACCCCGTGGGAATCTGTAATAATGCCAAAGGAACACTTGTGAGATGCAATATTACCAGGGAAGGTCTAGAACACGGGTGATTTTTTGACTTCACAGTCTACATGTGTCGTTTCTAACCCCAAAAAACACCTGCCGAAGCAAGCTCGATAACATAACATCATTCCTATCAGCGCCACCTAGTGGCTCCTGTAGATAATGATTTGCCTAAGCCACATTATCACAGGATCAAAGATTGTTCTTGCTCCGGTTTTAACTTCTGGGCACAGCGCACAAACTACGTGGTTTTTCCTGTTTCCATGTTGTTGAGAAATGAGAAGGTCAAATATTTTAAATTGTAAAGTACCCGATATGCATCATACCTGCATGTCTGAATAGACACACTGGAATCACTGGATTGTACCTAAACATTTCTGCATTATTTAGTAAAACTCTTTACCCAAAGAAACAGGTAAGACTGGAAAATAATCTGTCAGACAATGTGGGTGTGTGTGTGTGCCTGTGTGGAAATATGTGTATAAGTCTTCACACTGTATACAACTGTAAGACATCAGTATGGATGGCTGGACTTTGCTGGTGTTTCTGATGCCACTGATCCAACTTAACATATATGGAGGTATGGAACAAGAATATTTAAACTTTATGACTTTGTACATTCTCAGTGTTTATATCTACTGTAGAGCTTTTTGAGACAGAGCTTTTAAAAAGGTTAGTTATAGGATCCTTTTCAGGTCTGTATTTTTAAATATTGAACCCTTTAATGACTAAAATAACCATCTCGGTTTCTAAGCTGCTCCTGAAAACAGTTACATTTGCAACTTTAAAGTTTACAACTTTAAAATTCATTTTGTTTTATATCTAGTTACAAACAGCCCTATATTATCACAGTGTGGTATTATGTTTTGTTGAATCTATATTGTTAATATATTTAACTAGTACGTTCATGTACTATTTGATCTAGGGATGCACCGATACCGATACCAGTACATTTAATTTATTCATTTAGCAAACGCTTTTATCCAAAGCAACTTCCACTAGAGAGCATTACAAAAGTGCATAGGTCAGAGATCATAAACAACAAGATTGCCTCCAAAAAATTGCGGCCAGCCAAAACATGAAGCATACATTGTGAAAAGCAAAGAAGTGCCAATGGGAAGAAACATAAGAGCATGTAGTTAAACTAGTTGCAATTAGACAATGTGAACCTCAAAAGTGCAAGAGTGTACCTGTAGGAAAGCAAGCAACAGTAATATAATCCACAGTGAGTACAAGAACATAAATCAGTTTCAACTAACCAACAAGTCCCTCAATAAGAGTCATTGTGTTCCTGGAGGCCTTTTCTTGAAGGTGGGGAGAAAGTCAGTGTCTCTGATGGGGGTGGGGAGATGATTCCACCATTGGGGGGGGCCAGACAGGAGAAGAGCTGGGGTTGGCAGGATTTTAATGAAATCTCATCACCATAACTGTTAAAAGATCAAACAAGCCTTGGACCTGGACATCTGTAACATTCCATCTTGTCCTGTTTAAAGGTCTCAGTAATTGGGCAAAACGGTCCGATTAAAGTAACAATAGTAAAGAAATGTGTACAGTAGTATTTAACTTCATACTCACAACAGAATCCTTGTGGTTGATGGACAGACAAGCCTGTTACTGTAATCTGCCAGTTAATGGGTTCAACAAAGTTGTTAAAGTGCCTTTAGAATGTATTAAAACTCCATCACTTAAAATATTATGTTACAGACTTAACTTTTAATTTAAAAGCAATTGCCATCAATATACACACAATACCCTATATTGACCAACTGGAAACTTGTTAAAGGGCATTAGCATTTTTGTAAAACTGAAATCCCTTTTGAGTATTCAGGTCCTTTGCTATGTTACACCAAATTTAGATGAGCCACATATTTTTTTCTTTCATCGTCCTTAAGATGTCTATAAATTGATGAAGAAAATTATTTTCTGCAACAGTTTCCAGATGCACTGTGTGTAGTTTGAAAAATATTTTTGGTTTGTGTTCAGTATTATTTTAGTGTATTAGTATAGAGAAAAAGCCACCTACCTCCAGCTCTCCTGAATCCACCCCTGAACCTGTCCTTTCACCACCACCTCCTCCACCCCTCCATCCAATACAGCTGCCTTGGATTCCTCCACCCCTGCTGTCATCCCAGACACCTCGTCAGCCTCCACCCAGCCTACTACCACAGCCACCTCTACTTCAGCTTCTGCTCCATCCCTGCCATCCACTACATCCTCCGCCTCTCCATCCATCCCAGCTACCTCCTCATCCACCACTTCATCCAGTACACAGGGTAGGTCTAACCCTAACCCAGCTCTCCTACCTCTGTGCCCTGCAAAATCAATGTTGACTAAAGATATGTATTATCAAAATTTGATCGATTAAAACTGCAACTAAAGTCTCTTGTGTTGTTTTCTGAAGCCCTTAGCACCATTGCCAGTCCAACACCAGCAGGAACCAGTGCAGAGACGATGTCACTAACTACTTCTATATCAACTCAAGCACCACTAACCACTAGATCCACCCCAGTACCACTAACTAGTTCTCAATCCATCACAGTACCAACAACTAGTCCTGTTTCTACCATGGCACCACTAACTAGTACAACATCTACCCCGGTACCAATAACTAGTCCTGACTCTACCATGGCACCACTAACTAGTCCTACATCTACCCCAGTACCAATAACTATTCCTACATCTACCCCATTACCACTAACCACTAGATCCACCCCAGTACCACAAACTAGTTCTCCATCCACCATGGTACCACTAACTAGTCCTGACTCTACCATGGCACCACTAACTAGTCCTACATCTACCCCAGTACTACTAACTAGTCCTACATCTACCCCATTACCACTAACCACTACATCCATCCCTGTACCACTAACTAGCTATCCATCCACCTCAATAACAATAACTAATTCTGACTCTACCATGGCACCACTAACTCGTCCTACATCTACCACAGTACCACTAACTAGTTATCCATCCACCCTGGTACCACTAACTAGTTCTCCATCCACCACAGTACCAACAACTAGTCCTGTTTCTACCATGGCACCACTAACTAGTACAACATCTACCCCGGTACCAATAACTAGTCCTGACTCTACCATGGCACCACTAACTAGTCCTACATCTACCCCAGTACCAATAACTAGTTCTCCATCCACCACAGTACCAACAACTAGTCCTGTTTCTACCATGGCACCACTAACTAGTACAACATCTACCCCGGTACCAATAACTAGTCCTGACTCTACCATGGCACCACTAACTAGTCCTACATCTACCCCATTACCACTAACCACTAGATCCACCCCAGTACCACAAACTAGTTCTCCATCCACCATGGTACCACTAACTAGTCCTGACTCTACCATGGCACCACTAACTAGTCCTACATCTACCCCAGTACTACTAACTAGTCCTACATCTACCCCATTACCACTAACCACTACATCCATCCCTGTACCACTAACTAGCTATCCATCCACCCCAATAACAATAACTAATTCTGACTCTACCATGGCACCACTAACTAGTCCTACATCTACCACAGTACCACTAACTAGTTATCCATCCACCCTGGTACCACTAACTAGTTCTCCATCCACCACAGTACCAACAACTAGTCCTGTTTCTACCATGGCACCACTAACTAGTACAACATCTACCCCGGTACCAATAACTAGTCCTGACTCTACCATGGCACCACTAACTAGTCCTACATCTACCCCAGTACCAATAACTATTCCTACATCTACCCCATTACCACAAACCACTACATCCATCCCAGTACCACTAACTAGTTCTCCATCCACCCCAGTACCACTAACTAGCTCTGACTCTACCATGGCACCACTAACTAGTCCTACATCTACCCCAGTACCACTAACTAGTACAACATCTACCCTATTACCACTAACCACTACATCCATCCCAGTACCACAAACTAGTTCTCCATCCACCCTGGTACCACCGACTACTCCTGACTATACCATGGCACCACTAACTAGTCCTACATCTACCCCATTACCAGAAACCACTACATCCATCCCAGTACCACTAACTAGTTCTCCATCCACCCCTGAACCTGTCCTTCTCACCACCACCTCCTCCACCCCTCCATCCATTCCATGCACTTCCACCACCCCACCATCCAATACAGCTGCCTTGGATTCCTCCACCCCTGCTGTCATCCCAGACACCTCGTCAGCCTCCACCCAGCCTACTACCACAGCCACCTCTACTTCAGCTTCTGCTCCATCCCTGCCATCCACTACATCCTCCGCCCCTCCATCCAACCCAGCTACCTCCTCATCCACCACTTCATCCAGTACACAGGGTAGGTCTAACCCTAACCCAGCTCTCCTACCTCTGTGCCCTGCAAAATCAATGTTGACTAAAGATATGTATTATCAAAATTTGATCGATTAAAAACCATATTTGGATTGGATATCATGTTGGATATTAGATATTCTGACCATTGTGTTGTCTTCCAGGTAGATGTGCCAGCCCCTCTGTACTGTGCTGTGCAGGCCAAAACAATACCTGTAGAAGAGTTGTTAATAACAAACCATGTTATTGTGATGAGTACTGTCAGACAGTTGGAGATTGCTGCTTGGACTACAATGGAACATGCAAAGAATGTAAGAAAAGAGCTTGATTATAGTACATGTATGAGTGTCTGTAATACGTTTGTCTTGCAACTAAAGTATCTTGTGTTGTTTTCTGAAGCCCTTAGCACCATTGCCAGTCCAACACCAGCAGGAACCAGTGCAGAGACGATGTCACTAACTACTTCTATATCAACTCAAGCACCACTAACCACTAGATCCACCCCAGTACCACTAACTAGTTCTCCATCCACCACAGTACCAACAACTAGTCCTGTTTCTACCATGGCACCACTAACTAGTACAACATCTACCCCGGTACCAATAACTAGTCCTGACTCTACCATGGCACCACTAACTAGTCCTACATCTACCCCAGTACAAATAACTATTCCTACATCTACCCCATTACCACAAACCACTACATCCATCCCAGTACCACTAACTAGTTATCCATCCACCCCAGTACCACTAACTAGTTCTGACTCTACCATGGCACCACTAACTAGTCCTACATCTACCCCAGTACCACTAACTAGTACAACATCTACCCTATTACCACTAACCACTACATCCATCCCAGTACCACAAACTAGTTCTCCATCCACCCTGGTACCACCGACCAGTCTTGAATCTACCATGGTACCATTAACTAGTCCTTCATCTTCCCCAATATCACTGACAACTCCTAACACCAAACCATCAGTGCCCGACACAGCCTACAGTACCTCCCCAGCTTCACCACTAGATGGCAGTACACACACAGATCCCAAAGGTAAACTGCTCAGTTAGTTGCTCCAGTAGGTCAACAAATAATTAAAATTGTGATACGTGATATGATTGTGATATGATGTAAATCTATATTTCATCCATTATATTTTCAGATACTGGACCATTGGTTGTCTTTTTGACGTTTTCTGTCCTTTCTGGGGAGAACAGTGAGGAGGCTATAGTCAATGCCTTACAGAATGTAGGTGAATCCTCTCTATTTTAAAACAGATCAAAATCAAACATTGGTCAACATTTCAAAACTTCTAATATACATCTGTTTATGTCACTAAGTCACAAGTCCACTTTTGATCTATTCAGATCATTCTGTCCAGCTGTCATTCTGTCCACCTAACTAATTGTTCTCCTCTCTGTCTCATAAGTTTGTATCCCAGACCCAAGCCTACATACAGGGGGAGCAGACCAATGCAATCCTCAACATGAGGATCAGACAGATCAGAAAGAAATGATGTCAAGATCTCCTCCACAGTGACTTCTTCTCATCAACACTCTTCATGTTCTATTTTAGAACATACCACCAGGAGGCAGTGAACCTCTGAATGGTGTGGACTTTTGCATGAAGGGGGAAATATACATAGGATATTGTGTAAATGTAAGCATTCAATATGATCTTCTGCTTGAGTAGCCAAAGCCACAAAGAGAATGAACACTGATAACATTTTAAGAATGTGTAAGGCGTAGTTTATTCACTTAATTTGTGGGTAGACACTCCCTAGACTTATATAACCAATTTAACAATTTTTATACCTGCTGCCATCAGTTGTCTTAATAATAACTTGTGGTAGTGATGGTTCTGTTACCTATGTTCTTTTTGTGAATCGGCCATCTATTGTCATATGGCCATTGTGTTTTTACGGCATGCTGCAAACCAAATTGCACTCTGTGGAAAGTAAAGGAAAACATGACGCTTATTTCATATAAACATTGGCTAATGTGGTGACTGTTTATTCCTATTTCTCATTCCTATTTAGAACATAGAGTCTTCGGTAAAAATAGTTTTGTCGTTGCCTAGCCTAATGCAGTAGGAATTTCACGATTTTACATGGTATGGCCAAGAAAGCACAACAGAGGATGTCCTTCCTACGGCAGCTGAAGAAATTCAACCTACGAAAGACAATGATGGTGCACTTCTACACAGCCATCATTGAGTCCATCCTCACCATCTGGTACGCTGCTGCCACTGCCAAGGACAAGAGCAGACTGCAGCGTATCATCTCCACTGCTGAGAAGGTGATCTTACTACCCTCGAGGACCTGCACACCTCGAGGACCCTGAGGTGAGCGAGGAAGATTGTGGCCAACTCCTCCCACCCTGGACACCCTCTGTTCCAGCTACTCCCCTCCGGCAGAAGGCTTCGGTCCATCAGGACCAAAACCTCACGCCGTAAGAACGGTTTCTTTCCATCTGCTACTGGCCTTTTCAACAAGGCCAAGGACTCCCACTGACATTTAACTATTATCTATTATAAGTCCATCCGACACCTGTTGCACTACGCACAAGCAACCTTGATCTCATTTGCACTATGCCGCGCATTCATATTCTTATTCTATTTTATATATATTTTAAATTGTTTACATTTTTAGATTGTTTAGTTCTCAGAATTAGTTAGACTATTGTACTTTACTTTTAATTTAAGATCCGTTATTTATGGTTTGCACCTTCCTGCCACAGTAAATTCTGTGTTTGTGTAAACCTATATGGTGAAAAAACCAAATTCTGATTCTGAAAACATCTGTCTACATCTTTATGCTGGTGGCCTTGGTCTGAAACTTCAGGAGGGTTTAAAGAGTAGACAGGAGGATAAGACCGATATCAAATTATAAGAGGAAAGAAAACAACCGCTTACAGGACAGTTTATGTTATTACAGTAATTCTCCCTCTCCCTCTCTCTCTGTCTCTCTCCCCCTCTCCCACTCAAACACACACAAACACACACGCACATGTAATAATAGATTCAATGAGTACTGCACGTTTTGAGACCTGATCATGCTCACCTGACGTAGGACATTCTGTTTTTCTTCTCAAAAACATAATTGACAAGTCATTGTAAAGTATCCGACTTCCGTCATGCCTGAATGTCTGAATAGACCCACTGGAGTCACTGGTACTATTGTACCGCAACATTTCTGCGTCATTTATCAAGTAAAAATCATTACCCACAGAAACAGGTAAGACTGGAAAATAGTCTGGCAGACAATGGTATTGTCTGTCTGTGTGGAAGTATATGTGTGTAAAAGTCTTCACACTGTATACAACTGTAAGACATCAGTATGGATGGCTGGACTTTGCTGGTGTTTCTGATGCCACTGATCCAACTTAACATATATGGAGGTATGGAACAAGAATATTTAAACGTTATGACTTTGTACATTCTCAGTGTTTATATCTAAAGCTTTTTGAGACAGAGCTTTTAGAAAGCTTGGTTATAGGATCTTTTTCAGGTCTGTAATTTTAAATATTGAACCCTTTAATGACTAAACCATTTTGGTTTCTAAGCTGCTCCTGGAAGCACTTACATTTGCAACTTTAAAGTTATATTCATTTTGTTTTTTACCTAGTTACAAACAGCTCTATATTATCACGGTGAGGTATTATGTTTTGTTGAATCTATATTGTTAATCTATATAACTAGTACGTTGATGTACTATTTGATCTATCTACACACCAAAGAAGCAACGTTCTGTGTTAGCAGGATTTGAAGGGAAACTCATCACCATAATTGTTAAAAGATCAAACAAGCCTTGGACCTGGACATGTGTATCATTCTGTCTTGTCTTGTTTAAAGGTCTCAGTCCGATTATTGTAACAATAGTAAAGACATGTGTACAGTAGTATTGAACTTCATACTCACAACAGAATCCTTGTGGTTGAAGGATAGACAAGCCTGTTACTGTAATCTGCCAGTTAATGGGTTCAGCAAAGTTGTTAAAGTGCCTTTAGAATGTATTAAAACTCCATCACTTAAAATATTATGTTACAGACTTAACTTTTAATTTAAAAGCAATTGCCATCAATATACACACAATACCCTATATTGACCAACTGGAAACGTGTTAAAGTGCATTAGCATTTTTGTAAAACTGAAATCCCTTTTGAGTATTCAGGTCCTTTGCTATGTTACACCAAATTTAGATGAGCCACATCTTTCTTTCATCGTCCTTAAGATGTCTATAAATTGATGAAGAAAAGTATTTTCTGGAACAGTTTCCAGATGCACTGTGTGTAGTTTGAAAAATATTTTTGGTTTGTGTTCAGTATTATTTTAGTGTATTAGTATAGAGAAAAAGCCACCTACCTCCAGCTCTCCTGAATCCACCCCTGAACCTGTCCTTTCACCACCACCTCCTCCACCCCTCCATCCAATACAGCTGCCTTGGATTCCTCCACCCCTGCTGTCATCCCAGACACCTCGTCAGCCTCCACCCAGCCTACTACCACAGCCACCTCTACTTCAGCTTCTGCTCCATCCCTGCCATCCACTACATCCTCTGCCCTAACTAGTTCTCCATCCACCCTGATACCACTAACTATTCCTACATTTACCCCATTACCACAAACCACTACATCCATCCCAGTACCACTAACTAGTTCTCCATCCACCCCAGTACCACTAACTAGTTCTGACTCTACCATGGCACCACTAACTAGTCCTACATCTACCCCAGTACCACTAACTAGTACAACATCTACCCTATTACCACTAACCACTACATCCATCCCAGTACCACAAACTAGTTCTCCATCCACCCTGGTACCACCGACTACTCCTGACTATACCATGGCACCACTAACTAGTCCTACATCTACCCCAGTACCACTAACTAGTACAACATCTACCCTATTACCACTAACCACTACATCCATCCCAGTACCACTAACTAGTTCTCCATCCACCCCTGAACCTGTCCTTCTCACCACCACCTCCTCCACCCCTCCATCCATTCCATGCACTTCCACCACCCCACCTATCCAATACAGCTGCCTTGGATTCCTCCACCCCTGCTGTCATCCCAGACACCTCGTCAGCCTCCACCCAGCCTACTACCACAGCCACCTCTACTTCAGCTTCTGCTCCATCCCTGCCATCCACTACATCCTCCGCCCCTCCATCCATCCCAGCTACCTCCTCATCCACCACTTCATCCAGTACACAGGGTAGGTCTAACCCTAACCCAGCTCTCCTACCTCTGTGCCCTGCAAAATCAATATTGAGTAAAGATATGTATTATCAGCATTTGATCCATTCAAAATCATATTTGGATTGGATATCATGTTGGATATTAGATATTCTGACTGTTGTGTTGTCTTCCAGGTGGATGTGCCAGCCCCTCTGTACTGTGCTGTGCAGGCCTAAACAGTATCTGTAGGAGAGTTGTTACTAACAAACCATGTTTTTGTGATGAGTACTGTCAGACAGTTGGAGATTGCTGCTTGGACTACAATGGAACATGCAAAGAATGTAAGAAAAGAGCTTGATTATACATGTATGAGTGTCTGTAATACGTTTGTCTGCAACTAAAGTCTCTTGTGTTGTTTTCTGAAGCCCTTAGCACCATTGCCAGTCCAACACCAGCAGGAACCAGTGCAGAGACGGTGTCACTAACTACTTCTATATCAACTCAAGCACCACTAACCACTAGATCCACCCCAGTACCAATAACTAGTTCTCCATCCACCCCAGTACCACTAACTAGTTCTGACTCTACCATGGCACCACTAACTAGTCCTACATCTACCCCAGTACCACTAACTAGTTCTCCATCCACCACAGTACCAACAACTAGTCCTGTTTCTACCATGGCGCCACTAACTAGTACAACATCTACCCCAGTACCAATAACTATTCCTACATCTACCCCATTACCACAAACCACTACATCCATCCCAGTACCAATAACTAGTTCTCCATCCACCCCAGTACCGCTAACTAGTTCTGACTATACCATGGCACCACTAACTAGTCCTACATCTACCCCAGTACCATTAACTAGTACAACATCTACCCCATTACCACAAACCACTACATCCATCCCAGTACCACTAACTAGTTCTCCATCCACCCCAGTACCACTAACTAGTTCTGACTCTACCATGGCACCAATAACTAGTCCTACATCTACCCCACTACCACTAACTAGTACAACATCTACCCTATTACCACTAACCACTACATCCATCCCAGTACCACTAACTAGTTCTCCATCCACCCTGGTACCACTAACTAGTTCTGACTCTACCATGGCACCACTAACTAGTCCTACATCTACCCCACTACCACTAACTAGTACAACATCTACCCCATTACCACAAACCACTACATCCATCCCAGTACCACTAACTAGTTCTCCATCCACCCTGGTACCACCGACTAGTCCTGACTATACCATGGCACCACTAACTAGTCCTACATCTACCCCAGTACCATTAACTAGTACAACATCTACCCTATTACCACTAACCACTACATCCATCCCAGTACCACTAACTAGTTCTCCATCCACCCTGGTACCACTAACTAGTTCTGACTCTACCATGGCACCACTAACTAGTCCTACATCTACCCCACTACCACTAACTAGTACAACATCTACCCTATTACCACTAACCACTACATCCATCCCAGTACCACAAACTAGTTCTCCATCCACCCTGGTACCACCGACTAGTCCTGACTATACCATGGCACCACTAACTAGTTCTACATCTACCCCATTACCACAAACCACTAGATCCACCCCAGTACCACAAACTAGTTCTCCATCCACCCTGGTACCACTAACTAGTCCTGACTCTACCATGGCACCACTAACTAGTCCTACATCTACCCTATTACCACTAACTAGTAAGGCATCCACCCTAGTACCACTAACTAGTTCTAATTCTACCATGGCACCACTAACTGGTCCTACATGTACCCCAGTACCACTAACTAGTTCTGACTCTACCATGGCACCAATAACTAGTCCTACATCTACCCCAGTACCACTAACTAGTACAACATCTACCCTATTACCACTAACCACTACATCCATCCCAGTACCACTAACTAGTTATCCATCCACCACAGTACCACTAACTAGTTCTGACTCTACAATGGCACCACTAACTAGTCCTACATCTACCCCAGTACCATTAACTAGTACAACATCTACCCTATTACCACTAACCACTACATCCATCCCAGTACCACAAACTATTTCTCCATCCACCCTGGTACCACTAACTAGTCCTACATCTACCCCATTACCACTAACCACTACATCCATCCCAGTACCACTAACTAGTTCTCCATCCACCCTGGTACCACTAACTAGTCCTACATCTATCGCATTACCACTAACCACTAGATCCACCCCAGTACCACAAACTAGTTCTCCATCAACCCTGGTACCACTAACTAGTCCTGACTCTACCATGGCACCACTAACTAGTCCTACATCTACCCCAGTACTACTAACTAGTCCTACATCTACCCCATTACCACTAACCACTACATCCATCCATGTACCACTAACTAGCTATCCATCCACCCCAACACCAACAACTAATTCAGACTCTACCATGGCACCACTAACTAGTCCTACATCTACCACAGTACCACTAACTAGTTATCCATCCACCCTGGTACCACTAACTAGTCCTACATCTACCCTAGTACCACTGACTACTACATCTACTCCACTACCACTAAGTAATACTCTATCCACCCCAGAACAGCTAACTAGTCTTGTACAAAGACCATTGCCACTAACTAGTTCTCCAACTAGCCTGGTGCCCCTAACCAGTCTTGAATCTACCATGGTACCATTAACTAGTCCTTCATCTTCCCCAATATCACTGACAACTCCTAACCCCAAACCATCAGTACCCGACACAGCCTACAGTACCTCCCCAGCTTCACCACTAGATGGCAGTACACACACAGATCCCAAAGGTAAACTGCTCAGTTAATTGCCCCAGTGGGTCAACAAATAATTAAAATACTGTGATTCACTTTAAATGTGCATGAAATCTATATTTCATCCATTGTATTTCAGATACTGGACCATTGGTTGTCTTTTTGACGTTTTCTGTCCTTTCTGGGGAGAACAGTGAGGAGGCTATAGTCAATGCCTTACAGAATGTAGGTGAATCCTCTCTATTTTAAAACAGATCAAACATTGGTCAACATTTCAAAACTTCTAATATACATCTGCTTATGTAAATCTAAGTCAAAAGTCAATTTTTGATCAATTCTGATCATTCTTTCCAGCTGTCATTCTGTCCACCTAACTAATTGTTCTTCTCTCTGTCTCATAAGTTTGTATCCCAGACCCAAGCCTACATACAGGGGGAGCAGACCAATGCAATCCTCAACATGAGGATCAGACAGATCAGAAAGAAATGATGTCAAGATCTCCTCCACAGTGACTTCTTCTCATCAACACTCTTCATGTTCTATTTGAGAACATACCACCAGGAGGCAGTGAACCTCTGAATGGTGTGGACTTTTGCATGAAGGGGGAAATATACATAGGATATTTTATATTGTGTAAATGTAAGCATTCAATATGATCTTCTGCTTGAGTAGCCAAAGCCACAAAGAGAATGAACACTGCTAACATTTTAAGAATGTGTAAGGCATAGTTTATTCACTTAGTGGGCAGACAGACTCCCTAGACTTACATAACCAGTTTAACCAGTTTTATACCTGCTGCCATCAGTTGTCTTAATAATAACTTGTGGTAGTGATGGTTCTGTTACCTATGTTCTTTTTGTGAATCGGCCATCTATTGTCATATGGCCATTGTGTTTTTACAGCATGCTGCAAACCAAATTGCACTCTGTGGACAGTAACGAAAACAATATGCTTATTTCATATAAACATTGGCTAATGTGGTGACTGTTTATTCCTATTTCTCATTCCTATTTAGAACATAGAGTCTTCGGTACTAATAGTTTTGTCGTTGCCTAGCCTAATGCAGTAGGAATTTCACGATTTTGCATGGTATGGCCATGAAAACATCTGTCTACATCTTTATGCTGGTGACCTTGGTCTGAAACTTCAGGAGGCGTTAAAGAGTAGACAGGAGGATGAGACCGATATCAAATTATAAGAGGAAAGAAAACAACCGACCAACAGCCTACAGGCCCAGTTTCTGTTATTACAGTCATTCTCTCCCTCTCCCTCTCCCTCTCCCTCTCCCTCTCCCTCTCCCTCTCCCTCTCCCTCTCCCTCTCCCTCTCCCTCAAACACACACACACATGTAATAATAGATTCAATGAGTCCTGCACGTTTTGTGACCGGATCATGCTCACCTGACGCAGGACATTCTGTTGTGGCCCTAAGGCTAAAAAGCCTCCCTAAGTCACCTTTTGCTTCTGTTTTAACAGAAAAATATATATTTCAAGTGTATTTCGAGCAATGTGACTTCTATGCACAGCACAGAACATGTGATGTTCTGTATTAGGCGTCTTTACCTCAACCGCGACTTTGTCGAGCATAATTGGCGTGTGCGCACCTAATTTGACCCTAAACCGCGCTGTGACGATAACTATAACCGAGCAGTTGACTAGTTACTCAAAAGTGTATCCCACTTTCAGGAAACGTAAACGCTCCGTTCTCCTTTTTCATGGGGTAGTTTATTCCTGGTAGGCGGTAAGTCGTTCAAATCAAAAACGCATGTGCTCATTAAAGCCGTCGTCACATAATCCCGCTGTGCAATTGATGTGCATTCTATGGACTGATAGACTGGAGTTCACCTTTCGCCAATGCATTGCAAATTCAGACCTATGGGTTCAGCAAGGGGTTGCATAAACTAGCTTGCTATGTACCAGAGGATCCCTCATAACCAAGACAAGGTAATACTTGAATATTGGGGCTAGACATTTGATAATTGTTTAAATCAAATTACAAGACATTTTTTAACTTCTCATTCTTTGTCTTCTCCATTTTATTGAACTTTTTACATTGAATTAAACACTTTTTTACATTACATTGATAGATTACATGACTAAAGTATCAAAATCAATTAATAATTTTTATGTTACATTTTTCATTGTGTAAATCTCCAGAATTACCTACATAACCAAAAATTACTAATTTTGTTGTCAGTGGTCTTAAATAATCCATTCACCCTACACACAAACACACACGTACACCAAATCCATGGCATTTATAGTATTCCTTGATGCTCGTGATAAAGAACCTCCTCAGTCTGTGATCCTGATTGCCCCCCTCCCCCCAGGAGGGCATCCCAGCATTCTGATGATCCACAGTTGAGCATGTTCCTTGGCCCCTCCTCTGCTCCACGTCTCTCAGATGCCCAGAGGAAGCCAGTCCCCTCCGCTCTCATGGTCCTCCTTTCTGACAGGCCTCCTGCACTGGCGTCGCTGATTGTTCAGTTGTATGGAGAGAGAGAGAGAGAGAGAGAGAGAGAGAGAGAGAGAGAGAGAGAGAGAGAGAGAGAGAGAGAGAGAGAGAGAACATGGAGAAGGGAGGAGAAAAAAAAAAGTTTCTCCAAAATCACTAGCAGCTCTGCCCTGAAATAGTCCGCATTGACGTTTTCCTGGCTTCGATGACTGTCAAAACATCTCCCTCCCACTTTGCCTCACGGTCGGCCCAGTCCGTGCTCAGAGAATGCACTCATCTTCAAAGTCAAACCCTTCCCCTGTCGAAGGGCCTGTGTTGAATTTGGGCAGGGCCGTCGCCCCCCCACTCATGAACTCCTCGTAGGGGTCCTTCTTGCCCTTCCCGCTGCGGATAAAGTTCTTAAAGAGCGTCAGCGCCAGGAAGGAGTAGAAGAACATGACAAACAGGATGTAGAAATAGGCGTTGTCGTAAGACCCCCTGAGGTCCAGGACGATGGGCGAGGTGGGGCTCACGCTAGCGAGGGGGCCGGGCGTGGTGCTCGTCGTGGCATTGCGGTGGTCACTGTCCCCGATGTTGGTGTCCAGTTCCTCCAGAATCATCTTCTTGCAGTGGGTGAGCAGAGCAAGAAGGAGGGTCCGGTTCATGGTGAAAAAAACTCAGAGAGAGAAAGAGAATCGAGAAGGATGAGGGAAAGTAAAATCAAATAAAGGTAATGACCTGAGCAAGGACACAGTAACAACTAGGTTGGAGAGGAGAGAGAGAGAGAGAGAGAGAGAGAGAGAGAGAGAGAGAGAGAGAGAGAGAGAGAGAGGGAGGAGTGACCTCGCCCCGCTCCGCTTTGGGAACGGCATGCTGTCCCTCTCTCCTCTCTTGACACCGCTGATAAGAGGACATTTCTGAGATAAAGCTCGCCCGCTAATGTCGCCGTTGTAGCCAACCTGATGGTTCCTCTTGGGCAGGGCTCCACGATTCAATCATCCGACATAGCTCCCATTTCAAACACGGTCACCGTTCATGGTGCAGACAGTTGGGTATTGAATCAGGCGGACCCCAAAATGTTCAGTTTATGCCGGCAAATAACACAGGATCAACCTCCCCCACTTCCCTCAAACATTTTCCATCTCTCACTCCCTCTGTCTTTCTCTCCAAATTAACTTGATTCCACTCCTCCTCCCCTCCCTCCTGCCTTCTCTCCCTCTGCTTGATTTACTTTGGATCGGAGGGTGTGTGTGTGGGAGAGGGAGGGGGGGGGGGGGGGCAGTAGAAGCCCGAGGGGTAGTTGTCAGCTCCGGTCAAGTAGCCTCCTCCATTTCAAAGGGAAGGTGGGTCAGAGGTTAAGTTGTCTCCAGTGTGTGCTTGCTTGACGGGCACTCCATTCCAGGACTGCCCCTTTGGCTTCTTCATCCATTGTGTTCAACAAGCAAAGCACTTGTAAAGGACAGTTTTCTGACCACTAAGAAAATACTGAAATCCGATCAGGCTTTGATCAGGCCATGTACTCACACACGCAAACTGCAAACGTACCCATTCGCATGTAACCACGAACAAAGAAACGTAAACAGCATGTGTCTGTTTGTTCAGCGACTCATTCAGTCACAAAAACTCCTAAACCCTGTATGTACTGTTAGACGTGAGCGCTCTCTCCGACTCACACACGTTCACACTCTCACACACTCACGCACACACACTCTCACACACACGCACACACACTCTCACACACACACACACACACACACACACACACACACACACACACACACACACACACACACACACACACACACACACACACACACAAGCACATAAAAAAATGAATGGCACAGGCAGCTGCAGGCACCTGATCCCTTCATCCCTCCAAGAAAAAGAAAGAAAGAAAAAGAAAAGGAAGAACAAGAGCCATAAAACTCACCGATATCAGTAACTTGTGAAGTGTCCGACGTGAGGGGTTTTTCCCCGCTGTCTGGAGGGGATCGGTGGACGGCTGTGGCCCCTGAACCCTGCAGGGACACTGGCAGTGACTGATATCCCTGCAGGTCTGTGTGCTGTTGTGTTTGGGTCGTTTACAGGGGCCTCTGCTTTACTCATCAACGGTGTGAAGGGGCCCTCGGGGAGAGGGGATTTGTCAGACAGTGGTATTTATGAAAGAGGATATATTTATGAATGACTGGGGGAACGAGCTTTGAAAATATACTGGTGGGGGGATTGCGTTGGTTGCACTCGTCAGATTACAATGAGAAACATATTTTATTAAGTGTTTGTTTACAGTAGGATGCATTTGTAACGGGGTCATGGGGGGAGAGGGAAATTCATTATTTTCCATAAAAATTAAACATAGGTGTCTTCTTACAAAACCCCCACAACAATCAGCTGTTAACAATCACTTCCAAAAGACTGTATAAACTTGAAGGGAGAGGTGAAAGAGAATGCCAAAGAAAGAAAGACAGACGTCAAGTTTAACGTATGTCTGTACAATTCTGTCTTGTGTCTGTGCTCTGATGGTTATGGCTCTCATCCCATCCACCAGCATGGTTCATCGACTGATAGGACACGGAAACACAACCTTTAACTTAGTACCCCCCCTCATTTTTGAATGATTTCTTAGTATACCTACGTAACTACGAAACACCAATCACTTCCACACATTTTAATATAGTTTATTATAAATAGTAAATAGCGCTGCATTTTTACACAAGACATATTACAACAAAATCATTTTATGCAGTCATAAAGGAAACATTATATATGTATATAAAACAGTCTGGAAAGAAACTTAAGACTTGATAAGCCCTAGAGAGAGTGCTGTGATCAGGGACACACAGGGGTGGACGCTGAATAAATACTGAAAAGAACTGATGATTCTCTCTTTACAATGATAACAGCCACTGTCGTACTGACCCCCGCTAATTCTTATCTGGGACCCAATTCTCATTCAGTCAATGTAGACCATCGACGTGAGATCATCTGGATCCATATACACTTGACTTGGTGTCCTGTTTTGATGACAATTTTTTTACAGAGCACAATGGCTGATGGGTAATGCTGTTCTTTTTACTTTCAGAATGTTGTTTTGCCCATTAGCATTCAAATGGAAAAATACACTTGGAAAATGAAATCTAAACAATGTTGTGTGTAGAGGATGTCAGGTCAGATAGTTGAGTGACTATGTGACGATGAGTTTCATCTGAGGTATGAAAGTATTGCACTCTCTTTGGGTTGCAGCACCTGTCTTTTCTCCACCAATCAAGGCCTCGGCTGTGTCCCCATGTTCATGTACAGTATACTCAAACCACATAAAGTCCTTCATTCGAATGTGGGAATCATCTTTATGTTTAGTCAATGACATTGTCCTAAGACTTCGTGAAGCAGAGTGCCACCGAAAACACATAACGGCCATGCCGTGTTGCAAGGTGAGTACGGAATGACCCTCGTGCGGATTGTGAAAGTCATCCTCGTGGCTTACTCTCCCATCCTCTTCTGAAATCAGTCCTGACGAAGAATAGGAGCCCCATGGAAAAACTGTTTCAAAATCTTCACCGGTATGTTGCCCCAGTTGTTATGAGTCAGTTAAGTTCTACATTTTTTGCTTTCCGCCACCTCCCCACCCTCCTCCACCCCCTTCCTCTCCAGCTTGTTTCCCGCTTCCTCCTAGAAGCATGGCGGAGCGAGGCGTGTTGAGGTTTGGAGGAGATGGCATGGAGCGTGAGTGCGGTGAGTACCAGGTAACTCGAGAAGACGCCAACCCCTTTTGGTCCTCATTATCCCAGTCAACCCCCCCACCCCCCCCCCACCCCCCAAAGGTCTCCTGGGTAGGTCCCCCACCCCCCTACTCCCTCAGTGGGGGGGGGGGGGGGGGGGTTGGCAGAGGGGGCACCAGGGCCAGTGCGGCCGGGGGACGGAGAGGAGAGAGAGGGTGTGTGTGTGTGTGTGTGTGTGTGTGTGTGCTCTGAGGCTGACTGTCAGGTCGGGTCACAGAAGTTGTCCTCCAGAGCAGAGTTGGTGCTTTAGATAAGGAAAGGCATCTGAGGAAACAAAGAGAGAGAGAGGGGTTAGAGGTCTCCGTAGTGTTCCTTATCAGGCTCCGCCTACTACGCCAAGGCAAGATGTGTTTGAGGCTTGGGCTGGCATTGGGGCTGGCGTTGAGGCTAGGGCTGAGGCGAGGGCTGAGGCAGGGTTGTGGGTGGGGGGTTGAGGCTGGGGCTGGGGGCTGGAGGCCAGGTCTAGAAGCTGAGTTGGCCACTGCAGGTAGATTTGGTGGATCGCTCCTCTGATCAGTAACAACTCTGGATGTGACCCCTCAGGGACACATGGTTCTCATCGCCAGCTGCCAAGGGCCATATCGCTCCCCGTTAAACAGCCCCTCTCACCCCCCACTTTCCTGACAGAAACACACACACACACACACACACATCCTATCCCCGGTGAGCTGCACGTGGGTCTCTCCCTGAGCTCGCTAAATTAATGACATCAAGATGTCGCCGATGACGGCCCAGTCAACATGTGGTCATGTACCTCACCCCATTCCCTCCCCGACGCACATGCACCCCCCCCCCCCCCTTACACCCCTCCTGCCCCCAAACCCCCACACCCTTGCTTTCTCCCTCCACCCTCCTGTCAAACAAGGTCTGGAGAAGAGGCTCCTTTTATCTGGTGGGGTATCTTGGTTACACGTGCGGACAGCGAGCGAGGTCATTACATGGCTAGGTGAGAGGGGGGGGGGGGGGGGGGATTGATGGGCAGCCTCATCACATGAGGTCATGAAAGGGTAAGTGTGTGTGTGTGTGTGTATACACTCGGGTAATGCTAATATAAACTGAAGTAGCCTGGCCAGGAGCTGAGTCCTACCTGAGTGCATGTAACCTCACCGGTCATAAGGGGGATATGAGACGCTTTCTCATCAGATGTTGCTCCCGGCCAATTAACAAGGCTGATGACTCAGAACATTGGACCCCCACAATGTCAGAGGAGCAGAGAGGGGTGGAGGTGGAAATACCAGCGCAGGTAATGCTAGAACAACTCCGAGCGGTAAGCCTCACCCCTTTAGCTGACTTTCATGAAATCTGTTTGTGCCTGTGTGTGTGGGTGTGCGTGTGTGTGTGCTCACCTTGCTCTGGCCGTACTGGCTGTACTGGTAGGAGGGGTGGTGGTCCACGGCGTAGGCTGGAGAGCTGTAGGTGGGTGGGCAGTAGGACTGGGTGCTGGTTAGGCCTGGCAGAGCCTCCAGACGCTGGGAGCCGTGGCAGCTGGCCGCCATGCCGACCCCGGGTTCCAGGCCTCCTGTCAGGGGGGAGAGGGCGAAGTCACTCTGGGGCTGGTGAGGGACGCCGCCCGGGTTCAACAGTCCCATGACCTAGCAGGAGACATGGAGGGAAGACTGGTCAGAATAGAGTCAAATAGAAATAACAGAGTCAAACAGAATAACACAGAACTGCAGTGTATAATGCAATAGAATGTGAGTGAATAGAATACTAGAACAGATGAGGATCATCCAGAGGCTGAAGATGATTTCTCCAGCTGTGGATTTATGAGGAGAACATATTGTCTAGGTGACACGCTAGGGAAGGAAGCTAAATGCAGGGCGTCCAGGTGCTACATGTACTTCCAGGACCATAAATCACCATCCGCACCAGCATCCACAGACTCCATTAATACAACGGTGATTGTCCCTGACAACATGTGTCATCGCCCTAATCTTATATCCCCTTTATTGACACTGACAAGCTAAACAGAGGGAGGCTAGCTCTTCTTCGAGGTGGACGTGCGGGTTCCAGAGAGCAGGTAGACCACAGGGTAACCTCCCCCTCTCTCCTAGCTCAGCCATGAGAGTCAGATTATGCTGCCTCGCCCACACATGGTTCTCTTTACTCCACTTCCTTGCTGACGGACCAGGCCCAATGTCGGTTTGAGAACCGCAGAGTTGAGTTCCCCTGCCCTGCTGCCATTTTTTCCTTCAGAATTACCCAGCGGAACATTCTAGAGAAGAGCGGGTTGGATATTAAGAGCTCGCTCATGGAGATTTTACTACGTTGCTGTGCATTGTGTTCTCCATTTTTTGAACCAGTCATGAGAAGTGGAATGAGCTGTTGCCCCAAAAAGCTACGAAATAACTATGGGAGTTTCAGCAATGATGTGAAAGGACAGACAGAGAAACAGACTGTTTATGCACTTACTATAGAGAGAAAACCAGAATCGCTCTTTGCTCTCTTGTCTGTCTATCTCCATTCTCATACAACTTTTCCTTTCTCTCTCCCTCCCCCACTTTCTCTCATTTGATGCCCTAAATTCACCGTGTCCTTGTGGGGCCAGCGAGGAGGAGGCCAAAGGGTACGTGGGAACAAGGGATGTGTGTGTGTGTGTGTATGTGTGTGTGTGTGTGTATCATGTGTGTAGACATAAGGGTGTAGGTAGGTGTATACTTTGTGTGTGTGTGTGTGCGGTTAGCACTTTTTGGTTCCTGATGTCAAGGGTTAAAAGGTCTCCTTGGTGATACATCGTGAACAGCTGCAGTAGGGTTGGCGTGCGAAGAGATACCGTCGAAAACGGGGAGAAAACAAGGGGGAGAGAACGAGAGAACAGGACGAAGGGAGACCGTACGCCAGCTCCAGCCAGAGGAGGAAGAGACCACGTCTCCCAGCGCTGGAACAGGACTTTCCAACCCGGACACACACACACACACGTCCAGCCAGCCACACACACGCTCTGTCTGACGCATCGACTCGGACAGTGTATGTAATTTACAGGAGCTGTCAGAGGAGTCTAATCTAACGTGTCTGAGGTACATGCTCGTGTGTGACTAAATACAAATGGGAAACACATGGAGGTCAGCGCACCCAATTCATCTCACAGCATGGGGTGTGTGTGTGTGTGTGTCTGCACACGCATGTGCTCATATATGTATGCCCGTCTAACCCCCTCGATAGTGTAAATACCATCTACTTCCCAGGGACTAGTGTGGAGAGCGATAACATGCTGCTGTAGACAAGACTGGAGATAGCAGTAATTCTTCATCCCTAGCATGGCCAACGTCTTAGGCCCCTACTTCCTCGTGAAGACAGCACAGATCAAAAAAAGGATTAGAGAAAGGTTATCTGTCTACTGAACACGTTTTTGAGAAGGCTATCTGATCAGAACCCACACGGATGGGGTGTGGGTTATTACGTGTTTGGCAGTAATCTGGTGCTGGGTGTGTGTGTTTTGGGTGTTTGGGTGTATGTGTGTGTGTGTGTGTGAGAGCTCAGGCCTGTTTGTGTGTGTGTCAGCTTACACGTGTGTGTGCGTTTTGTGTGTGTGTGTCTGCGTTCTCCAGCTTGCATGTGCATGCGTGTGTGTGTGTGTGTGAGTCTGAGCCCTCTGCTCTAACTGAAGCAGCAGCAGTTCCCGGGGGTGTGCCTGTTTCGAGGTGGTTCCGGGGATTAGGCCTCTTGGGGGTGCAAAGCCCGGCCGCTCGCTGCTCTGGTGAGAAAGGATTCCTGTGGTATGCTGGGGCTCAGCAGACAGACGCCTGAGAGCCAGCCCCTTGGGGAGCCCACAGAGAGCCCACCGGCCAGACCATAATACTCCCCACCAGAACCAGCCAACAGAACACCAGGCGAACCCAGACCGACCTCTAGCTGAGACTAAAATGACCCGACAGACCCAGTGACACGGATTGCGCTGCACCTGGTTCCTAGCAGGTTTGGATGGGACCAACTGTGGTAGTTCTGTCCCTCTCCACTGGAGCAGTGGGATCCTCACTACTGTCCTTCAGACGCTTCCTTATCACACGGCTTGCACACACTGTGCCAGAGTCACAGGAAACTCAGCAGGTTATTTGGTTTTTATTCGAAATAATAACACATGCAGGAGATTTGTGCAAAGCTCTGTATAGATATAGGCATGCAAGTCAGCCCTGAAGTTTTTACACTTGTCAATTGGAGGTTTTATGCCATGACACTATTAATGTCTTAGAATTAATCAATTCACATTTCCCCACTATCACACTATTTATTTCAGATAAATTATTACCGCACAGTCTGAAATGGAAATGAGCGTATTGAATGCATGCCGATGAATACATAAATTAAAACAAATTAGCCAACAAAGTGAGTCATTTACATAAATTACACAGTGTATTACAAGGAAATAGATTCCTCCATTCCAATTAATTAAGACACTGGAACATTCCGTGATTGCAATTCCAGACTGAGCAAACATTCCAATGTCCCTTTGAGAGGGGCGAGATGAGATGACCACTGTGTCTCTCTGTCTCTCTTTCGCTCTTTCTCTCTTTCTCTCTCGCTCTCTCTCTCTCTCTCTCTCTCACTCTCTTTTTTGGGGTTCCTGATAAACACCACATTTGATCAAAAAAGGGTTTCTTGGTTCTCTATGGATCAAGGACAGCTTTTTTGGTTGTATGTGGGAAAGTTGCGTGTGTAGTTGACACAATGTGATCGGTACAAATATTAGCCCGAGGGTTGACGAAGTGAGGCTTGAGATAGCGGAAGATGATGAGATGATTCAGCTAAGCTCAAACCATAGAGTCATCTAATACAAATAGCGCCCTGCTATCGCTTTGCACCTGCATGTCTGTGTCAGGACAGATAAAACAGACACTCCTAATGAAATCCTCACACCCTCAGGCCGTGCCCCCTGTCATGGAGACAGAAACCGAGTTGCCTGAGGCGACTTTTTTATCTCGGCTCAGCAGGAGACTGAGAGCCTGTCTCCCTCCCTCTCTCTCAGGGGACTCAGTACCCAGCATGCTTTGCGTGGGGCCTGGCCACCCTTTGAGGTGGTTAAAAGCTCGTTTTCCGCCTGTTAGTCCGGCCCCTGCCTGGGTAGGGGGGAATCCGCGATGGACACTGATGAGTGTGTAATCGTCCATAATTGTCTTTTCAGTTCTCATTTGTGTCATCGTCTGTCTGTCACTCTTCCTTCCATGATATCTCGTCCTCCTCCTGACTGATTTTTTATTCTCTGGACGTCTCTCACTCTCTCTCACTCTCTCTCTCTCACTCTCTCTCATTCTCTCTATCCGTCATTGACTCATTTACAAAGCATCAACTCAGATTGAAATGAAAAACGACTAGGTTCCCTACTATGACATATTTCTTATATGAATTATGAATAAGTGTGTGCGCGTGCGTTCGTGCACAAACCTGTGGCGAGAGCCCATTGCTGATGGAGGGGTTGACCTGGTTGGCGTGGGCCGGAGTGGGTCCAAAGCTGTCAGAGTAGCTGGAGAAGCCGTGGCGCCCAGAGGAGAGGCAGTAGGTGGAGGCCCCATCCTGGGCCCCCGCTGACGAGCCCAGCCCAGTCTGGTGCACTGAGGTGGGGGGGAGAGGCTGGGGTCTGTGGACCGTGCCCGGCTGCTCGGGAACTGCTCAGCAAGAACCATGAGATGAGAGGAGAGAAAGTGAAAGAGAGAAAAAGAAAGAGAGAGAGAGACAGAGAGAGAGAGGGAGAAAGAGAGAGGGAAGAGAGAGAGGGAGAGGACAGTCTTTAGTCAGATATGTTCATCTCGATACGTTAATATCCCAGTAATATCCATTAAAGGTCGTTGTTCATCCATGTCGAGATTGAAGAGATGCGTGAAGAGCAATAGTGGGTTCGTATGAGGACTGACCTTGGGAGATGGAGGTGGGGGGGTAAGGGCTGTCAGACAGCTGGTAGGGCTGGAGGCTGGACATGGCAGAGGGCGGGAAACCGCCGGGGATCAGGTGATTGAATGCCATCAGCTGATTGGCTCCTGCCTGCTTCCTCCATCGAGCTCGCCTGTTGCTGAACCACACCTGAGGAGAATAAATCAATCTGTTGTCCAACTTCTCTTGAAAGCAGTGAGAAGTTTTCAAGCAAGTTTAGATATCACAGCTAAGTATGCTAACAAGCTAAGTATAAGTAGGTTAATGAGTTTGAGAATGGGGTCTGTATTATCTAATAATCTGAGCGGTTAGGGAAGCGAGCTAGTAATCAGAAGGTTGCCAGTTCGATTCCCGGCCGTGCCAAATTACGTTGTGTCCTTGGGCAAAGCACTTCACCCTACTTGCCTCTGGGAGAATGTCCCTGTACTTACTGTAAGTCGCTCTGGATAAGAGCGTCTGCTAAATGACTAAATGTAAATGTAATGGAGTGTGTTTGTGTGTGTGTCTTAGTAAGCTGTCTGCCCAATAGCCAACAGCTGCACAGATAGTGATCAGAACATCTGTTGTACTGTGAGACCACAGTGACTCACATCTTAGACTTGTTCATGGAGTTCAAATAAACGCTCGGAATCTAGAACCACAAATCTACAAAACGGGGTTAAACAAGTGGCTATTAATACAGGCTGTAATTCGGCCATAGTGAGGGAAATTGGTAATTGTTGAGATATTTCCCAGAAGCACTAGCGTAACAGGAAACCTTAATCACTGAAGACAGTGGGTACAGTGTGTGTGTGTGTGTATTGTGTGTGTTAGTGTGCATCCTGAGTGTGTGAAGGGTTGTATGGAACCATGCCAGAGCAGTGTACCCCCCATATGATACAAATCCCCGGGAACTGACAGACTTCTAGAACACATGGGAATGGTGTTTCCAGTGTGTGTGTGTGTGTGTGTGCGTGAGAGAGAGAGAGAGAGAGAGAGAGAGAGAGAGAGAGAGAGAGAGAGAGAGAGAGAGAGAGAGAGTAAGCTGTGTACCTGTACTCTGGCCTCGGTGAGCTTGGCCCTCTGGGCCAGCTCCTCCCGGGTGTAGATGTCGGGGTAGTGCGTCCTCTCGAAGGCTCTCTCCAGCTCCTCCAGCTGCTCGGCCGTGAAGGTGGTGCGACTGCGCCGCTGCTTCCTCTTCAGGGGCAGGCCCGGCTCTGAGTCCACGTCTGAGCCCTCGTCTGAGTGGCTGGCTGTGGAGACAGGAACAACAAACGTACTTATTGGCCAGCTGTAAAAAAAATAAATGAAAAGAAACACACACACGCAATGTGGTAGATTCACAGATTGTAGTCATCCGTTCAAAGCGGATCAATGCACCACGCAAAAAAAGAAAAAAAGAATCCACCCTAGAACATCTAACACCGGACAAATGAAACAGCTGAGTTGGTGAACACAACAAGGAGATCCCACCAGGATCACGTTGGATCTCCTGGGGTGATCAAAAGAGATCCCAGAGTGGGTTGGAGCATGGCTTAGAGGGGACTGGGTACCCTGGGGTGGCCCTGTCTGGCCCTGTCTCGCCACGCTGGGCTGGATGGAGCCAGAGGCCCCAGAGGCAACTCAGGTACTACCTAGTCTGTTACCTCAAGGGAAGTCTGGAGAGAAGAGAGAGAGAGAGAGAGAGAGAGAGAGAGAGAGAGAGAGAGAGAGAGAGAGAGAGAGAGAGAGAGAGAGAGAGAGAGATTGATGGAATGGATGGATGGAGAGACCAAGGGACGGAGAGATGGAATGACAGAGAGACGGAGAGATGGAGAAAGGTAGGGAACGGAGGGTTAAAGAGAAGGCCTTTAGGGCCTAATGCAGCAGAAGAGCGAGTCAATGCAGTCTCACAGGGCCTTAAGCTGAAGGACCATGGTAGCGTATGGGGGAGGGTCACCCTCCTATCAAATAATGATTAGGCACCTCAAACTAGCGTGACAGGCCCCCATTGTCCACCATTACGTGTCTGCAATCACCCCCCTTGCACATGCAGGTCCACTCTTCCAAACACACAGACATGCATCTGCTGTGTCCGGGCCCTCGCCTTTCACCCACCCACCGCACTTTTCATGTGACCATAATTTGAACACAAGATGGTAGAAGACAGAGAGAGTCTCCATCCATTCCCTTTCAGAGGTGAGGGAATTCAAAATGGTGGACCGAGAGGGAGGGAGGGAGGGAAGGAGGGAGAGAGAGAGGAGGGGAAAGAGAGAAAGAGAGGAGGGGAAAGAGAGAAGAGAGGGAGAGATAAAGAGAGCGAGAGAGATTTAAAGGTTTAATTAAAAGTGGCGAGTCACACACGCAGGGGACCAGGGTTCCGCCTCTCCCTGCCATCGCCCCCGGAGATGATCAGGAAATGCTTGTGCCGGTTGCCAGTGTGTGTCTGACCAGGCATTACAGGAGGATTTGGTGCCCCGGGAATTGTGTTCTGCTTCGCTCCCAACCGTCGCCACGGGCTCCAGTCTCCAGCGAGGGGAAGAGATCTTTATTACATGGGGACTAGGAGCCGCGCTACCAGAGAGGATCATGCGAGAGAGCGCTTGCATGTTACCAGGGAAAAAAAAATGTTTTTTGCTGGGACAGACCATTCAAAATATTGACTAGGAAGTTAGCATGCTTGAGAAAAGTTTGAGTTCCATTCGTATATCAACAATAATATTTATGTAAACCCAAAGTAATACTGCTTATTTTTTTGACAGTCGCGGTGTTTACTTTGTGCCAATATGACTCCAAACCATCCTTCAACACAAAAACGCTGATATACGTCCATCACCAGACCGACAAGTCAAAGACTTAGTAAACAAACAGACAACAAACACACTCATTACCATTTAAAAACAAGAGGATGGAAATAAGAACAAAAAAAGGAGCGAGAGGAACAGTGATGGAGCTGAAAGAGAGAGGAACAGTGATGGAGCTGAAAGAGAGAGGAACAGTGATGGAGCTGAAAGAGAGAGGAACAGTGATGGAGCTGAAAGAGAGAGGAACAGTGATGGAGCTGAAAGAGAGAGGAACAGTGATGGAGCTGAAAGAGAGAGGAACAGTGATGGAGCTGAAAGAGAGAGGAACAGTGATGGAGCTGAAAGAGAGAGGAACAGTGATGGAGCTGAAAGAGAGAGGAACAGTGATGGAGCTGAAAGAGAGAGGCTCTTCAACGACAGAGAGAAAGAGCTCATAAAACTTGAGAGAGAGCAGAAAGGCCCACAGTGGCACTGTATCATGTTGACTATTGGTTCAGGGTGGGGCTTCCCCTTTTCACTCCCTTTATCCCTCTCTCTCTCTCACACACTCTCTCTCTCTCTCCCTCTTTCTTTTTTATTATTAGTAGCTCCCTGGAAAACACTCCATCATGATCTCTCCCTTAATGGCAAACGACAGTGTTACTTTTATCATCCTTTGGCTCTCTCTCCCTTTCTCACCCATTCTCTCTCTCCCTCTCTCTCTGTGATCAGGAGGGGGCTATGTGGGTCTTTGTGTGCGGGGAAGGGGGATGCCTGTGGCAGGGGTCTATTGGCCCGATTACCACGCTCCATCTGCAAGAGCCATCAGAGCGGCCAGGCCAGCATTCAGGGGCCTGTCACCTGCCCAGCAGGAGGGGAGGGGGGGCACGAGAGGGGGAGGGGGCACACAGAGGGGCCGGAGAAGGGCCACTGGGAGGGATGTGGAGGAGCACAGCAGGGGAGCGCCTCAACCCCCCCATCACCACCCTCCACCACCCCCTCTTCTCTTGTCATCTCCCCCATAGCCTGGGGGAGGAGTGGGGTTGGTTACAAGGGTGTGGATGGAGGGGGGGTTAGAGGCTAAAGGCACCTGGAGATGGATGCTGGGGCAAGTGTGCGTGTGGGGGAAGGGGAGGGGGCGACTGGAAGTGGACACATCCTAGCCCCGGTCCCTCCCAACCGGAGTTTCACTCCGCGTTGCTCCCACTTTGCTTCTGTTCCCCTCCTCTTCTTTCTCTCCTTTCCTCTCCCTCCACCCTCTCCCTTCTCCATGTACTCTCCCTCCACCCTCTCCTCATCTGACAACCCCACGTTTGTTCGCCGTTTGAGGCAGCGTCACGGAAGCGTCTCGGATGCCGACTCTGAGGCCCGGTGCACTGGCGGGCGGAGGGGCTCGTTCCCACACATTCCCATCAACAAATAGGAGAAGAGGATACTAAACACACAATGGGAGGCCTCGACCTCCTCACTTAAACACTCAAATCGAATTTTCCGCCGCCGCTCTTGGGCCGGGGAGCTGAGAACATCCCGCAGCCAATCAGAACTCAGCTGTGTCGACGGCAAGAATGGAAATTAAAAGATGAATTATTATTATCGTATTATTCCCTGAGGGGGAAATTACTTGGAGCTGACACCTCCCCCCAAATATACTGCATGTCAATCTAATAAACGGCTGTCATGTTTAACAAACAGAGCAGCAGGTGTCTTTAACTGATTATAGATCCACACACACACACTCCAAAGACCCACCAACCTGGGCCAAACCAAACGATTCATGTATCCAGGGAGCTGACTGACAGGCAGAGTAGCAGAGCACAGATGTCAGCCTTCAATCTGTCCTATCCTATTAACATCAACCCTGGCAGGGAAAGCGGTAGAACTCTGGGTCTTTCCCACAGAGTGCTCATGTTTACAATGCACAACACAGTGGCCAAGACTTGGGACTGGAATTATGGCCTCTACCCTTCTGAAAAGACCTCAATATTACACACACACTACCCAAAACCACATGGGCGGTTCTTGGAGGTGGAGGTGGTTCTTGGAGGCAATAAAGAAAAGGAAAGAATGCATCCAGAGAGAGAGACAGAGAGAGAGAGAGAGAGAGAGAGAGAGAGAGAGAGAGAGAGAGAGAGAGAGAGAGAGAGAGAGAGAGAGAGAGAGAGAGAGAGAGAGAGAGAGAGAGAGAGAGAGAGAGAGAGAGAGAGGGGACCATATGGGAGAGTTTATGGCCCTGTGTGGGTAGGGGTATTGGTGTCTCTTCCTCAGGGGCCAGTTAATAGACAGGGGTAATTGAGCCAGTGACATATGTTCCCTACCACAAGACAAAGGGCAGAAGAGACAAATGAACTAGTTATTTGCTCCGAGAAGTAGATTTGGGCCTTTCATGCAGCCCAGGCTAGTGTGAGGGCCTGGACCACTGAATAAAAGAGCGCATGTTTCGAGAGGGCCAGGGCCGGCAGATGCACCAGTGGGGGAGACTGACTGGCTAGCTGACAGCCCCTAAGCCCAGCTGAAGTTAACCCATTGGGGGGTTAAAAAATAGGGGAGGAGCGGGGGGTAGAAAAGGAGTGGGGCTGCTCGCTTCATTTGTTAAAGAGCTCACCGAATTCTGCAGCTGCGAGAGAAAAAAGGAGCATGAGAGAGAGAGAGAGAGAGAGAGAGAGAGAGAGAGAGAGAGAGAGAGAGAGAGAGAGAGAGAGAGAGAGAGAGAGAGAGAGAGAGACTTTAGAGTCTTTAGTCAATACGTTTATATCCCAATAATATCCATGAAAGGTGAGAGAGAAAAAGGGAGCATGGACAGAAAGAGAAAGAGTCGACAGAAGGTTAAAGGTAGAGATAAAGAGAAAGAGAGATTGGTGCACTGGAGAGATGGTGGAGAGAACCCAAAAGAGAGAGAGAGAGAGAGAGAGAGAGAGAGAGAGAGAGAGAGAGAGAGAGAGAGAGAGAGAGAGAGAGCGAGCATGTAAGAAAGGGAGGGGGTCCTTCCATAGTGCAAACAAAGAGCCCTGCTGATATGAAGTTAAAAGATTTATCACTGTCTAATAGAGCTGAAGTGACAAAAAAAAGCCACACAAATGGTGTCCTGCCTGTGGGCATCCTGTGTGCCCAGTGTGGGGTGGATACTCTCGAGCTCAGTGGATCTCAGTGACAGTTTCCCGGTGGCACGTCCCCCCCAGAGACAGGGGACAAAGCAAGGTCTCAAAGCCCACGCGGGGACACCTCAACGGGCCCGCTTGGCCGCACGTTCCACCTCGCTGCAGGCCCCACCCCCGGCCTGGCCTATTATCCAAACACAACCCTTGGCCCAGTACGGACCTCAACACGCCAGCATAGGCCAGATCCATCCCAACCCCTAATCCAGACTCCAGAACTCTCACAAGCCCTCTCACAAGCCCTCTCACAAGCCCTCTCACAAGCCCTCTCACAAGCCCTCTCACAAGCCCTCTCACAAGCCCTCTCACAAGCCCGCTCACAAGCCCGCTCTTCCTAGACTCAACTACCCAAACCAGCTGATCTTTGTTTGTTAAATCTGTCACTTCAGTGCTGCTTCATCCCAGGAATACCCATAGTAATACTTCCAGCTCTCATAAAAATGTTATATCCCCAGGGATACGCTGTTACAATTTAAGAATCCCTCTGTCTGGAATTCTTGTACCTACTGTTCCCTTGGCTACCCCAGTAGTCACAGAGTCCATTAGCTGTCATCTCACCCAAAACATTATTGTAACCCTTCTCTTGCCTCTGGAGCGATGGTTTTAACAGGCAGTGACCCCAGGTTAACCTACGACCCCCTGCTCTAGCTACCGCCCTGTGTTCTGACTGAGGGGAGGGGAGACTGCTGACCTCTCGCAGCCCAACACCAGCCCGCAACAACTTCACACAGAGAGAAACCGTCACCACATTCCACGGTCTTCTTCTTCTTCTACCACGGCTGGCTCCAAAACACTGACCATATTTTGGGGGATTTGGACTTCATTCATGGAATGTCAGCCTAGCCCGGACGTATGCTGTGCGTGTTCGTGTCATACTCCTGAGTGAACTGGCAAGCTCTTCTTCATGTAACTCACCAAGGAACTAACTGACGCAAACAAAATCAAACCAAAACTTGGACACTGTTCAGTAGTTTTTTTCCCCTCTAACAGAAGAATCCGGTTAAATTGTGCTCCCATGTCCTATAGGCTCTGAATCAAACAGCCCCTCAACAAAACAAAAAAAACTGCGGAGGCTAAACAAAGTTAAGTGATTGACAACGCTGTCTGGCTTTACTCAATTAACTATCCCTTTGTGTTCATTTTGCCCAGTTCCCCTCACCCCCTCGCCCCCGACCCCTTTTCTCTCCTAGCTCCCTTGTTCCACCCCATCACAGAGTTTTGCTTGGCTAATACTTCCAAGGCAATAGAGAGCTCTTTTTATAAGAGGTGCTCCTCTCCTTGGCCTTTCCATTGCTTGTTCCCTCCCTTTCAGCCCTTCGCAAGTGTCTCCGGGGTGAGTCAGAGAGACTGGAGAGTACATCAGTGGTGAGGGGCAGGCCCGGGGCAGGACCCCAGCCTCTCACTTCAAAGTTGCCCTGCATTCATTAATTGTCCTTTGAATTAATATTGAAGGATCACAATGCCTGAGCCGGGGGAGAAAGAGGCTTTAATGAAGCATAGTGTCTGTATTCAGTTGCAGATAAGCCAGTGTGGATTTTTTTTTCCTTTCTTTGAGAGCTTTGAGAGTGATGTTGCTGTTGTTGTATTGTCAGCTAGAGTAAATGTGGTTTGTGTGTGTGAGCGTGCATGTGTGTGTGGGGGGGGGGGGGTGAGAGAAAATTTAAAAAGGAAGTTATGACATGGAGGAATTTCTTCATGTACTAAATTATTTGGGCTTGAAAAGTGCAACAACTTGCAAACTATGTGCAAGACTAAAACTACAATATATACATAATTTTTTATGTTGAAGCCCAATATCAAGGACACAATGCCTCTCACTATATCTAGCTATCTATGTCAAATAAAACTTTTATCCCTGAAATAAAAATGGAATGATCCTTGCTGAGTGTCTCCCAAGGGATTTAAGATTAATTCCAGGTATTGTGGATTTGGGCTTTGGCATACTGTGCAGTAGTAGACAACACAGGCCAGGGAAACAGTCGTCACACACACACACACACACAGATGCACACCGAGAGAGAGGCTGGAGACTTTTCTCGACTCCACAGACGGGGGAGTCCCACTAACGGGGGACTTGCCGTTTGAAAACATTCCACCAGTGGCTCCAAGTCTCCTGGCCGTTAGTGGATTCTGGAGACAGTGGTCTCTCTCTCCCAGGCCCTGCGCAATCCATTAAGACAGCATGACCATGCAGGGACCACTGACTAATACCCAGTAAATATGGTGTCTAACGTCCTTCTGGTTGGGGATGGGGGTGGTCGGTGGGGGGGTTAGGGGTTATCCCTGGCCTGGTCTAATATACAGGCCTGTGTGTGAGAGAGAAATGTGTTTGTTTATGTATCTAAATGTCCCCGAGGAGTTAAGAGGTAAGGAAGTAACATCATTGGTTTTAATGGTTTATATATGAAGTCCTGCTCTCCGAAAACCAAGAGCTCTCCTCCACCTAGCCTCAAGCTTATATCCACATGCTTGCAGACCCTCTCTCTCTCTCTCTTCTTCCTTCTCTTTAGCTCCATGCATAGTCCCAGGGAGCCAGGTCCTGCACTTTATTTACACAAACAAAGTCCTACTCAGTTTTCTCTGACAAAAGCAGCTAAATCTTTCATGTTTTGTCAGTACTTGATTCCGCCTGTCCCCCTGGCTGTTTGCCTGGCCAGGACAATAGAGGCTGGAGAATGGCAGCAGATTGTCGGAATGCACCTCAATGAAACCAATTATTACATGTTGACTGCGTTCACCATGGCAGATTTGAAAGAACTGGGCTTATTCAATTTGGCACCGCGGGATTCCCTTTCATGAGAAGTTATCCCTTTGACTGTTTGTATTTCTGAGCTCTCTCTTTTTTCTTCCCCTCTCTCTGTCTCTCTCTCTCAAACCCTGTTGTCTGAAATGAAATCTGCAGTAGCAGGCTACTTCGATTTCATGACTTGGTTACTTTTAATTAGCTAAATGAGGCTAAAGGGATGGTGTTTTAGGTTATAAATGCATATGAATAAAAGGGTGTCATTTATTAATCATATATGTACCTGTTAAAATGTTTTTAGGTCACATTTTTTTAAGTAAACATTTGGGAAGTCTAGTAGCTAAAAAAACACAGGACAAGACACAGGAACTTGATAAGATATATTCTAAACTACTATCATTTTTGTTAGAACAATGACTACATTTATCAACCCATCATGCTTGAGACTAAATGTCCCTACACTCATCACTTGTGTTGGAACAGGAAGTGCATGATTCAACAACATTGGAATCATTTCCTTATTAGAGTAAATTTACCACAGCTTGAAGGCATCCTTTTCCTACAATGCCTGAAGCTCCTACTAATGCCATACAGATCTGGAGAGGGCCGCTACAGGCTCTGCTTCTACCCCACAAACCTTTGCTACAGTGTTTTTTTCCCAGACAAATAAATCTAAATGGGCCAGCTTTGATCTTAGCACTTAAGGCAAGTTAACAATAGTGACAGAGGAGAAAGGGCAGGAGAGCAACAGGCCTCTCTCTTCCACAACAATAGGCTCTACAAACACCTACTTAATCAATATTTGGCCAGAGGACACTCTCTCACAACCCAAAACACTCTTTTCACATTCTAATGAAGAGCTGTAAAAGAATGAAAACAACTGCTTCCACATTGACACACAAGAGTGAAATACTGCCAGTATATATCAAGGTACCAAAAAGATGACCAAAATAAAAATATAATTTCAAGGAGATTTTATCGCACTCTATTCAGTGTCTGATACTACTTAGCTGGTGTGCAGACAAAATGCACCAGCAAGAGAAAAAAAAAGCATGATCATGCACAAAATCCTGGCATCTGACCATGGAAATCCCCCCTAAAAAATCAAAATATATTTCATAATTCTACAGAGAATTTTTTATTATTATATGCTAAATAATACCTATATGTGCATCTTGTCAAATATACATACAGTAAATGTCTAAAATTCATGACAAGCACCACGTGCTGCACATACCTTCTACAAGGTTAGCAATTTTTTTTATAGAAATCCTCCGTCTCCATTCAAACTGTTACATTAAGTAAATAATAATAAAAAGGAGACTGCACATGCCCAAAACACAACACGCCTACGCAAATGTATTTGCCGTATTAGACAAATAATAATCTTGTTTCAAACATATCAACGACACAAATCTTAGCCAAACAAACGCTCATGGAGAGTCACTTTTAAACGGTTTGTGGAGTCAATTGCCTCTGCTGATCTGTATTCGAGATGCTTCGCCTGAAAGGGGGAGAGGGAAGTGGCTATAGATATTGCATGAATGCTCGCGCCCTGGGCGGAGAGGAAAGGGGCGGGCTTTGTCCCCAGATGAAAGTGGGAAGAAATAAAAGGTTTGTATTTAATCTACTAGAAAAGGTTTTAACAGCGCTGACTGACTGAGCACCATGCGCACTAAGCAACCGCTGTAACAATAGTGCACGTAAAAGTGAAGGGACAGTGATCCATCTAATGAGGTCAGCGTTCTTGAGGTGCTAAGTGAAGTCATAAATTGAAGCTGCAATCAGTAATGTGTTGTTTATCTTGCGAAAGCAAAGTTTATTTAAGTCTACTCATATAGGAGACGAAAGGTTCAGGCCACAGGATTCCACATGCTTGATTCCACATAATAACATCAGTGGTTTCTCAACTGCCACAACCACATACAAAATGTTCGACTTGACAATCACTCTGTGCCTTACAGGAGAGAGGCCACATTCCTTATATCTTCAACAGGTCACAATTCAACAGGTGTTCAGAGAGACCTGCGAGAACGGGTCGCTTATTGGGAGGGGCAATTCTCTTTCTTTCTGAGAGGCAAGCGCCATCGCCTGACGCTGAATAAGCCCCAAAATGAACATTTTGTAGGTGAAAACGGGCATTTTCTCTGAGCGTGCAGTCTATAAAATGAGTCTGAGTGGAGCCTATTGGAACTCCTTGAATAATTCATCGGTCATTGCGGGTCCGTAATGTCTTCTCCTAAGCCTTTGTCAGCGCATTTTTTCTCCTTTTCTCTCTGCATTTTGAAAAGATTTGGCGTCTTTTTGTACACCACTGAGCCGCTCGCTATAGCAGGCTTTGTGCACCTAAAACCGAAGTGTGAGTTTCAATGGACTCTTGCGCTTTTGTCTCCCAAGTTCATCCTCAAGTGTCCGATTATGTGCAAGAGACCGTTTCTTACGGCATGGAAAAGTTGTGTAAATGTTTGATGAAATATATAATTTGTGTCCCTGCTTTTGATTGAAACGAAAGCAACTCAAAGCTGGACAATTCCAGATTCAATATTAGCCTACTTTATCTGTCCCTTATTAGGCCCTCGTTTCGCACAAGGCTATACGCTAGGCCTACCTAAATTATTAAGCTATTCAGGTTTGAAATAAAATAACTATAGCCTACAAGCCAGAACTCAGAAATAATCAAACTATTAACGTTGTCACGCTATTCAATTCTCAAATTTACCATATCAATAACAAACCAATAAACCATTTAAACTTAATGTTTCCCAATAGACACATTTGCTACTACACAGTTGGATATTTTCGAGATGAGAGAGCATGAGGGAAATAGCATTGTGCAACCTAATTCATTATAAGCAACAATGCATGATGCATCTGACATTAAGGCCTTTTCCTTATGTTTCTAAATGAAACCAGGGGATAACTTCTCAATGTTCCTTAACTGTGTAAGAAATAGGCCTGTGCGCCATGTGCCATGAATAGCATACACCAGCAAAAAAACATTTAAAATGTGTATAAAAACTGTTGAGAGAGAAATACTAGGCTATCTTTTCGCACGCAGAGGCAACTCCTTCACATTGCCTCTGCATCGATTTAATAAAATTCGTTAACTCACATCTGTCTCCGAGAATGCCGTCGATGCTGTGTTTCGTCCGTCGTTCGCTCTCTTCCAATTCTCTCTTTTCGATTTCATCATCATCTTCCTCATATTCCCCGACTCCCCCGAATTTACAGCGCATGATGCGACTGATGGAACTCACTTGAAAAGTAAAAATGTAAACTGCTTAACCCGCCTGGAGTGGAATAAGTTGTAGAGCATAGTCTAGACGTTATCAGAAAATTTGACCCAAATAATTAATTATTTCAGTTTTAAAATAGGTCCTACTTTAAAACGTTTCAGTTTTTTAAAATTCAATAATGTATAGGCCTAGCACAGCCTGTACTACCTATAGCTTATAGTTTCCATAAACAAGCTAAATATGATTTAACTAATTTCAATCAAATAGCCTAGACCTACCACAAAATTAGGCAAATATCGGTTTAAATGTTTTACCTGACGGGACGTTGTTCCTGTCGCAGATCCCATCTTTCAATAATTTATCCCTTATTTCCCAGCTGAACATTCCAGGATTGTCTCTCTTGTACTCCTCGATTTTCCTGTCCAAATCTGGAGATGTTGTCTGCTGCACATGACAAAAATTAAAGATACATTTGTTACATGTAGGCCTATTAATTCACTAGCAGGCTGCATATTTTGGGTGATTTCATGTAGGCTACAAGAACATTGTGCTTAACAAGCCTATTAAGTTTCAGTAGGCCTAATTAAAATACAAATTTCATTTAAATATGTACAATATAGCCTACTAACTTTTGCAGTTAATTCTACTAACTGTCCGCACTTTCAACTCTGCGGCACTGAGGCCTGTTGACGACCAGCATAAGCTGCCTACTTCAACGTATTTTAAAGGGGTGTAAAACTTTTTTCAACCCTGCTACCACATAGGCTAAATTAATCACATAACACACATTTTGACCGCGGTGTATGAAAGACTCATAAACTCTTCACCTTTGGTTTGCTGCCTCCGATAGCCCCGGGTCTAATGGAACCAGTCTCCTGATACCGGCACAGGATTTTGGAAACGCAGCCGTGGGACACTCGGAGCTGGCGGGAGATGACACACGGTCGGACGCCGTGATGGGCCATCTCCACAATCTTGTGCCGAATATGGTTGGGAAGAGGTCGACCGTTGATGAAAACACCACCAAGCTGGTTCACGCGACCCTGCCCTAAAGGGGTTGAGACTAGATAGAAAGAATAAAGTAGGGGTAAAGTAGATCACAATAGTTGATCACAATAGTAACAATAACTTCATATTAGACTACATACAAAACGGTATCAGAAACGTTGACACTGGATCAGTCCTTCAATGCCACACTGTGGTCCTAATAATAGGCCTGGCATAGGGTATTAATAATACAGAAAGGCTTAAGCTTTTTTAATTTTGATGTTTACTTTCTGATAGTAACAGTACCCCCCCCCCCCCCACACACACACACACACACACACACACACATACACACACTCACTCTACTCTTCATTTCTAGATTCATAAACACTGTAAGTGTGCAGGCCTCATGTTTATTATAAGCTAATTGAGGGGAAATTATGTTATGACACTGCATCTCTTCAACTCAACTCTCATGTGTCAACAAACTTATACTAACGCGTTCCATGTAATAAAGAAAAAGGCTACAAGCATAGAGTTTTCGATTTAACTGTTGACAATACCTTCCAATGAGTATCCTCCCCGCGGGTAGTTCTGATGTGGAGTTGGTCGCATCATTCTCTGAATGCCTCCTGCAAGTGCCGTCATGATTCCTGACCCTCTGCCAAGACAGAATTAGGCTTGAAACAATTATATTCCTCCAGAAGTTTTACACCGTGGATTTGACGACTCTTGGATGAGGAGGGAAGCAAGGTGCCTCGTCGAAATGGCAACAGACTGAAGTTATATCCTCGAGAACTGGTGCATGCGTCAGTATCCACCGTGATGATCAATGTGATAACTTCAGAAACTGTTTTTTTTTAAATAGTTTGCATCGGGCGAGACCGCAGGCCGCTTTCAGCTGAGGTCGTTGTTGACACTCTTGAGGTGAATTGAGAAAATGTGTGTAAGTGAAACATTTTATATGTTGTTGCTCTTCTCTCTTTTTCGGGGCTTTCAGGCCTCTGATTGGTTTAGGGGAAGAACGTCCTGGGGGCTAAGGGTGCTTTGTGATTGGCCAACAGGAACTCTCCATAGCAGTAGCCTCGAGAGTTCAAGTGGATGTGTCACACTTGTTGGGCGCTCGAGGTTTTTTATTCTCCACAACTGATCCAGGACCAGACACAACACCCTTGTTGTGCTAAACAACGACACTTAACTGTTTTGCTGTAGCAAGTTTTGTGAACTTAATTATACGTCTCAAATTGAAGTCTTTATTTTAAATGTGTCGATGAAATGAGAACGATGTTTCATAGGCTACTTAAAAGAATGTGGTGCACATAGACTATTGTAAAATGTTAAAGAGGGGCCTAAAGGACTCAGTTATGATGCGGGTAATAGGCCTAGGCCTACAGTAAAATAATTTTAAAGCAAATAAAAGTGTAAATGTGGAGAAATTATTTATAACTTTATCAGAATCAGAATCAGAAAATGTTTTAATTGCCTTGAAAGTTTGCACAGACAAGGAATTTACTTTGGCAGGATTTTATGAGTGTCACTTAACCCAATCATCACCCTCTAAAAACACACACTTACTTTTCACTGTTGTTTTCGTATTAATGTGAACATTTCTTGGTATATTCATTCTAGTTTGGTGAACATGCATTGTTTTGTGAAGTGGCCCTGATAGGCTACAAACCAAATAGGCTTACTGTAGAAATTAGGCTACTAAAATATTAGGCCTATCCTCCTCAAAGGTCTAATCGAATGTCAAACTTGATTAGGATATAAGGGTGACATTTTATTGGATTGTGTATTAAAGCTCTGGGTGTTCGCTGTGCGACCCTGTGCTTGCGTTGCGGTCCTATAGGTGCTCTGACCTAACCGAATTAATCCCGGTACCGTGCTGAGAGGAGCCACCACTCGACGGGGTAGGCCGGAAGCACAACATGTGGAAGAGCGGCAACCACAAGTGATCACATTGATTGTCATTGACTGAAAAGCTTAACATGATGGGCTATATGATTATGTTTATGTCTGAGGTGACTTTATGTAGGTTATAGGTCTATGTCACTAACCTAGGCCTAACTGTTTTATCACTGGGGTTAAATATTTTGACATAAGTGAGACATGTTATTTAATTTGTACTTTTGCTGTTTCTTTTTGTAGCATATTCATTATATTATTATTATGATTGTCTTTCTGGATGTTATTGGATATTTTATTACTAATGAGGATAATATTTTGTTAACCGAACCCGAAGGACACCGGAGTGACGGTTAGCCTACTGGCCAACCGTCACTGAATAGAAATCATTAAAGAAATACGGCATGGACGCGGGAGTTCTTTGCGTGCAAAGAGAAGTGCTTCTCCCCCAGAGTTCCATCACTCCGCATGCAAAACTTTTCATGGTCTCCTAATGGTAGCACTAATTCAGCATTAGTCGCTACTCTGACCCGCAGTGCAACAGCACGTTAGTGTAACACATCCGTGCAAATGGACGATTATTGACACAACCACATGAGAGATCACTTGACTTGGGACCTTGTTAGACAAGTTTAATATACATATCAAACCTAAACTATTGCAATTGCACTAACCTAATAGGACCTAACTTGTCCATCAGGAGCTTAGGGTGTAGAAATAACATTTAGTACAGGAGTCGAACAACAAAAGAGTGTTACTAAGAGCCATTAATAAAAATTGCAATTCTCTGAAAGTATTTTCATTAAGGACTGATGTGGGTTTTAAGATTTCAAAGGCTAGAACCATTTTCACATCTTAAAGGAAAAAGTAATAGCTGGACAAGATACCTGACACTCCCTTTCAGAATTCCTTTCGCTGCAAAAGATTTTATATAAAATCGTTGGATTTTTATTTAATGATTATGTAGGCTAAACAAGGCTTAATGAAACCACGACAGAATAAATTAATAATTGTAGGCTACTGTTGTTTGTGATGTTGTAGGATTAAATCATTGTAATTATTGTCATTATCATTATTATTGCCTTTTTTTCCAAAATAACTTAAAATTCCTAGCTTCACAGTTTTATTGTCACTTGACGCACAGTCTGCGGCTGATAACGTTTTCACTCACAAGCTGGAGGTGAGATGCATTTCCATACATAAATATATAGGGGCCAACATGCCACATAACGAGACTATAAGGAAACTATATATGCTCACAAGAAAGAATAGGAACAAAACAAAGTTATGATACCAAGTTTGATTATCATGAAAGGGAAATTGGATCACCCGTGTCAAATCAATTGGGGACGGGGAAAATCTAAGTCAGAAATGTGCTCGATTGCAGACAATGCATAAAACAAAAATCAAGACCAAAATGCCGCAGAAGAAACGTATTGCGTAGGCTAAAGAAAAAGGGAAAAAAGTCTAACTCTGTGAGAGACAAGCGTCCACGGAAGTCTGTCATGTTGAGCAAGTAGGCCCCAATAAGATGTCCAGACTATATTAGCACACACCATCGTCTTTTGGGAGAATTTGGGGGGATATGGGGGATCTTTTTGACTAACTGCAGTTGAGGTCATATGTCGTACACTTTTGGTTTGATGTTGTGGTCGTGGCTGGATCAAAACAGCATATAAAATGTAGGTAAATTAAATGATATCAAGTGGTAGTTGAAATTGTCTAACAGGCCCAAATCAATTAATTAATCTTCGATGACCTAATCTAAAGTAAATGTCGATTTCAATTTAGTGATAACCGTTGATTTTAGACACTACTTTAACGTGATTTAAAGGAGGAGGGCCGTAATTCCAATTTACTGTGGGTGTATTGGCCTAAAGGGAATATTTAGCCCTGGGAAATGAGCAGACCTTTTTCGCATGGGAAATATTAAAAGTATTCCATTGTTGGAGTGTTGATTAGACTGAAGAAACAAAACCTGCATACAAAATTGAGAATGCATTTTTTTGAATGGATAATTGACCTCGCATGTTACCAAAAGACAAATTGAATAGGTAATTGCAAAAAAAGACTGATGTTTCACTTCCAGGTCAAATTCGAGATGTAGCACATCATTATTATTGGACACAAATCTTACACTTTTTTAATATGTATTTGAAATGAATTACACAAGACTCCCATGCAGATATGGGTCAAAGGCGCCTCAAAGAGAGGTCACAGAGGCACAAAGCTCTCTCTTGTTACATCCACCTGGCCTAGACCCCTGTGGTGTTCTTCAGGTCCTCTCTCCACGTACCCTCAAGTCCTCTCTTGCTCACATGGTCATCAAAAAGGAACATTAGGGAACTTCCTTCTCAGGTTACTCCAGGCTAATTGCATGTCACATGCAATGGGCCTGTAGGTGTGTGTGTGTGTGTGTGTATGCGTATGTGTGTGAGCATACATGGTTGCGTATATGTGTGAGAAAGATTTCACAGTCTATCTCTTTGATGTGACATGTATGTGTCCCATTTCTGGGTGACATTGCTTAGAGCATCCGAGCTGGAGGTCTCCCTCTCTTGTCCTGTGTCCCGTAGGAGGGCTAACTTCCTGTTATAGACCCTGATCCTGTAGGAGGGCTAACTTCCTGTTATAGACTCTGATCCTGTAGGAGGGCTAACTTCCTGTTATAGACTCTGATCCTGTAGGAGGGCTAACTTCCTGTTATAGACTCTGATCCTGTAGGAGGGCTAACTTCCTGTTATAGACTCTGATCCTGTAGGAGGGCTAACTTCCTGTTATAGACTCTGATCCTGTAGGAGGGCTAACTTCCTGTTATAGACTCTGGTCCTGTAGGAGGGCTAACTTCCTGTTATAGACTCTGGTCCTGTAGGAGGGCTAACTTCCTGTTAGAGACTCTGGTCCTGTAGGAAGGCTAACTTCCTGTTAGCAACTCTGATCATGCATGTTAATCATATGTAAGCCTGTGTGTGGGTGGGTGTCTGTTTGTAAGACTGAGAAAGAAAGTGGAAAAAAATCTCTGATTGTATTTTTTATAAAAAGAGACAAAGTTATAGAAAGTGGGAAGGAAAAGGAGGGGACAAGGGAACATTTAATGTAATTGAAAGATGACACTTTAACAATATGACTTTTATAATAACCTTTGACGGATTATACACAAGGCAATAGCATGGGGACATAAGACAACATAATACCAACTCCAGTTTAGTGACGTTGCCCTTCATTGACATTGGAACACAATAGATACCTCTGAGGTGATCTGATCAACACAAATATTTTCACATTCCCTCTGGAGACACTGGGCATGTGCAGTGTGTTATCATTGAAATACATGGAAAACAGTTTTGTCTAGGAATAAACTTCCCACCATGGAAAAGAGAGCAGTGGAATATCCAAGGGTCTCTTAGAAAGACTCAAACCTACATTGGGTCTTTGCCCATGGGGATCTCCTCACTCCTATATAGTCTAATTCATACAGCATACAGTGCATTAGACAACAAGTGGGAAATATCAGTCTTTCAGGTAGCAGAAATAAAACAAACAAAAAAGAATTGAGCATACAACATTTCTGATTACAAGTATTACCTTTACTAACTTTATAGCTTTTTTCCTGAATTATTTTAAGATTGGAGATATGGAACACAAGTTGGTCTGACAGATCAATAGAAGTACCCCTGACCAACCACTGGAGGGCAGACATGTGACAGGTAATTAATGGGAAGGCTCCCTTTCTGCAGTGTCAAGCAACTTTCTGCAATGCGCACACCGGAGTATGAATGATTGGAAACATCAGCCCGTTGTACCATTCATAAAATGAGATGACTCTGTGCGTTCCTCTTAGGATGAAATCCTGAGTGTATCCATACTATCTACAGCACTTTGTCATCGGCCTTGTTCCTCCTTAAGGAAAATATACAGGGCCTATAAACCATTGGGCTTAGAATGATTCAAAACAGATGGACCTCTTAAAGGGATCTAACAATACTGCATCAGGATCCAAAAGCATTGATATTACGTCATAGTGAGTTATGGGATATTTATTCTTTGGTTAATGCATAAAGTGTGACATTGTGACATACAGTACATGGACACTAACACTCCAACCAAGCAACAACAGTCATCAGTTCATATAACCTAATGATGAGTAGTGCAACACTTACAACTCAAATCTCTTTCAGGCAGACATGTCGTTCATCATTCAAATGATTAATATGTATAATGCATGTTGAGACATCTTCATTTCAACTGTGGTCTCATTGGTGTTCTCACTGTGGTCTCACTCGCTTGTGTGATTTGTAGAACTGTTTTGTAACAAGAGTAAACCTCGGACTACACATTTTAGGAGTGCAGGGTTCAATATAACCCATATTAGATGTGCAAGAATAATTGAGGGTTTCAACGAAATTGAAGAGATCTTAAACAGGGTTGATCTGAAACTCTTGTTCAGAGGGCCTCTCTATTGTGACTAACGGATAAATACTATTGCATACGTTTTAGTACACAAAGGGGCCCAGCTATTATAGCTATTATACTAAATAGCTATTATACTAAATAAATTAGATTAGTAAGGTATAACTAATCTAATTTATTTAGTCGAATTACGTTGAAGTTATAATGCATTTCTTCTGTCGCCGTTACCAGCGGAACCAGCGTTTGTGTCTAACTCAGGTCGGTATTTCAGCCAACACATTAACCACGTGACAATAACAGAGAACAGGGCGAGGACGCTTGCTAAAGACAAACAGACAGGGCCGATGGGCGAGGGAGGGTTATTGAAGTTATGCACAAATATTAAACCCAGGAACAACAATACTATCATGGAGAGGAAAGAAAAGATGGCGCACACACAACCCGTGGTCAGTGCGACGCGCTTGCAGCTCTGACAGCTCTCATAGCCCCCGCCGTCAGTTGCATTAGGCTGCACAGCCTGCACCTGAACCCCTGCTGCATTTGCCTCTTCTCTGCGGTACGCAGCAACAAGCGCTGGATGCAAAGGTGGGCCGTCTGACGGCAGACTGTCCTGTGGCAAAGTGTCTGCCTCGACATGGAGAGGAAGATCATCCGTTACTTTAGTATTGTTAGGGAGGTTTTGTATTCGATATTCTGGGACTGGAGTTCTATGGCGGCAGAGCGGACAACCGATTCGCCATCCTCGGTCCTCCCGGAGATGAAGCGTATTTAGACACTCCTCGCAAAATGTGTGTAAACATTCCAAAAGTTTTGGAGTGCGGCGGCCCAAGTCAAAATAGTTGTAGCATATTTTACACTCGTATTCTTCGTAAGGGAAGGACGTATTAATTTCTGCTAAGCTTATCGTCTGTGCCATGACATCCCGTGCAGACAAAACATTTAAAATAACTTATAAACTATTGACGCAGATTTAGCGATTCGGTCAAGAATCATCATTAGAAGTAGGCCTTGTAGGCTAAATTTGATCAAATGGGAATTTCATAAGGTAATGCCAGTATAGTCAAACGTCTTCCACCGTGGAGTGGATGAGGAAATGATTGAGTGCAAGTAGGGCAGCGCTCAAGCAGTGTCCCCTCCTTCTTTGCCCGGTATGAATCAACGTTCACAGTAGACAGTCGTTCCCCCGATAGAACCGTTTGGATCACAACTTTAAAGTCTAAAAACAACTGGGTCACAACCCAGAGGCAGTGCCAGATAAGTTTACATAATTAGATTATATCTATATAGGTCTAAATCCCGGTTCAGAATCAGAAACTAGGCTAACCTGTTGTATTTTTATTGCATCCAAGGCGTAATTACATTATTCATTATCAAGGTAGGCTATATGTTATTAGGCATGGTAGAGTGGTTGAGTATTGTCAAAGTATAGAAGTAAAACACAAATGAAATATCTAAACACAAATAAATACAGAAAAGGCCTGTGTTAATGTAAAGGTAAATGTCTTGTCGTTTTAATCTTATTGAGAGATTGCCCGCGTTTAGGGCATTTCAGCACTACTCCGAGTGGACAGCTCCGGGATGTCCATTTATGGAGACGTCACACCTCGAGCTTTCAGCTGGCGCTGTTGGGTCGTAGTAGGCCTCCGTACAATCCAAGAGAAATCGAAGATGTCTGGAGTAAGTGCATGGCGAAACCAGAGACACTCATAGTTTTTCACACATCAATCAATGTGTGTGTCTGTGTGTGTGTGCGTGTGTGTGTATATAGTTCTATGTGTAGGAATATACACATGCACAGTAAATGTAAACTCATTATTATGACATTATTCATTGAAACCTTATAATTTTCTTAGATGACGTGTTAAAACAGCACACATTCAACACCAATCTCTGTTCATTTGTGTTTGTGTAAATTCCAAGTTTGTCTAAAAGTCTTTCCTTGTGCTCAGGATCTTTCCTCGTCTGCTTGCTTGCTTGCCACTCCAGCCTGCCCCCCCCCCCCCCCCCCCTTGTGAAAATACAACACTTTAATATCTTTAAGTGTTAAACTACTGAGTGAGAGATACGTATTTAACACTTTCAAATATGTTTATTTCAACTACATTTTTAACAAAGGGAGTTGCACTCATCCTGATGGCGTTAAATTAAACTGAGTCCAAAAAGTACACCAGTTCATTTGCTGAGTGGCTTTCACTCATCAAGTCTGCATATTGATAAAATGCCTAAGACCAGAAAGATATAACGTTCACAGCACGTTGGCAGTATTGAGGAGGTTCCTTTGAGGCTTTGTCAACTTTCTGAAGAAGACATTTGAATTTCTTATTCAATAAATGCCTTCGAAGGATGCAAGAGAGTGTGTGTGTAACCTGAGGGACCCGGATCAATGATCCCCACCTGACAATGTCATAGGGGATTACCTCCACACAGGCTCTCCGTGGGGTTGCTGGCATGGCCTGTGGAGACCCAGCCTGGAGGAACCTGGGGGCATGTAAACCAACACAGTCTGAGGCCACATCCTGGGACCAGGGAGCCCAAACAAGGACTGTCATAAAACATGGGAAACAATGAATGAATAGAAAAGCTCCCATGGCACTACACTTACATCAGATTCCTGTGATGGACTTCTGTTATCCTTACAGGTCATCCATTCCACAGGAGTCCACATTTGCTGGGGTATCGGTGATTGATTGACTCTGTGTCCTATTGATCTCTTGTCAAGGCCGGACGTCAAAAGAGCAGTTCCATTTTTGTGTGACGAAAAGAGGGACAATTGTCTCTCACACTTAATGAGACCCCCCCCACACACACACACCCTCTATCTATGAATCAATCTGAAGGACACAGAGAAATTACAATTCATCAATCTGAAGATGTGAAATGGGACGCCATATGCAGTACAGTCCAGATAAGGCTTGTGTGTAAAGGTTCCTTTGTCTGATCATCGTCAGATATGCATATGCTCGTCTCCCTGATCCTGTCACAGGGGTGCATAGTCTCCCCTGGCTCTCCCCCTTTCCTCTCAGAGAGGCACGCCTCTCAGATAGGCGTGCGAACTCTGACAACAAAGTGGGTATTTGTTTCCAGTTGGTGTTGTTTTAAGAGGAGTCTCTGAACTGGGGAGTTAAAGTCAGTTTCTTTTGGTCCTCTGAAAAGGGTTCCCTCACTTGGTCATCCAGCCAGTGAATAATGCCACTTAAATGGCACCGTGACTAAAGCTAGAGAAGAAAGAGAAGGGCGGCAGGCTTTCCTCTGGGAGCAGCCAGAGACAACGCCGGGTCTGGGACAGGGGGCAGCATTTCAGAAAGACTGACGGGGCTTAAAGTTAAAGATTACTTTGAAATCTGCACCCCCCCCCCTCCTCCATCCCCCACCTCTCCCTTCACCATCCTCCCTTTAAAAAAAAACTGTCGCCAGAGAGCTGCGGATGAGCTGAGAGATCCTCTTTGATGACAGAGAAGGATCCTTTTGTTCTCTAATCCTTCCCTTATGCCCCCCTTTAGCCCGCCGCCCCTCCCCTTGCCCCCTTCAGCCCATTTTAAGCCCAACTGGACGTCAAAGGGGCTGCATGCCCGGCCAGAGGCTCAATGGTAACATTCTTTATCTATTTCATTCTCTGAAACTGGGATTTAGTCTACTTTCCCTTCCATTCAAGCTTCTGTCAGACAAAACAAGCTCAAGTCAAAATAGCTAATAAAGTCTGAAATCTTTCACCTGTGAGAACTACAAACATGCATATGTAAATAATCCAAAGGGATTTATTCATGAAATAAATCATTTATTTTGACTGTCAAGTCAACAACTCACTTGTGCACAACTGTACAACTTCCCTCTATGCATGCAAAATAAATATCACATTGGGATTAAATGGATCAGTTCAGGCTGATTCAAAACATTATAAAACACGATCAACATGATCAAAATGATCATCAAAAAGGTCAAATCTTTAGTTTCCCAGGTTGATTGTTGGAGGTGGGGTGGGGGCTGTGTGTACCAGGATGACATGTCTGGGTTTGCTGTGACATTATCACATTGGACACACATTATTTACAGAGGAGATGAAAGAGTTCCTCCTTGCTCAAAACATCAAGCATTGTCTTGGTGTCAATAGCCCAAGGATGATCACGACGCTGCTGACTGACACACATCATGTGCCTGTGTGTGTTGTGTGTGAGTGAGAGAGAGAGAGAGAGAGAGAGAGAGAGAGAGAGAGAGAGAGAGAGAGAGACAGAGAGAGAGAGAGAGAGAGAGAGAGAGAGAGAGAGAGAGAGAGAGAGAGAGAGGGAATACTTATTGTTCTTTGTCAAGAAGTATGCAAACCACCAGAAGATATTTAAGTGACAATTACATTCTTGTGTCAGGCAGGTAAGGAGGAGAGGGGGTTGGGGAGAGGAAAAGCGACAAGAGGAAGTGAGAGAGAGGTAGACGAACCGAAGGAAAACTCAAAAAGAACTCTTTTTTTTCTTGTACAGCTTAAAGATCCTGTAAAGTGGAATTGAAAATTAGTTTTAAGTTCATAACACCACAGAAGAATGTGTTGTTAACTACCCATCCAAATTCGAATGAAAAAAAAACACAGACAAGTATGTTAAATTAGGCTTTGAAATTGTGAGAAAATCAGCAGTCTTCTCTGCTTGAGACTGGGGGGGCGTGTCGCCTGAAGGAGCTGAATCTCCGCCCCCTTGAATTTATTGAATTTAGCAACAACAGCAACACTGGCTAAATCAATTGCAGATATCAGAACAGACCTACCTGCAGTCTCTGAGTGTTTTATGTATTAATTACTTTGTCTTTGCATCGTACCAGCTGAGTAACAGAATGCAACCGTCTGTGATCTGACGTAGATAGGTCGCTGTGACGTAGATCGGTCGGGTTTTGGCTCCGCCTATACAAAACCTGAGCTGAAAACGGAAGAGAAACTGTTCAACGGTCTAACTCCACATTTCAGTGCGACAAAGTTTTCGAGCTTTGCACATGCTTTCAGGAACTCATTTCACACGTATATAATGTACTGAGAAGCAAATCATGAAATTTGCTTTACAGGATCTTTAAGCATAAATTCAGATTCATCCATCCATATGTTTGTCACTGAATATTTATGTTAACATAAAACATAGCCTACAACAATTCTACCCTGTAAGGCACATTTTACTAAGGAACTTTCCAGAATTTGTCAGAAGTAAACAAAACCAAGAGTAGAAGAACAAACATCTGCAAAAAGTTGTCTCATTCCAGACTTCATGATAAAGTGTTTCAAGAACTGCACTACAAAAGTAAGAAACAGGAAACACCCCACAAAGAGGAGTGAAGACCCGGAGTGTGTATATGTTTACACCGTTGTCCCCCTACTCTTAAAAGTTTTTCACAATTGTTAAAACACATTTCTTGAAACGGTCACCCATTTTCTCAAAACTGTAAACACAAATCTTCAAACTACATTTCCCAAACCTCTGACTCTTCTGGCAAAATCAAACAATCGCCCCTAAACCATTTAACCTGTGCTCAAAATCAAACACTGCTTTCAGATCATAAACACAGCAAATCAATATATAAACACTATGGAGCAATCATTAGACACAACATAAAAAATGGAGAACACAGCATCCAGGGCATGTAGTTACATGTAAAGACATGTCAATCTGTTTATGTATACACTGTAACTGCATTTAGCAATAAAGAAAATATTTACAGTAACCATCACAGCTTAGTATTGACGTACAAAGAACAAAGAAAAAATGGGGTAAAAACCCTCTGGTGTGCCAGATCCAGCCTTGAAAACACTCCACACCCGCGTCACCACAGGCCAAGTCCATTGCCTGTAGGAAATGTACCCTGGTATATCGGCTTCGGTCATAGACCTTCCACTGCCAAGCAGAGAAAAATTGGGTTGAGAAAAGGGCTGTACTGTGGAAGGCAAACATTTAGTCAAAATTACTGGTTGATGTTGAACCATTCTTGTATACAGACACCACGGTGCTGACATTGTCCCAAACCACCATTGGACCCAAGTGTGAATAATTTTGAGTTATTGTGTTTTACAGATGACAACTGTGTTGTAGATGTGTTTACTGTTTGCCGCCTGTGTTTACCATTTTTCAACACAAGTGCATCACAGTGCCAAATGTTTTTAGTGAATGAGAATGTGTTTTGAGTTTTGCCAAGAGTGTCTGATTCAACAAATGGGTTTAGGCCACTGAAAATTTGATTCATAAAATGGGGTTTCCTGTTTTAGCACTGTAAAGCTGTCTACACTTCAGAGCCATCAGAGTCTGAGACAAACCTCAAATCAGGTCAAAACAGGAATTAGTTACTGGAGACTTTCAAGCTTTCAGAGACGGAGACCAGATTGCAACAGGAAGAGAAAGTCGCTGAGAAAGTCCCATGGTGGCTGAGAAAGTTTCTGTAATGGCAAAATCCACAGACTGATTTAACTGTGACTTGCAAATCATTGCCTACAACCAAAGAATGTGCACGACATGTGCACAATGTGGTGACATGCCACAGCCATGTCACCACATTGGAGACAAGTCTATGTCTATTCGTTTGCCCACATTGACGTTTGACTCTCATCTGGTAAAAACGGATTAAGTAAAATGGATGAACATGGTGGGTGTGTTTGTATGCAATTCATTCAATGCATTTTATAAAGTCAGCCAACTGCAGAGCATCTTGTACGCCACACCGCAGGCTCATCTGACCGTAAGTAACCCCTTTGACATCACAGCTACCTCAAGCACGCGCCACCTTCAGCGGACCAATAACATTCAAGAGAAGTGTCTCGACTTGGTAAACATCACTTCCGGGCTGATACCACGGGCCGGTGATGCCCAAAGATTCCCACACAAAATAATAAAAAATCTGTCGGATTCTCGTCATTCATTGCCACAGTCAACGTTTTTAAATTGACTTAAGCTATGATGCCAGTGAGACACCAAAATAGTCTTTGTTGACCAAATTCCGCGAAGACACAGAAATAGCGGCTGAGTACGCGGTGAGAATGCATTGTCTCTATCCTCTGCAGATGTTGTCGATGTGATGATGATGTTGGTTAGCTTAGCTAAGCTAGTTAGCTCCTACTAGCGAGCTTCTTTTTTTTTTTACTAGTTCGTTAGCTTAGCTTGATAGCTACATACATAACCATGTATCATGGTGTTGGTGAGTATATAACATGCACTTGTTTTACATGTTGTAAAAGAGCTAGCTAGCTAGTCTCACGTCAGCCACTCGTCATCAACACCACAGCAATGATTTTAATTTCGACGTGACACTAGTATGCTACTTGCTAGCTAGTTTAGCTGACAGGGTTGTGCAAACTACACAGTCTACCCGCCCTGTCGAAGCTAGCTACTATGAAACATTAGCTGGCTGTAACATCCAGCTTGCTCGCTAAGAAAAAGTACTAGTACATGTTAACTGTCTTCTCAATGTTGTGCTTTGTCCCGATGGTTGGTTTATTTTTTCACGTCGTGACAGAACCAGCCCATTTTGGTATTTGGCTGGACAATGACAATGTTGGATTTAGCTTAAGCTAATACGGATGCCTCACCGGCATGTCAGATTCCAGACGTGTTGTGAATCAGTCTGAGAGCTAATGTAGCTAGGCTAACTAACATGCTAGGCTAGCAATTAGGCCATCCTTACATTGTTCAGTTGCCAGCAGCTGTCATAACAACGCAACCTCTCCTCGGCAACTGCTTCATGGCAACAAAACATTTCTGCACATGCTGAAAGACCTCTTTTTTCTTTTCTTTACAAGTAGTAGCTACCTGCGTTATCATTGTGTATTCATTGACTTTGCCTGATAAGAACATTGGCAAAAAGTCAGACAGAAAGAAGTGAATATATGGCCCTCTTGTACCAGTCCTACATGTCATATATAGCTCCCAGAGTCCTGGTCCTGCAGAAGTTTCCATTCTGTCAGCAAAGCAGACAGACAGCAAATGTAATAATATTTCAAGTAGTTGAAGTCAGACAAACTTAAGTGCAGTTATTTTTTAACTTATACAACTGGTTATTGAATGTGTAGCTGTCAAGAAGTAGGCTACATTTAACACTACTGTGCTTGGAGTATCACTGCTCTCAGTTGCACATAGTTAGGAAAATCTGGACGAGCCTGTTTTCTTTATCTATAACAGAAATAGATACGATACACTGATAAAGACCTACTAATACGGTCTATGACCTTGAGAAAGATAACCCGTGAGATTGTGCAGCTCACTGTGAAGATAAGATTTCAAACTATAAACAGTCGTTTGTCTCTGCCGTGGAGCACTGTCTCAGTTCCCAGTTAGTTGTGGTTCAGTGTGGAGACCAGTCTAGATGAGAGATCATAGACTAGCAGGTGATTCACACCCACCCTCCTTGAGGTCACCTCTGAATTGACGTTGACAGGACAGGTCAGATACATGCTTGCTTAGCTGTCACCAGTCATCGATCAGCGACTCCTCCGAGGGAGAGCAGAAGGCTCGACTCGGCCATTTCCAGGCAGTCTAAACCCGGGGAGGGGCGGCGGGTGTCACTGGCATCACTTGAGCAGCGTGTGTGGAAGGGATGGGGGAGGGGCCGGGGGAGGGGCCTGAAGTGGTGCAGTGCAGGTAATGAGGATCAGGTGTCTGCTAGGCTAAAGGCTAGAGAGAGGGGCTGTGGTGACATGAGGTCGTAGGTCAGATCTGCTGGCATAAGAACCTGGCCCACCCAGGCTTCCTCCACTCACCCAGGACTCTCCTTACAGCTGGCCAGCATCCCAGGCATGCCCTAATTGAAAATGTCTCCAAGAGAGTTTTTGGGCCCATTAAAAAGGTATTTTATTTTAGAGAGTTGGGGGTCCTATGTCTAACCTGGGCGAGCTGGAGTCAGTGAGAGATTCCTGAGGAGGCGGTGAAGGTCATGATGGCTGCGCGGCTAGCTTGTGTTACTCTAAACCACACTCTCTCTCTATCTCGCCACCCCTGCTCTTCCTTGCTCTCTCTCCACCTCCTCCACTCCTGGCCCCAGACTTCCACCAGAGGTGTGGTGGAATGTGTCACAGTCTGACTAACCCTTAAGAGTTGCACATTGTCGGCTCCACACTGAAACAAGAACAGCAGGGAATATGCTGAGCTGGCTGCATGTCGAGGGTTAGCGGTTGGTTTTGTTTAGTTTCAAATATGGTTCGACTCAGTTGCAGGCTTGTATTTATATTCCTAGGCCTTCAAGTATTGTTTGGATAGGAGGATTGCACAACTATTGTTGTGCTTACAACTGCAGGGGAAGTGGACAGACGATACTGCTGACCATGGAGGAGACTGCTGGCTCTGTCTTATCCACATCAGGTCCCTAAAGCGTTGATTTTGGGGAATGTGTGTGTTTGAGGAAGGCTTTAGCTGAAAGCTAAAACTTACAGTCGGGGCCAGCTTTGCGTGAAAAAGAGGGAATTGATTTTGTGTTAAGGCTGTGTCACTGTCAACTTTGCTGGTCTGCTGTAAGGTTGTTGCCTTATTATTACATTTAGTAATTTAGCAGACGCTCTTATCCAGAGCGACTTACAGTAAGTAAAGGGACATTCTCCCCGAGGCAAGTAGGGTGAAGTGCCTTGCCCAAGGACACAACGTCATTTGGCATGGTCGAGAATCGAGCCGGCAACCTTCTGATTAATAGCCCGACTCCCTAACCGCTCAGCCATCTGATATGACTATCACTGACTGTCTGTTTCTGTCTTTCTCTTTCTGTCTGTGCAGGTAGCCCTGGGCAGATACATGTGTTTACCCAAGCTGGTCCCAGGAGCAACCACTAACCCAGCATCAGTCCATACCCCCCTCCCCCACCTCCCTCCCTTCATCCCTCTCTCATAACATCCTCTGCGCCCACACGCACCCGAGAAGCAGCCTCCCACAAACAAGGAGAGAGAGGGAGAGAGTCTCTCCATTCAACTAAAGGAGAGAAGTGTGTTCGGTCTCAGTCCTAGAGCGCCCCCACCCCCCAACCCAACGCCCCTATCCAGCCCCCCCCCCCCGCCTGCCTGAGCCTGGGCCCCCGCCCGCCGATCCAGGGGAGAGGAGGATGAAGCTGAAGGAGGACATGAACCCCCTGCTGCTGCAGGTGTTCCGCTCGGTGGCGTGGGTCTACTCCGTCATCACCTTCCTGCCCTGGTACCTGTTCTCCGGCGCCGGCGACAACCTGGAGCGGGCCCGCCGCACCAAGGCCCGCTCGGTGAGCGGGCGGCCCGCGGGGCCCTGGCGCTCGGTCGACAGCCTGCGCGGGCTGTCGGCGGGCATGCACGAGGGCGTGCACACCCTGGACAAGGTGTTTGAGTTTGCGGCGCGGCGCTTCCCCCGGCGGGACTGCCTGGGCACCCGGGAGGTGCTGAGCGAGGAGGACGAGCTGCAGCCCAACGGCAAGGTGTTCAAGAAGGTAGGAGGGGGGGGGGGGGGGGAGGGAGGGAGGGAGGGAGGGAGGGGGGGGGGGGGGGGTCCCAGAGGTGGTGGAAGGTGAGGTGTTTCAAATATGGAGATAAGCACAGCACGGGAGTCATTAACAGGGATGGGGGGGGTGGGGGGACGTGCAAGTCTAGCTCTTGTCTGGCTTTTCTTTCGCTCACACTTTTTCACGGTCACAATGTTGGCAAGACTCCACACCGCTCCAGAGTCAGGGTTAAGCCGTCGGAATTTCAGAAGGACAACAAGAGAAATTGTGCACCAGCCCGCCTCCTCAGGAGAGCTGCAGCAGCAGAGAGCGTGCAGCAGGGGGGCGCAGACTGCCCACCCGAGGGCTCTTCTGGGGGGGGTGCGTTTGTGCGCCAGCCCGCAGCCCTGCAGCATGCTGGTTCGCGGGCCGAGTGTCATCGAATCGTGCGACTGGGCCGTTAGATACAGGAAGCGTTGAGTGGAGTGCGGTGGTTTCAGCAGCGGGGGCTTATTTGTGCCTGCGCAGGTGATCCTGGGGGAGTATAACTGGCTGAGCTACGAGGAGGCCTACCAGGCAGCCATGTGTTTCGGCAGCGGGCTGGCTTCCCTGGGGCAGAAGCCTCAGTGCAACGTGGCCATCTTCTGTGAGACCAGGGCCGAGTGGATCGTGACGGCGCAGGCCTGCTTCATGTACAACTTCCCACGTGAGTACACACACACACACACACACACGTAACACTCCTGCAACATTCCCCCCCCCCCCCCCTCGCTGAAGCAGAGAGCGCCCACAGAGGAACAAAAATGCGACATACGCCCCGGCTCTTCCATTCGATCGCTTTTTAATATATGGGTGTGTTTGATTCTTGCCAGTGGTAACCCTGTACTCCACTCTGGGTGGAGCTGCCATCGCCCACGGCCTCAATGAGACGGAGGTCACTCACATCATCACCAGCAAAGACCTGCTGCAGAGCCGCCTCAAGGTACGCCTCGTCTGGAGACTCTAGAAGCAGCTAGAACACAACCAGCAGAGAGCCCCGAGGACCGAGACTACATCTAGTGATAGTTGGCAGCTTGCATGCATATCTGGAGCTGGTCTACGATGGCATACTTAGGACTGGCATATTTCACTAGGGCTGGTCTACGACACATTTAGACTTGACTAGAACATGTCGAGAACCGCTTGGGCGACATGCCTGGGATTGTCATGTTTGTAGGGTTACTGTAGCAGCTCAAAATGCAGCCGCACTCAGTGATAATGTCCTCTTCTCTGTGCCCCCTTCTCTGTGCCCCCTCCCCCTTCCAGGCCATCCTGCTGGAAATCCCCAGGCTGCAGCACATCATCCTGGTGGACAGGAAGCCCACCTCCTGGCCCGACATGCCCCGGGGCATCATGGTCCACAACATGGACACGGTGCAGGAGCTGGGCTCCAGACCAGAAAAACGTAAGGAGAGAGAGAGAGAGACTGGAGAGAGAGAGAGAGACTGGAGAGAGAGAGAGACTGGAGAGAGAGAGAGAGAGAGACTGGAGAGAGAGAGAGAGACTGGAGAGAGAGAGAGAGAGAGAGAGAGAGAGACTGGAGAGAGAGAGAACTCTGGCATAAAAAATCCCCCTATGTTTTCCATCAGTGCTCCTGTGTGTGTTGTGTACCTCCTCTCTAACCAGCCTCTCCCTCCCTCCCCCAGTGGCGTCGCCGCGGCGGCAGCCCCTCCCCTCGGACATTGCCGTCATCATGTACACCAGCGGCTCCACGGGCATCCCCAAGGGGGTCATCATCTCCCATAGCAACATCATCGCTGGCATCACAGGCATGGCAGAGAGGATACCCAACCTGGAGTAAGCAGGCGCCTCTCCTCTCTCTGCCACACACACACACACACACACACACACACACACACACACACACACACACACACACACAGGCTGATCACATCTTGCTGGCATTAAATAGGAGTAAAGTACAAACTGGAATAGCGATCCTTTTTTTAAACTTGGAATAGTCTCAAAAACGAAATGTATTATTTGAGGTTTTGGTCTAAGCAGTGCAGAGACAAACCCAAGAGGGTTCTACTCCAGGTCAGCCAGGGTTGTTATGAGATTGCTCTGTACCAGAACAGTGGTGCCCTTGGGCCTCTAAACCCAGTCTCAATAGAGATCGATGGGCTTGTTTGTGTCTGGTTTCTCTGTACTTTTTCTCTACCCTTTCATCAGTCCATCTGTTTCACGCTTGTGTGTGTGTGTGTGCGCGTGTGTGTGCGTGTGTGTGCGCGTGTGTGTGTGTGTGCGTGTGTGTGTGTGTGTGTGAACAGTGAGACAGACACTTATATAGGCTACCTGCCCCTGGCCCACATCCTGGAGCTGAGCGCTGAGCTGGTGTGTATCTCACATGGGGGACGCATCGGATACTCCTCCCCGCAGACGCTGGCGGACCAGGTGAACACACACACACACTAAGAGCCTCTCTCTCCCCTGACATTCCTCCACCACAAACTCACCTCTCCCCCCTCGTCTCTCCTCCTCCTCCAGTCCACCAAGATCAAGAAGGGCAGTAAAGGAGACACCAGTGTCCTGAGACCCACCCTCATGGCTGCCGTACCAGTACGTCCCCCCCGTCCCCCCGCCACAACCAGCTCCAGACACACCTTTTACACTAGAAACCAGTGTACTTAAAAGAACATCTGGACTTCCTTTTTTCTTCTTCAGTGAAAGACAATACGTCAGATACAACTCCGTTGCATTGGGGAACACTGTTCTTTTAGAACACAATGTTCTTGTTCTCTCTCTGTGTGTCTCTAACGCTCCCTCTCGCTCCTGGCTGAGTAGGAGATCATGGACCGCATCTACAAGAACGTGATGACCAAGGTGGACGAGATGAGCAGCTTCCAGAGATCTCTGTTTGTGCTGGCTTACAACTACAAGATGGAGCAAATCTCCAAAGGCTACAGCACCCCGCTCTGTGACAGGTAATACACACACACACACGTACGCCTGCACTCCTTACACACAGGAAGTATTTTCAATTACAGGCCGGTAATTATACCCTCGCTCAATTCAAATCAAACACAGTGAGTTCTGATATTGCCTGGATGAGCCCGGAGAGGCAGAAGCAATATGAAACACACACACTCTCTCTCACACGCTCTCATATGAAGGACTGTGTGCTGAATGACTTCCCGTGTTTACCCCGTGTCCCTCCTCTGTAATTGCTCTCTGCTGCTCATCTTCCATCGCCGTCTCCATCTGCCAATCTTGTCCCTCCTCTCTCTTTCTGTCCTTCCTTCTCTCTCTCCCTCTCTCTCTCTCTCTCTCTCTCTCTCTCTCTCTCTCTCTCTCTCGAAACCTCCTTTCTAAAAACCTCTCTCTCCCTTCCCTCCCCTTCCTTCCTGCCCCCCCCCCCCCCCCCCCCAGCCTGGTGTTCAAGCGTGTGCGTTCCCTCCTGGGGGGGAACACGCGGGTCCTGCTGTCGGGCGGGGCTCCCCTGTCGGCCGCCACGCAGCGCTTCATGAACATCTGCCTGTGCTGCCCCGTGGGCCAGGGCTACGGGCTGACGGAGACCTGCGGCGCCGGCACCATCAGCGAGAGTAAGGGCCGGAGCATCCGACACCACAGCCGCTGAGCATTCTGGGTCCTTCCCGAACGTAGAAGCAGAAACCCCTCTTCCAAAACACTCCCCGGTCGTGCCACCGCCGTGTCTCTCGGCGTGGAGCCGTCTCTCGCCGCTTGAGCGAATACAGCTTTGTCGCTCCGGGTGACTGGTCAGTGCCGCGGTGCTTATTGGTGTGTGTGTGTGTGTTTCAGTGTGGGACTACAGTACGGGCCGGGTGGGAGCCCCCCTGGTGTGCTCTGAGATTACCCTGAAGGACTGGGAGGAGGGTGAGCAGACTGGAGCACTGTTGCACAGCGGGACGCACGCAGCTCAACGTCTTATCTAGAAGCCTTTTGGTCATCCCCTCCCTGCCCCTCCTCACCCCTGCCCGTCTCTTCTTCTGTCTCCCCACCTGCTCTTGTCTCCTGTACTCTCCTTCTCCCCTCCTTTCCTCTCCAGGAGGTTACCACAGCACAGACAAGCCTAACCCCAGGGGAGAGATCCTGATTGGCGGGCCCAACGTTGCCATGGGCTACTACAAGAACGAGGCTAAGAACCGCGAGGACTTCTTCGTGGACGAGAGCGGCCAGCGCTGGTTCTGCACCGGGGACATCGGAGAGTTCCACCCAGACGGCTGCCTCAAGATCATCGGTGAGGAACCTGGGAGAACCCAAACTGTGTGTGTGTGTGTGTGTGTGCGCGTAGACCTACATGTGACTGTGTGTGTGTGTGGTGTGCAGACCGTAAGAAGGACCTGGTGAAGCTGCAGGCGGGAGAGTATGTGTCGCTGGGCAAGGTGGAGGCTGTGCTGAAGAACTGCTCTCTCATAGACAACATCTGTGCCTATGCCAACAGGTACACCCATCTGTCTAGCTATCTATCGCTCCCCCCCCCCCCCCCCCCCCCTTAAACCTAATCCCTGATCTCTTAATTCCCCAGCGACCAGTCGTACGTGATTGGCTTCGTGGTGCCCAACCAGAAGCAGCTGACGGCGCTGGCGGAGCAGAGGCACGTGCGGGGCAGCTGGGAGGAGCTGTGCAACCGCCCCGACATGGAGCGGGAGGTCCTGCGCATCATCACCGAGGCTGCCCTCTCTGGTAGGAGGAGGGGACGGCAGGGGCTCATCCAATCAGGGCTAGGGTTAGACGGGGTCAACTCATGAACTAAGCTGTTTCAAGTCGTTGGATTTTGAGTTGGTGCCTCTGTTGTTTATTGTGTGTGTGTGTGTGTCCGTGTGTGTGTCCGGCAGCTAAACTGGAGCGTTTTGAGATCCCTAAGAAGATCCGTCTGAGCGCGGAGCCCTGGACGCCTGAGACAGGCCTGGTGACAGACGCCTTCAAGCTCAAACGCAAGGAGCTCAAATCCCACTATCAGGACGACATCGAGAGACTGTATGGAGGAAAGTAACACACACACACGTACACACACACTTACACACACACAAACACCTTCAAGGATCTGGGAAGCCACTACCTTGTGTCACAGGGTGAGAGGATGACTGGTAATACACTGACACACACACACACACACACACGGGCCAACATAGACGAGACGACCCAAGCACTTCCTCGCCATCCCTCCGACCAGCCTCCATCAAAACAGGAAGTCACCGGGGGCCTCAAGACCAAACAGGGAGCGAGAGAGAGAGCCCAATGGTTTTCTCAAAGCGGTGGGGGGTGTTGCTATGGCGACTGAGGCGAGAGGTGCGCGAGACTCTGCCCGCACGCAGGAAGCGCCACCGCTCTGTACAACAGACTGTTCTCAGCCTTGATGTCCATGTATTCATTCCTCCCCCACCCCCTCCCTCCACCCCTCCTCCCCCCCTCCCCTCCTCCTCCTCCCCTCCTCCCCTCCTCCTCCTCCCCCCCTCCCCTCCTCCTCCTCCCCCCTCCCTCCTCCTCCTCCCCCCAGCATGGTCTGCAGCCTGTTCTTGTCCTGGCACTTGACGGGGGCGGGCATGGGGTGACTGTGGTCTGACGCTCTGGAAAGGGTCCATGTGCAGGTTTGAATCTTTGCAGGGACCTCTAATTGTCGTGTTGAGGGGACTGGTCTTTTGTATGTGTTTTACGTTACACCGTTTTTCTCTCTGCGTGCGTTTTGTTGTTTTTTTCTACGCGTTTTTTGTTGGTTTTGATTTTGTCTCCAATCAGCATCCAAGCCATTAGAGATTGAGCGCGGACGCCTTCGTTGCTTTCTCTTGTATCTTCTGTGTTCTGCGACGGTTGGTTTAACGCTCACTTGTGCTTTTTGTTTTCCTCACAGTTTACACCATTGTTTTGGGGGGGGGGGGGGGGGGGGGTTGTACTGTAAAACTCCAAAGGTGGTTTGTATCTCAAGAGTGCTGTGTTTACCCGACCAGGGCATGTCGTGTAGTCCGGCCCCTAACAGAGCTCCATGAAGCACCAGCGCTAGCTTAGCCTGCTAGCTTAGACGGAAAACTATGGAAGTCCTTGACATAATGAACATTTCTGACTGGAAAATGGGACTATTTGAGCCTAGGGAGGAGTAGCTGTCGTTACCAGAGTCCAACCCAATAACCCATCTGGCAGGGTCAGGATCTGTTTGGCTTCCTGATATCTGACCGATATGTACATGTGACTTCATGGAGCTCTGGTGTTGTTGTCAAGGTCTGATGTGCCTAGATTGGCCGGCTGGCTGGTTTTCTGACTGGTTGGTTTTGCTGATTGGTCTTTCTAACAAGCTGGCTGGCAGGGTGAGAGAGGCTTCCAGAGCTGAACATAGGAAGTAAATGAAGACATTTGTGAGTCAGAATCTTGTCTCCAGATCAGCCAGCAGGGGGCAGCACCAGGCCTCAGTTGAAGCCCAGCAGCCTGCCTGCTGATGTCCCTCCTGGCTCAGCCTCACGTCTGTGTTCAGCCTCTGAACGCCTGCCCGCCCTCGGCCTGTTCATTCTCCGTGTTCCTGCATTCAAACCACTTTGCTGGATTGTGTGGCAGGTCCTTTAGGGCCCACAGACCCGGCCTGGGGTGAACAGGCCCTCTGCCACGTGCCGTGTAGTCCTTAAAAGAAATCAACATGATGCATATTGGGCGCCTCCAAGGGCAGAAAAGAGCAGATATTGTAGTAGTACGTCTGTTTTTGATAGCCCCCCCCCCCCTCACCCCCCCCCATTCCTTTTTGAGTACAACAATGCATCTGATCTTTCTTTTTTTATGTCATAGCTGTAGTCAATGTTACTATATTATCTATGAATATGAAATACAGATTGAATGTGAAATATTTATTATACATCATGTCCTTCGCGAGGCGTGTGCAAGAGGGAAAACTGCGCAGGAAGTACCGTGTGTGTCGGCCCCTCAGTCCTGCTCTGACAGGGTGGAGCGCAGCAGCCATGAGCCAACCAGCTGGCAGACACACAGATGGACGGTCAGACGTTGTGTTGGGAGTCACCAGTGGAGCCCGTTTAGTAGAGGTGCTGTGGACGTCATGTGCTCATGTTCCAGACAGCTTATGCTGATATTGGGCTCCAAAAAAAAAAAGTTAAAGAATGAAAGAAAATGCTTGCATGATGACGGGGGGGGAAAATAAGAACGATAGGAATTCATTTGTATTTTTTTGCTAATTTGTGTATGGTAAAACACACGACAAGTATATTGAATATGAATATTTGGATTTATAAAGGGGGCTTATCACCCCACGTGAAGAACATGCAACTTGAGTATTTCAGATCAAAGTCAAGCATATAGGCCATATAGATCTACTGTTATGTTCGATACACTCCTATATGATATGTGCAATGTATTTGAGAGGAACTACTTGGAAATTGTCGACTGGCATGGAATAATACATTTGAACCTGTGCTGCATGTGTCATCTGTGTTTGGGGGTGGTGGGTCATTGGGACGTCTCTGCAACGTCAATACAAGAATTGTTGCAGACTCCAGGTCGCCACTTCCTGTTGGATTCTCTACCTGCGCTTCATCCAACGAGTCAGACAGAAGGGTCCTAATTTGAGACGTGATTGGACCGCAGGCTGCAGTGTTTTAGATCAGTTTTATACCCAGTAAGGTTTCCCTATGATATTTTCCCCTCCACACAATTCATAGGTTTTACCATTTCAACCCCGAGGCCGGTCGCTATTCAACATTGTTTCTTAAAGTCATAGGAAAGTAGTGTGTGTATACATAAATATATGCATATATTATGAAGTTCATTGTCCCTGTGTTTTTGAAGATGCACATCGCAGTACTATCCGACTACACAAACTGGGGCTCGACCAAGGAGTGGTCTAAGCAAGTGAATGAATGAATTTCCCGGCTGTAAATAAAGATGTTTGGGGGGAAAAGTCAGTTGTAATCCAAGTTTGTCGAAGCTTTACTACTTGTACAGGTGTGATTCCTCTTTGAAAACGATTTAATCTTTGTTAGTGACTGACTGAGGGTGGGGGGGGGGGGGGGTATTTACACTTCATGTTTTGTGTGGGTGACTCCGGCTCTTGTGACATGGGCTACTCCCAAGTGATCTCCATTTTCTTATTTATTGTTTTTTTGCCCTTGGACAGTTGTCACGGGAATAAAAGTTTTGTGGTCTAAAACAATGTCTGTTGTGCTTTGACGTGAACTTGAAGATATCGATAGGACGGGATGACAGGCTTTTATCTGACTAACGTGGGGTGTGGGTTTGGTCGTTCGTCACACACCTATGAATTCCATCATGCGCGTGGGCTCACTTGTAACCAGGATACAAACACTTGATTCGAATCGGGGTCTCTGGCAAGTGTTTCTATGGCAACGAAGGCCGGAGGACGAGCGTGTGTATGGTCTGTGGCGGCGTGTTGATTTGCGATGCATCATAGGTTGACACGCACAGGACGGCCGCGTCTGTCGTCTGTGATACGAATGCACCGCGACGTTTAGTAAACAAAGGGTCCTCGCACGACGGCAACACGTCGACAGGCTCTCGTAGCCCCGACAACACGAGACGGTGAGGAACGCAGACCTCCCTTCATTCATCCTCCTCTCTGATGTGCCCAGCCTCTCTCCTCCCTCCACCTGACCCACTGGGAGCGCTGTGTGACTCACACACGCGGTCAGCTCTGGATGTTAGCCCCGCCGAGGCTGACGCACGGGCACCAGAGTGGGGAAATGAAACCACCGAGCGGATCGCTGTGTGAAGCCTCACTTCTGTCATCGTGAAGTGTGTTGGTGTGCACTCTGTTCCCTCTGGCTCTTTCCTTCCCTCTCGCGGGTCTCTCTCCACCCCCCCCCCCCCCCTCCTCTGTCTGTCTGTCATCTGTCTCCTTCCAGAATTTCCTGCTTAGGTGCCAAACTTGCCAAGGTGACTCATGGCAGGGGGGGGGGGGTGGACTGAGCATGCTCCAGTCTGAGCCAGGGAACCATGGGGAACTTTAGCCAGGAACGAGCTGAACGTGTGGAGGTCCCTGGCCCTTGTCAGCACCCTGAAGCTGGTTAATAGAGATGGAGCTGGCATATATAGAAGACTGGTTTATAGGGATGGGGACTCGGTTAAAGGGACTAGGGTGGGATATAGGCGCTGGGGTATAACTAGTGGGGACGGCATTAGGGTGAAGCTTCTTTCTTTTTTTTTTTAGATTGGAGCTGGGTAATATAAGTTAAACACAGTTGAAACTCCTTACTAGCCAGCTAAAACAACCCCAACATGATCCACTAACTCAATTCTAGACGAAACAATCTTCTCAGGTATCCTCAAAATCCGATTCAAAATCAAATATTCTACTTGTGCATTTTTATCAGGTTCAAAGCATGGCAGGTAAAGATATAAAGTTGTCTTCAGAAGGTTGCCGGTTCGATTCCCGGCCTTGCAAAAATGACGTTGTGTCCTTGGGCAAGGCACTTCACCCTACTTGCCTCGGGGGGAATGTCCCTGTACTTACTGTAAGTCGCTCTGGATAAGAGCGTCTGCTAAAATGACTAAATGTAAATAACACAGCTCTTACCTCAGGAGTGCCTACATAGAAACCTTCAATAAGGTCGATCCAGTCTTCCAGGATGGCTGTGGGGTAAAGGAGCATTGATTACTACATAGACGTCAGCAACACCACCTCTCTCCAAACGTTCACATCCCTTGAGCCCTTCAATGAAGAGCAACTGAAGTACTATACCTATAAAACATTGGGTTCAAACCTCACTCCACACACCAAACCTAATCACGGTATCACATTTTTCCCTGACTTGCCTACAGGTAACAGTAGGTAACCTACAGTGTGCCCTCTGCCCGTTCTTTGTGTGTCGGTGTGGGACAGGGCCAGCCTTCTGGAGCAATATTTGGCAGACTAACTGAGCACTAACGAGACGTCCCTCTTCACAGAGAAGGGCCTGGACCGAACATGCACTCAGAAACCAACACCACAAAAGCAACACAGAGGACAGCCAGTATTGGAGTTGGGTTACAGAAAGGATGCCGTGTTATGGGAATGGGACTTTGCTACAGGGATGTGAAGCGGGCCAGGCAGACAGGCTTGACTGGGGCTGTGATGGGCTGTGCTCCACGCCGGTCAGGGGTGAAGGTGAAGGTGGGCAGCAAGTGTCAGGTCTGTAATGAGACGGAGAGAGGGGAGGAACCGAGGGTATACAGACCCCGAGAGGCGGAGGAGGGACGGAGGGAGGGGAGCGAGAGAGACGCAGCGGGGACCGATACGACTGGCCGATGACTCACCGCTACGCCGAGGTATTTATAGCATCTGAAAGTGTGTGTGGGGGGGGGGGGGGGGGGGAGGGAGAGGGGGGTGTGGGTTGGAATCCAGCCATAGGAGGGCATGTTGGGATGCGGTCATGGGTGCACCATCGCACAGCTAAGATGGAGAGAAAGGGAGATTGAGGAGCGGTGGACAGGGGATGGGAGGGACTGCTTTGGAGATCTCTGCATGATAGTCCCTCTCAAAACAGGGTGGGCGTGGCCACTGCAGCTGCTGTTCAAACTCCCGGCCACGCAGGACAACAAACACGCGCGCGCGGCAACGATGCCTCCTTGTTGTGGTCTGTCACACGCGCACATGCAGGCAACCTTAATATAATAAGCTACAATAACACCAACATTGTCCGAGACTGGTGTGATCGACACTATTTCACATCCACCAACAAACACACACCCACACACACCACCCCCGTATGTTCATGCTGTGTAATGGCCCTGTGGGTGGAGAAACACAGGGAGTGGTGAATAACTTCAATGGACAAAACCAGACCACAGAAGCCCACCATGAACACCAGCCATGTTGAATGCCTAATCACTTCCCTAACCTGCCACTAATGTGGGAACATACAGTGGTCTCAATGTTGTCGACGGGTTCAGTAAAGTGTGTGCGTGGACAGGGATTGGATGTCGTCCAACGGTCGCTGTCTCTACATGGCACAGAGTAGACATGCCACACTATATTAGACGGTCACTGTCTCTACATGGCACAGAGTAGACATCCCACACTATATCAAAAAGCGTCTGCTAAATGCATAAATGTAAATGTAAATATCAGGATGGGAGAAAAGGAAGCTTCGGAGCTCGAGCTTCGCAGTGGCCCACTCCTCCTCTCTCTCCCTGATGACGTGAGGCAGTGCGTCACAATGCATCCCTCACACACACACACACACACACTCACGCACGCACGCACCCGGTGCCTCTAATAAGGATGAGTCAGACATAAAACCAAGGTGAACACACAAGCATCTACACACCCACAGCACAATACGAAAGAAGGGAAAGAAACAGGGAAAGGAGGGAGAGAAGGGGGAAGAGGGAAGAGGAAGAGGAAGAGGGAAGGGGAAGAGGGAAGGGGGAAGAGGAGGTATAGAGAGATGGTGGAAGAGGAGGTATAGAGAGAAGGAGGGAGAGGAATTATAGAGAGAAAGAGGAAGAGGGAAGGGGAGATATAGAGAGATGGTGGAAGAGGAGGTATAGAGAGAAGGGGGGAGGCTAGACACAAAGACAAGGTGGAGAGACAAGTCTGTGAGATACAAGAGTCAGGTGGAAAACAGGTGGTTGAGAAGGAAAGTAAACGGCGAGAAGGAGAGAAAAGAGTTGAGGGGAATAAATAACCAAACGAATGCGCAGGACGACTGGCCCGGAAGGAGGAGAGAGGGAGGGGAGCTAACAGGCTAAACCTGAAGAAAGAGGGAAGGAGAGAGATCAAGACAGATCAGACTACCAAGAGAAAGAGTAACATTAGACTGCTAGTGTGGGTGGGGGGGGGGGGGGGGGGGGGACCATCTACTGAAGATCTGCATGTGCCCTCACATTGTCACTAGCATTCTGGTGGCCTTTTACTGTACTGTCACTTTTTAATGAGAAGGGTGACCAAGAGTATGGGACTCATTATTCATGACAGAGATAATAAGTATCTCTCTGTTCCATCTCCTCCACCCTCACCTCTTCCCCCTCTCTCCTATCCTGTCCTCTCCTCCATTTCCACACTCCCTCCTCTTCCCTCCTCCACCCTCCCCTCGAACCTCACGACCCTCCTCCATGTCTGCATATTTCTCTACTAATCACCTCATTGGTGGAGCTCATTAGCACCCACCTGAGACGGGGAGAACAACAATGTGGGTGGAGGGAGACGGAGGAGAGAGAGAGAGAAACACAGATTGAGGGTGGGGGGGGGGGGAACGGAGAGACGAAGAGCAGGAGACACGCGGAAAATGGAAGACAAATAAGACTTCCTGTGACTAGAGCAGGGCAGATCAGGAGATCGGTAGGTGGTAGGGAAGGACAGAAACACAGAAGGAGACAGAGGGAAGGGTGGGGGGGGGTGGGGGGGGTGCGAGAGGGAGAAGGGTGTGCGGAGGTATCACCATGGATACCTTGGTTCAAAAGAGGGTGAACCATGACAACAGACGGTTGCCGTCCCTCATTCCTCGTTTGGCCGTGGTGGGTGGGCGCTCGGGCGGGGGCTGGAGCCATGCGGCACAGCCCCAGTGTGGGGGAGACGGGATGGAAGGATGAGAGGAAGGATAGAGGGATCAGGAGTGCAGCAGGAGGGAGAGAAGGGCTACGATGAGAAGAAGGGGTATAGAGATGAGAGGGGGGACATAAAAGGAAGGTGTGAGAAGAGTGCCGTCCCAGCCCACACGTTTCTCTTTTTCTGTCTGTCTCTCACACACACACACACACACACAGTCTCGCTGTTTCTCCTGCTCTCTAACTCCTTCCGTCACTTCATTTCATTCAATTAAAAGCAGCATAGTTGAATAGAGCCTGACGGCATCAAGGTCGATATTTTTCTCAACAAAGCAATCCTACTGCTACCACAGCACCTCGCGCTTATGAAAGCCTCGAGTCCAGGTGCTGACGTCAAAACAAGGAGAAACACAAAAACACACGTACGCACACACGCATGCACACACACTATGCACACATGCACACACACACATGCACGCACACATATGCACACACACAATACTTGGGGTTGACTGGCACCTCTGCTGACTGACGTGCCGGTAAACTTCACCTTTCAATCGGAATAACCGCAGTGGCTTTAGAAAGACTGAGGAGAAGGGTGGAAGAGGAGGAGGTTATGAAAGGATCCAGTCAGGCGCAACCAGACAAAGAGAAAAACAGAGACCCTTCATTTATATCTATCTAATATACTGTAGTCTCTGTAGAGACTGGTATCATTATCTGGGCTGTGAGCACGTTTAATTCACTTTTATTCATTTAGCTAATTTACTCCCAGTCCAAGTTTCAACAGGGGGTGGCACATCCGCTGCAAAGGCTGTGCTGGTCGACATCATATACAGACACACACACACACACACTAAGAACGTTCAGTGTCTTACAGTTTAACAGTGAGAAGGAGATCATGGTACACAGGAAAAGAGGAAGAATTACAGAGAAAGTGAGAGAGAGAATTCGTGAGAGAGGGAGATATAATATAAACAATAAACTGTGTGTGTGTCTGTGTGTGTGTGTGTCGGAATTGAACGGTTCACCTGGCCGTCACTTGCTCAGCCATCTGATCTTCCGTCATGACCAGTCTTCAGAGGGTTGTGATGGCAACGCTTTGTTGCCCAAGGACGAGTCATAGTAGCCTGTGGATGACGGCAAACACACCCACACACACACATACAAGCACACACAAAGGATCTTCCAGGTTCATTCCTGGTATACTTAGTTTCTGTCACCACAAACGCTACGTTTGGCAGCGCCGTCAGAGGAGAAGCCGTGTCTGCATTCTTTTTCACGGCACGTAAACATGTTTATTTATGCTCTCATCAGGATCCATTTTTAGGCTCCTTCTCCCCTGGTTCTAGAACAGACGTAGTCAAAGTGTTGCAAATCCCAAGATGAGCACTCCCTCCCACACACACTCGCAATCTGCCTCATCTGTTACGATTCATGCTTACGTCTCACACACACACACACACACACACACCAAACAACTTGTGAGATGCTGAGAAATGACAAGCACGACATCTAACAATCAAGCTTCACACTCCACCTTGTGTGTCGTTACACACACACAAACCACTATTATGTTTGGACAGTACAATCGAAGCCCCAGCTTGTTGTTTCCTTTCGCAGTATCACAATTAGTATAACAATGTAATCACTGTCATTTACTAATCACCGATTCACTAGCCTCTAAACCCTTTGGCGACCTACACCACAATAACATCTCCAACCCTGAGTGCAGCCACACCCCTCTGAGGAAGAGAGCAGGGTTTTTTTTATGAATGAACGGACTGATGTCAGAACAGCAGGGGGGGGGGGGGGAGGGGTCGAACGCCAGCACCACTCAAACACATCTCTCAACACAGACACGCACACGCACGCACACGCACACTGGAGCCGCAAGCAAATGGATCCATCTCCTACGTCAACAAGCTCTCTCGCTCATCTCTCTGGTGTGCAGTCAGCTGACGCCGCGTTAAAGAAAAACGCCTCCAATAAGACAAAAGGAGGAGGGCATCTTCGTATCTGCGTGGATATGGACACCCACGTCAGAGGGCCGGGGGGCCAGATCAGGTGGGATCCGCACAGGCTTAGTATTCTGGGGGAGATAAGGAAAGAGTTACACAAGGGTAAAATGTTGAAATTTAAGAACACTTGGGGATGGGGTGTGTTGAAGCTTTAGCTGATTGGTGGGATGGAAGCGTCTGTAGTGGGCAGGCCAGATATTGGGTTGTCTGTACGCATACTTCAGGTGTGTTATAGGGGAGAACGGGGTCAATGTATGGTGTTTTAGCAAAGCACGAGACCGCTGTTTGGAGTCAGAGCCTTAGCTGTGATGAGGGCTCACTTTGAAACATCCATAACGAATGTCTTTGCAAACATCAAAGAGGCCTATGTAGACTACCAGTGTCTTGTCCAATACCAGCTCAAGCTATTTATCCAGTGCTTAGTAGGTTATGGGTCGCCTATTTCGACACTCAGGTCACCGTTATCGCTCGGTCATGCCCGTGCTTTGGCTTTAACCTGCGTCAGGACCACCCTAATGTGACGGGCAACTTGATCAATAAACATTCTGAATGAACTGCGTGGGGTGCAAGCCGCGGGAGCTGTGCCCATATAGGTAGAGTCGTTTATCATAGCCTCATATCTCCGCAGAGAGGAGACAACTGCGACAGCGATTCTGCTGCAAGCGCGGGTGATGGGTTTGGCGCGTGAGTCATCGATGGTGGGTTTAACCCTCCAGCTCCCGGTATCAATTAGGCGGAGATTTTTCTTTTTTTACAGATGGTTGTTAAAACAGATTGTTTACCTCTCGTGGTAAATAGTGTAAATAATAACATGCACACTGTCTTCAACTTTATGAGGTGTTCTGAGCTTGTCATACGGAATCATATTTAACACAAACATCGAAAAAATGTGGATTGTAAATTACAAGATGTAGCTATGCAAACAGACCAATTGAAAGAAAAAAATTAGGCTACTTAATTCACAAACAGCCAAGAACTCCACTTTACATAAATTAATACAGCTGCTGTAGACAGTTAGATCTATTTATAGGAGACTGGCCACCTTAACATGTCATTTCTTAAAGCCTAAATCATTTATTATGGATTTCCAGGCTGGTGATTGCGTATATGTGCTGTGATGACGCGCGGGTCAGGTGTTGCCTCTTATATCGCGGGGAGTTGTCCAAGTGCTGAAAACAGAACAGGAACAACCGCGCTCGATGAAGAACTATAGTAGCGAAATGCTGTATACATTCACTGCTGCCATCTGAGCTGTTTGCCAAAGGTAAGAAATGAATTGAAGAGAGCTTAGCAGTTTTTTAATAACCAAGGATAATTATGTTCATACATTTGGCTTAGTCTTTCTGTTTGTCGAACGGAGATTTGATCAAGGCATCTGATCTTATCCTTTCACGCTTCGAATTGGGGTTTAATGAACCTAAACAACAAAGCAATATTGCCTACTTACCACGAATAGCCTACCTAAACAGGTGAATGGATGATGTAGCCTATATTTTGGGTAGCCTATTTCGTTTTATTTTGATCTAAACGAAGTCAATAACCTGAAGTCAGAGGTTGCCCTGACAACGAGGGTGACTCATCCTAGAGCTGAAATAGGCTCCATCCACTAGCCTGCAATAATAGATTGGCTGAAGCTTTTTATTTATTCATTTGGCATACTGAATTAAATGTATGCAATATACCGTGGGTAGCCTATGATAAGAAACAAGCAGGTACAGGCACTGTGTGAGGTTTTACCCTTCTGTCTCTTTCTCTTTGTCAAGGCGATATCATGGTGTTGTCACACCCCAAATTCTCCGCGGGTGGAGTTATGGTCCTCGTTGCCTTTCTCCTCCATATGTGCGCCGTCCAGGGTGCGTCTCTCCCCCGCTACCACAGGCTCCGGGGCGGAGAAGGTGAGGAAAGGCGCCCTGCTGCCTACCTCCCACCCAGTTCCGACATGATCAAAGCCCTTGAGTATATTGAAAGCCTAAAGCAGCGCAAGGACGGGGGACGTGAGGAACCCACAACCGACTACGACGAAGTGGAAAAGTTCCGCGTTCTGCTCCAGCTGGCCTCGCTCCAGGACGAGGGCGCGCGAGACCGACAAGCATCCCCACCCGCTCAGAAACAGGACATGCCGGCAGAGCAGCTAGTGCGAGCCCTGCTCAGGACCCTTCAAGACCAAGCCGGTCGAGACTCCAAACCAGCTCCGGTCGCACCCGTTAACGACCACCGCGCGCACAGGCACCACTCAGATGACGCAGGCAAGCCCGTAAGCGCACCTGCGGACTACGGCAACTTCCCTAGGCCACACAAAAAGTACCCGCTGATGTTCGAAGACGAGGAGAACCGCGACGCGTACAAGCGGGCCACAGAAGACCTGGAGGAGCAGTATACCCCTCAAAGCCTTGCCAACCTGCGCTCCATCTTCGACGAGCTGGGCCGCATGTCTACCACCACCGGCCAGAAGAGAGACGTGTTCCAGGACGACGACGATGATGACGAAGACATGTTCAGTTTGAGGAACCTGGCCTACGAGGACGTGGCCGGCGGTGAGGAGTGGGTTCCCATGGAGGAGAAGGTGGAGACGGAGGAGGTGGTCAACGGGAGCCACGAAGAATTCGACCGAGGGCTGGGGGAGACCTCAGACGAACAAGAGGAGGTCGAGGGAGAAGGCATTCAACGCCGGGCTACTCAGGACGATCATCCCGAGGACGATACGAAACTGGTGGATTACTACCTGTTGAAGATCCTCGAGATGAGTGACCAGAGCCAGAAGAGGGATAACAAAAAGAGACTGATCCGCCCCTCTCTGGTCGATCCCCGACAGCTGAATGAACTCCTGGAGATGTCACTGAAGCTCCATATCCCCCCGAACGAGCTCATTGACATGCTGATCACGGAAGAGATGAGGAAACTCGACCGTCAGCCCCAAGATACACCCCGCTACAGGACCAACAAGCCGAGGGTCCGTTATTACAGCCGGAGGCTACCAGTTAAACCTGCACCCGAGGACATGGACAGAGAGGACTTTTTGAACATCATCGGCGTAGAGACCATCAGCAATGAATATCCCGTGAGGAGACCGCTCAAACCCGTCGCTGCCCCGGCCAGAGTTCCTGCACCCCCCGTCCCGGCTGTGGCTAAACCGCCGCCTGCCCCAGCAAAAACTCCATCGTCTTCAGGCCGACGGGAAAACTTATTCCTATCTGAGCTTAACAAGATGCCACTGAAAAGACAGTCCGACGATGACGAAGACGACGAAGTAGATGAAGACGAGGTGTTTCTGGCCGCCAAAATACTAACACGGTATCCAAACTCCATCACCAAGCGCGACACTCAGTCTCAGGCAAACGGACAGTTTCCCTATGAGTTGTACGAACAGGCGATGAAAGATTACTTCGACCAAGCAGACGTTGAAAAGAGCACTCCCGCGAAGAGAGATGCCGAAACGTCCATGGAGGCGTTGGAGAAGCCCACGGAGATCCAGATGAAAGACGAGATCGCTGAGGGAACTGCTGCCCCTCAGAAAGACGACGGGAAGGAACTCCACGGAAAACCTATTGGAGGAATGTAGCTCCGGAGACCAACGACGACAACGAGATATCCTCTATTAAAATATGAATCTAAAGTAATGTTTATACTCTTTCAAAATAACCAGTCTGGTGGTGACCGTACTCTTTAGTTTACATTCAATTTGTAAAATATGAAATATAGCCTATACTGTATATGACCAATAATAGTATGTGTTGGGCTGGGCTGGGCTGGGGACGAGTGTTTGTCGTGACTCGTGATGTATCAGGGTTTGTGGGTTTCCAAATATTGTTCTAATCTACATTTCTGAAAACTATTTATGATGTAGAGTCAGACCGTCGCCTGCCTTCTTCCAACCCATATTGCAAGCTCTGTGATCGTTGGACTATATCGGTTGTTGTGCTAAAGCCTATATTATCATTTTTAAATCATTTTGTACGTGTTCAATAATGTGTGATGACTCAGAGATAAATAAAGCATAAGCGGGATTATTTTCTCCTTGATGCGTTATGTTGCCTTATTTAAAAATGTCAAAATAAAAACATATTTAAAAATTAACAGCCTACATTTAGTAAAGATTTCACTCACAAGGCTGATATGACCAACACAAATCATTACGAATTAATTCGGTGTCTTCGTTTGTGGTTTTGTGTGTCAAAAATGACCAGATGTATTTCTGAAGCGTCAAGCGAAAGAACATGCAGCACATTGGACAGCTCCCGCCGAAAGGAAAACGCAACGAAACATGTCAAGACAAGTTAGATATCAAAATATTATTTTTTATTGACACTTTTTAAACGTAACAATTTTTGATTTTGTAATGAAACATTTTGCACTGATATGCCTTTAGAAGACAAGTGCCTGCTAACCACACCTACAAACATCTAACCAAGCCCACCCAACACACTTCTGAAAGCACTCATTCATTTTGGAGGGCATTATAAATAGCTACCACATGGCATTCATAAACAAAGTCTATTAAAAACATTTAAAATCACTTCTAAATAACAGCAATGGAAGTCAACATATAATATCTTCATGTTTCTTTATCTCCTTCAGACAATGTTAAATCCCCAGCATTACTTTCTTCTATATTCCTTCAAAAGACTACAGGCATGTACCAGAGCAACGTATTCAGTACTCATGGCCAAGACAATGCATAGACGCATGTACCTCATTCAAAAATTGCATTCTTCCGAAGAAAATGCATTATATTGCTAAAAAGGTTTTCTGTATATTTATAGCTACATTTAGACTCTGGTTCAAAAACAGACTGTGATGTTTGAACGTCATTCCCTTTGTTGTGATGCGGATGGCTTGATTCCCGTCTGTCCTAAAAAGCAGGTTTGCTCATGTACTCCTCCATTGTCTAAAAAAAAGACAAAAGGATCGAGAATGATGTAATCTTCCACCCCCCACTCACTGCAACTAATATTCACAGTCACACAATTACAGCATGGATCTGTAATGAAAAATACACAAAAGGGCGTGAGGGGGGGGGGGGGGGGGGCAGGTGAAGCACCACACACTGGTAAGGCACAAGCAGAGCCTCTAACCTTGCTGTCCACACTCAAGGCCATCCAAACAGCTCCACCTCAACCCAATCACTGTCACTGCTGTCCACCTGAAGCCATAACGATGAGAATGAGCGCCATGCTATACTGGAGGGTGTACTGTCACTTAGAGCAGAGGGATTAGACATCTTTCCTTATCATCGGCAAAGGGGGGGGGGGGGGGGGGGGGGTGGAAGCACACAAAAATGGGCTGGAAACCGAAGAGGGGAACGAGCGCCACAGAGATGCTCCACTACAGGGGAAGGTAGGTTAGTCTGTGCCCAAGCTCTAAAAGACACCTACGTGATCAGAACATCCCCACGAGGGGTACAGACTCGCCTCTTCGCTCGCTTCAAAAGGGAGGAAGCCGAGACAGAGAGAAAGGCAGAGAAGGAGGGAGTAAGAGAGATTGAAAGAAAGAGGCCCCATTTACAATAGCACCAGCTCATTTGGGTCATGATGAGATGGCCAATAGCTGGACGAAAGAAAACACACAAGGGAATTACGAGGCTAATTTACCCCTGCTAGGATACCAGGAGAATTAGTGATACGCCTGCCAATGATTTGCTTTCCCTCCTTTTGTTGTCAAAGGACATCAAAAGACAGAACCACTCCAAGATGGAGGAAAGCAAGCATTAAGAAAATGATCCTGAACTCACATTATCCCCACTGTTGTCCCTCATTGTGAGAGCAAACAGTACAATTATGGAAATAACCGTCTAATTAGGAATTTCATCAAGCCACCAAATATTTTAGGAATGCTTAAATCCTTCCAAGATAAGAGATCAACTCCAATACACAAACTAAGTCTGTGTGTTTGATTTTGCGACTCATTGTGTGAATGCGTGTGTGAATGCGTGTGTGTGTGTGTCTCACCTCTTGCAGCATGTCTGAGGATTCGATGGCGCGAGCCACTATCTGCTTGGATGTCTCCTGGATCTCCCCGCCCATCAGGAACTCATCCAGGATGAAGTAGGCCTTCTCAAAGTTGAAGATTATGTCTAGCTCACACACCTGGAGAGGGAAAGCCTTTGCATTATATGACCCCCATTATGTAAGCCAATATACAAGCTAACCACATAGCTAACCACATTTCACCAGCAAAACGTCCCACGAATGAATTCAGATGTAGTAGTCCTAAAAAGCTGATATCTTGCCGACACATGATCAACATTTTTAAGACAATGTATTTATTTTCCCAGTTCAGGGCGATGCGTCCATGTAGTCGCCAGTGATTTACAGCAGGGAGAACAATGGAAGAACAATAATGTCTCACGCTGCCAAAGTACTGGTCCAGCAGCTCCACGTAGCGATGCAGCACTTCCAGGCCTAACAGCTCATTCTCCTGGTCTTCCAGACCGATGCAGAAATACAGACTGGCATACCTACAAGGGAAGCCAATCAGGAAAAATGAGGAAGTGTAACGCGCCAGTGAAGTAAGCAAGGAAGGACAAAAGGGAGGAAGAAAGGAAGGAAGGGGGATAGGTGGGACATGGTTCAGCATGAGGTCGGTGCTGATGAGGGGTTAGGTAAGGAGGCTGAGATGGGGGGGCTGTGGGCTAACCTCTTGTAAACAATCTTCAGGTCTCTCCAGTGGAGGAAGTTGCAGGAGCGTGGCTTCCGTGCCAGCACCATGGAGGTCATATCTCGGATGACCTTCTTCTTCTCGCGCTCCGCTATGGTCACAAACCACTTCTGCAGCCGCAGCTTTCCCTGGCGACTGAAGAGCAACAGGAAGCGCATCTGAGGAGAGAGAGAGAGATTGGTCTGGTCAACTCTTCCCTTGTGTGGGCTACGATTACAGATTAACTCTGTCTAAACAAAACTAAGTGTGGGCTACAATTACAGATTAACTTAGTAAAAACAAAAAACAAAGCAAGGAAAAGACGGGTGGGACTTGGTCTTGAACTTTGGTCATCTTTTGTTTCTAAGGAAAAGGACAGGAGGTAAGGAGGGATGTTTCAAATGTTTAGACAAGAGTGTTTCCTTGCTTTGTTTGGTTGTGTTTGACATACATTTGCCATGTGTTTAGTCTATCTTGTGTTGCACGCTTTCCCATTTCATCTTCCTTTCATTGTGGACTTCAGAGGATAGACTAAATGTCTAGGCAACATTTTGTTGCGGATGTGTTGCTGACTTGCTGTCAATAGTTGAACAGATTTGAACTCAAGAGTTGAATAGTTAAACATGTTCTGCCTGGAAATTCATGTTACAGGCTATGTCAGGAAGAAAGGTGATGACAAAAGGAGAAAGAGAAACATAGGTCTGCATACTATGCATTCTAAATTTAAATGTGAGTCTCTTAAAACCAATTGATTCAGTGAAGTTAGGCTATAGCCTATTGGTGACAATGGCACCAAAATTGTTTTAAGACAATTCTTTAAAAACACAGAGCCTCTCATAAACGTAGAGTACAGTAGACCTGTGAAGAACTAAAAGTTGCCCTCTGTGGTTCCGACTTAGGCAAATGGAAAAAGTGAAAGAACCTGTTACACCCGTAATGTAACCTCCATGTTTTTACCGACGCAACAGGTTGAGGAAATAAGCTACACATTAGGTCTGACTATAGTTCGCCCAAAAATATAACAAGCGTAGAAAGGATACTTAATAAAACTACATTATGTTGATTTACCATGCACCTATAGTTTATATTTTATGCTGACAACAGTTATATACAATTTTGTTGTCTCGTCATTTCACCTGACACCTAGCCTATTAGTAAACAACCAGAAGCGACAGGTGCATATAGTTACCGATGGAATAGATCTGACTCATCATTGGAACAGCTCGCTCACATAAAATAAGTTTTAAAACACTTACTCACCATCTTGATAAGAGGTATAATCCTATTCAGTTAATTGCCAATAAAATATCTGTGAAACACTTTACCCTCCACCCCTCGGATTAGAGAATTCGGAAGAGCTCATTGCTGTCGTTCTCTGAATGGTCGTTCCAGTGTGAAAGTTGGAAAACTCCTCCCTCTTCGGTCTATTCCGAGGTGGAACCGACCGACACGGTTCCCAGACCTACCTGTAGCACAAGGAGGTGTTCTACTGAACACTTACGTTTTTTCTTTTGCTATAAATTCTTGACAGACTACCAAAAATATACACAACAAACTTAATTTATTTTTAAGTTATTAAATCTTGTCATGGATAAATGCATTTATTAGCCTTCACGTAGGCCTAGGCCTATTTGTTCAATAGGATATCGTATTTGCAAAAATCTAAGAGATGATAATTATGACTAAATAAATATTATCTTACATGTCAGGCTTTATGAACAATGAGTTTAGGTCAGAAGACCAGAATATGTTTTGCAATTCCAATGGTCATTCTTCCTGACGTCGGTAGAGAGCAGCACTCCAACATGCACATGACGTAAGTTTCTACAGTGGTTAGTACTTGCTGTCTACATGGGGCGTCTTTAGGTTTGTTGTAGGCTTAGCTATTTGATCATGAAAAGCAATGTCTCTATATCGCAATATGGTCTGGTTCTTAAAAGGAATTCACGAATATACGAGGTAAGTTTATGCATGGTCCGTTTTCACAGTTTAACTTATAGCATAGTTGGGATATACATAAAATAACTGTTTACTAATTAAGCTGTTCACCATGTAACCCCCAATTTTTTTTTACCGTATGATCTCGAAAAAAAGTTACTAACATTTATTACTTTAACCTCTTTATTGTACTTAAGTAGATGTTAAAGTATTTATTAGCTGTACATGAATGGTATCGATCACAGCATGGTACTTTAAGTAACACACTCAGACAGACACACAATCTCTCTCACACACACACCGACACGCACACAAACCTTCTTTTCACTCCCTTAACAATAGGGCTATTGACAGCTTAAGTGCCCAGTCATTTGAGGTAGGCAGTCACGCCAACAGCTGACCAGTTTTCTAAGAGCTTGCTAAATCATTGTGCAAAGACAAACTCAAATCCGCATGGCCATTAGAGCTCACATAAATACACAAGCTTGTTGCAAATTGCGGTGCTGTAGGTTGTCTCCATCATTCACTCAAGATGACACAAACACCGTTTACTGATGTACATGCATTGATGGGGTCGATGAATTGATTTTGCTTCTTCCTCAGGAGTGGATATGAGGCAGAATCCAGAAGCTTTGTGGCTGAGGACCTGAACCTGTCTGTGGTGGGAAGGTCCTTCATGATCACAGGAGCCAACAGCGGCATAGGGAAAGCCACTGCCATGGCCATCGCCAAGAAAGGTAAGGAGGCGGGGCTGTGGGGAAGATGGAGGGGCGTGTCTCGTGATGGTACTGTTCTGTGCTCAGCACTGGGCCTGAAGCCCCGCTGTCTCCTGACGCTCTGTGTCTGGTCCCTCCAATCCCCCAGGGGGAACGCTCCACATCGTGTGCAGGAACAAGGACAGAGCTGAGGACGCCAGGGCGGATATTGTCAAGGAGTCTGGCAACACGGTAAGTAGGAAAGGTGTGTGTGTGTGTGTGTATTTTGTATTTTCGAAGACCCCCGACTACAGACCTGCCATTGGATGATGTTTCATTTTCATTCCAGGAAGTACATGTCCACATTCTGGACATGTCTGAAACGCGTAAGGTGTGGGAGTTTGCAGAGGCCTTCAGGAAGCAGTATCCATCTTTAAACGTGTTGGTGAGCAGGCCCCCCCCTTCTTCTCCAACACACTCACACACACACATACTTTAGAAAAGCTTGGTTTCCCAATCATCTTACTGTATTACGTAGGTGTATTATGTTGGTCTCTGTTATGTCAGATCAACAATGCTGGCTGCATGGTGAACAAGAGAGAGGTGAACACAGAGGGACTGGAGAAAAACTTTGCCACCAACACTCTGGGTAAACCCCCCCCCCCCCCCCCTCCTCCTCTTCCCCATTTCACAAACCACATACTGATGAGTAATTTGGAGTAACTAGGAGCCACAGTCCATTTGATCGAGTACAACCATTCAAATTGGCCCGGGGCTTTGACCCCGTACCGTTGCAGAGGTTTGTGTGTGTGCGCGTGACGTGGTTTGTCTTTTCTCTCAGGTGTGTACATCCTCACACAGAGCCTACTTCCACTCCTGCAGAAAAGCAGAGACCCGAGAGTGGTGGGTGCATGAACGCGCCAACACAAACACACAATCACACACATGCACAAACACACACACACCACACACCTGCTGACTGGCTCTCTCTTCCCGGGTGGTCAGATCACTGTGTCCTCAGGGGGAATGCTGGTCCTGAAGCTGTGCACAGCTGACCTCCAGTCAGAGAGGACTCGCTTCGACGGCACCATGGTCTATGCCCAGAACAAGGTGGGGGAGGAAGGGAGACGATCATGTTCGCTTTCCACACTTTCCAGTTTAGGAGGTCCATTGAACATAAAAGGGTTTCATCCTACAAAAATATTTGGTTCTACCAAATATACTTGGCACTGTAGAGCAATCCCTTGTTATCTTAGGCGAGATTAAATAGAGATCGAATAGGAGGAAATAAATAGACCCCAGTCTCAGGTGATTGTGTGTGTTCCCCTACAGAGACAGCAGGTGGTGCTAACTGAGTATTGGGCCAAAGCTAACCCTGCCATTCACTTCTCTGCCATGCACCCAGGCTGGGCCGATACTCCAGGTTAGTACCCCCCCCCCCCACACACACACACATCAATAGAATGTTCAAGTTGTATCTGTTCAACCCACTTGTAACCTCCAATGTTATGGTATGGTAATGACCTCCCGACCAGCTGTTTCCACGGCGATGCCTCAGTTCCACCAGATGATGGGAGCCCGTCTGAGGAGTGCAGAGCAGGGGGCTGACACGGTCGTATGGCTGGCCCTGGCCAGGGCTGCAGCCAAGACTCCCAGCGGGCAGTTCTTCCAAGGTGGGCAGGCGCCCTGTCAGCATCCTGGTAGCATACCAGATCCAGTGTTTCTAGGGGACGTTAGATTGCACTTCTTTTTTTAGGAAAAGAAAAGCGTGACTTTTTCTCTGATGGTGTGTATTTCAGACCGCCGCGCTGTGCCAGCCCACCTGCCCCTGGCCTGGACCCACAGCACCCAAGAGGAGGTCCAGATGTTGGTGGCCCGGCTGGACACACTGGCTCAGTCTGCTCGGCCTGAGAGCCAGTCCAGTGGCAGCCAACACTCTTCCAGACCTAACTGAGTGGCCATGCTGAGATTTGACCCAGCCAGCACACTCACTTACCCAGAATAGATATCTACATCTCTGTATCACTATGGGCTGCGGCCTCTTGAAAGCTTTTCATGTGGTCTAATTGAGAATTCAAATTATTTGGCCAATGTATAGCAAGCAGCCTGATGATGTTAGGTGGGTCCAGTTCTGGGTGTTGGGTCTACATCATTACCTTCCTCAGGAGGTCTCATGCCACCACAACAGCTTGTGACTAACACCACCAGTGCTTTTCTGCAGGGATTTGTCACACTACAGTGGGTGATGAGATTGAGACTAAGTTTCTCATTCAGATGTTCTGTTGTGAGACACTGCTCTGGTTAAAACAATGAGTGGACATTTTCCAAATGATTCAATTAATATAAAGTTATCAGGTTATTTGACCAGTCCTTAATCCTATACTGTTGCTTCTTTGAAAATAAAGCGGTGTGTCTGAAACGGGTTCGACAAGTAAATGTGTAAAACAGGAAAAACAGGGACACACAACATCAATATTCAATATTTTTATTTCCTTTTTGTAGCAATCCACATTTGCTGTTTTGTTTTGTTTTTAATAATTCATTTTCTCATTTTTGTACAGTATTGAAAACAAAAAAAATAATAATAATGTGGTGCATTCACATTTTTCCCAAGGGATTCTTTTTAAGGTTGATCTCTACAAGGGTAAAACAGTGAAAAGCTTGAAGCTGCTGAATCCTCCCATGTTGATACTCACGGAGGGTGGGGGGGTAAGAAGAGTGGGGGCCTGATTTAAAATCATCTACGACACTTGGTTTTCGTTGACATTTTATTAAACCGTTTACATCTGGTTTTATTTCATTTTTCTTTTGTAAGGGGTGATGAGTCAGCTTACCAGCGTTTATCTTTAAAAGGAACTTCCCAGTCCATGCGAACAACCGTCCAAAAAAAAACAAAAAAAAACAACACCTTCTCCCGTCTCTCCCCCTCTCTCTCTCTCTCTCTCTCTCCACCTCTTCTTTCCTCCCCTTGCTCTTTATGCTACGTAGGTGTAGACTTTGCGGTCCTCTGGTGTCCGTGCCAGGTATTCTCTCTCTATTAGTCCCTCTATGCGCTTCTTGATGACCACGGGGCTGGGCAGGAAGCGAGCACGTAGCTGCTGGGTCACCTGGGGGGACGGCAACACAAACAACCCCCTCAGACAACTCAGAACACAAAGCGGCGTGAAGCCACGTTACTGAGACAGGCTCCGAAAATACGGAAAGAAATCTGCAACATTGAAAAGACATATTGTAATATCAAGAGGATATACAAGAGCTGTTTTGAGGAAGAGGGAACGATATTCCGTCACGTGAAACGGCAGTGACGGCGCTTGAGTCGCGCGCGGTGAGTCGCGCGTGTCCCACCCACCTCTGCGACCAGGACGTTGTGCTGCATCTTCTTCCTGGACTTCATGATGCGGACGATGGCCGCCTCGATCTCGTGCTTCCTGTCGTCGTCCACCTTCTGCCGAGTCTCCTTCCTCTCGGGGTCCGACTCCCCCTGCTTAGCGGCCACTGGGGGGGGGGGGGCACAAGGGGTACCGTCAGTACAGGCGAATACGAAACAAATCTACCAGGTACAGGTAGAATAAAAGGCCTTTGGAGGACAGCCCCACCTGTCTGTATTTTGACTCTGTGCAGCTTGGAGGTAAACTGATCGTTGACTGTAAACACGTGGCCGTTCTCGATCTCCTTGGACTTGGGCTCCTTGGTGAGGACGCGCTGGGTGGGCTTCCCGCAGGCCAGGGACTGCAGCGCCCGCACCAGCTCCCGCTCGGGGATGTCTGTCTCCTGCTGGATCTCCTGCAGGGGGGAGGGGGGGGGGGACTGGTTACACTAGCACCAGACACCAAACATTTCCCGCTCTTCAACAATGAGGGACAGGGGGAGAGTGATTGCGGCAGAGGGTAAGTGAGGGAGTGTGTGTGTGTGTGTGCCAAGCCAGACTCTACCTCGAAGGTGGACTTCTCCCGGTTGTTGAACAGCATGAGGATGGTCATCTGGAAGGTGGACACCTGCAGTATGTGCTTCCTGGTGTTGGAGCCCGTCACCTGGGCCCCGCCCACTCCTACCTCCGACCCGTCCTCCTGGGGCAGACGGGTAGAGAGAGGCATAGAGGGAACGACAGGAGAGGCAACATGAGAGAGAAAAAGATAGAGGGAATAACCCATTCACTCCTTAATATCATACCCATCATGCCTTCCGTTCATTGACAGCGCACAACTGGTATCAGAACAGACGAGACACAGACGAGACACAGACAAGACGCGGACAGACGGTGTCTGAAGCGGTCAGCGTGGCCGGCGTGCCCCGTGGCGTACCTTCTTGATGGGCCCGTAGAAGGTGGCGTTGAGGTCAGCAGAGCCCATGTGGTGCTGGAGAGTGAGCTGCCTGCCGCTGTGTTTGGCGAGGTAGAACCTGGTGGAGGACACACACACACACACACACACACAATGTTGGCCATCACTCCAATATATACAAATGTAACATTTTCCTGAATAAATATTTACTACTGTGTATATAGTATGTATACACACACACACACACGATATGATCTGTGATATTTATACATGTATATGTCGAAAAAGAAATATATCTATAAATAAACAAAAACATTGAGGTATATTTGGGTTAGGAATGAATCCCTGGTTCCTGTCTGGGTGGATCAGGCCTCCTACCTTCTGAACACCTCAAAGGCGTGTCTGGGGGAGGGGGGGATGGTGCATTTGGGCGTGGCCGATTGTGTTGGCCAATAGCCAGTGGTGAGGACTCTGACTGTGAGGTCGACTCCTCCTAGGGACACCTGGAAGGGAGGAGGAGTTAGTGAATTATATACATTCATTGAATTCTGTGAATACATCAATAAAAATAAGCTAAAGTTGATATCTATATTCAGAAGGGTCAAATTGTCAGAGACCGCTAATTTAACATTTCCATTTTGCATTTGTTCCAAACATAGTAAAAAAATAAGTAATCATTTCCAATGGTAACATCATCTTAACAATGAGCGAAAAGTTGAATCTTCGCAAAAACGTACGTGAATTTGAGAATATCTTAGTATTTGGTATGTCTTTGGCATGCCTTTTTTGCAAACCTTCAGACCCATGTTATCCGAGCATGATTTGACAATGTTCCAAAGAGCTCGCTTGGCTTTCTCAGTCTTCAATTCCCCCCCCTTTAAAATGTTGACGGTGGCCTCAGTCTCCTGGACCCTACTGTCCGCCATCAGTGGTGTGGAGGATGTGTGGGCGCTCCTACCCCCGTGGACTGTAGGTGCTGTCTGAACTCATCCATGGTGGTGTTGGAGATGCTCATGTCCCGGAACATCCCTTCCAGTTTCGAGGTGAACTGACAGCCGCACTCCGTCTGCGCGCACACACACACACACACACACACGGAACAGTGAGTGACAGCTGTAACGGTCTTCAGGGCATCATGCCGACGATGGGGAACAAACACGCGCACACACACACACACACACACACACCCATCCCTCCCCTCGTCCCCAGCCTCACCTTGAGCTTGGAGATCATGTTTTTCTCCGAGTCGTCAGAGACGCTCTTGTTGGTCAGCAGTCTCCGGGCCAGGTGCTGCTTGTAGTAACGCTCAAACACATCCTTCTCCTGCATGAACCTGAACAGGACCATGGCCTTGTCCAGGATGGTCTCCACCTCCTGCTCCGTCAACTGCACACACACACACACAGGAACTCGGACTGTTACTGTCGTGCACGATAGCTGACCACTTTCAGAGTGCTTGGCGTGTACAGAATCAAAATCCCGTGCTAATGAAGAAACACTCGGGACACCAAACCCTTCCTGAACAGCATCCTGCCCAATATTCGACCCGAACCGGGCCTCCTTTAACTGTCAGAGGTTTCAGCGTCTAAGAGACCAACCCGAGTCTGGTTTACTAGTGACACAACCCCTCGCACGCACTCACCCCCTTGACGCCCTTCTTGAGCTTGTCGTCGATGAAGAGCGACAGGTACTCTGGCGAGCGCGAGTTGAGGTTGAGGAAGTACTCAAAGTCCCCGGCGATGGTCTGCTTGAAGAGGCGGTCGTTGTTGAAGGACTCGAGGAGGAAGCGGTCGAAGCGCGTCTTCAGGTCCAACAGACCCTATAGGGACACCACACAACCCAGTTTGAGAGTTCAGGTCAACGTTAACCGTGTTCCGACCACTCCTGTCATTTCCCGTCCTACGGGTAAGCCCTCAACATCGTCTGAGCCCGTTTACGACTAAGGAGAATCAAATAAAAGATACAAAAAAATATTTTTTAGGAAGGTTCTAGAAATAACCAGACAGGAGGGTGTACCTGGATGTAGTCCACAGGGTTCTTGCCCTCGCCCTCCTCCGACACCAGCGCCTTGCCCTGCTCCCTCAGGTAGGAGCTCATGCACTCACACATGGTCTTCAGTCCGTTAGGCACGCGGCTGAACAGCTTGTACATGCAGCCCAGGTCTGAGGGGGGAGAGAGAGAGAAGCTTCATATATAAGAATCACAGTGTTGAGGGATGTCTCTCCACCCAAACACAAGGAACTCAAACCAACACTATTAACGACAGACAAAAGGATCCAGTCATTGCGATTAATAATAATAAAAAAGGTTATGGAAGATGGATGGCTTTCTTTTCCCTCTGATCGATAAGACGCTAATTAGAAGGGGAGCAGGAGATGTTTGGAGAAACAGGATCCCAGCCTCTGCAGCATCCTGTTTGGGCTTTCACGTTTAGCTCCTGCTTTCAGCTTCAATCAGGTGGAGACCAAACAGACTGCCAAATGAGCTCTAATGAAACAGGGCTGCCTGGCTCATATCTGGAGCAGGGTCGCTACGGTGCATCTCTCTTCCTACACCTCTTCCTGTTTTCACACGATTCCTCATAACAATTCCCCTCCCCCCCCCAAAAAAAGATATCCATTTATCCAAAAATACAGGGCCCATTTTTTTTTAAACCTTCTGTTTTTCCGTTCTTGAGCATGTGGACCAGGCCGGAGTTCTCCATCTCCACGATGGTCTTCATGTGTTTGGAGATGAGCTCTCGCTCCACCACCTTGACGATGGGCTCCTCGGTGGACTTGTCCAGGCAGTGCATCACCCGCTCGATCTCCTCGTTGATGCGGGCCTCCACCTTCTTGATGTAGACGCTGGCGCTGTTCTCCGCCAGGAACTTCTGGCTCTCCATCTGAACACACACACACACACACACACACAGAGAGGGAGGGGCAGTGGGTCAGCTTTCCAGGGGCAAAATAGATTAACTTTTGTATCCATTCACTCATGCATACTATATAAACACTATAAAATATATGAACATATCCTACATTTTTAAGACTTTAACAGATGTATCTGTTCCAGCAAACCCCTGTGAGTGCGATATGCTTGCAGATGATATGTAAATGAGCTATTACTTGTCTTATTCTCCATGGATACACTTCTTACACACCAATTAATCATGCGGCACGGTGACATCAAGGAAAACATTTGTGTTTCTGAATTTCAAAAGATTTTGAAAGCATTCATGCATTTGTCCAGATCTCACTCTAAATGCAATTAAATAATGGTACTATTTCCAAAGTGGTGCCAAACTGTCTGTTTTCAAGTCAGCCAAATCATTCTGGTTGTGTAAACATGTTTCTCTGCAGTGCCGGCAATGTTCCCTCTAATTTGTTTCCGCACTGAGCAAATAGAAATCTGTCTGAGTGCAAACCTCAGTACTGTGAGCAATTTGTGACCTGTTCTCTGGTGCAACCGATCAGCAGGCTATATACAATGGTACACTCGCCTTCTGCTTTTGCCTCTGAGCAAAGTTTGCAGAGAGCCCTGCTCGCTTCTTCGTGGCTAAATATATCAGAGAGCTTCACCAGCCTACCTGGACCATCGCTTGTGTCCGTTTTGAACGATTTCATCGAGCCATTCGTGTTTAAAATGTAAAACTGCCCTTTTTTGGGGGGGGCGCCTGTAAAGGTAACGTTCCTGATGTTCGTTTAGCCTTTGCTGCGTTGCTAGTCAAAGCTTGAGCTGAGCGCGAAATGGAAGTTAGATCGAATGTTCAAACGGAACATTATTATTGTAATTGTATTGTAATTGGCTGGGGAGCCTAGAGTAACATTGAAACGTATGAAGTGTTTGGCCGATCAACTGAACATTACTAGTTTTTCTCAAACAATAATCAAATAAAAATACTGATTTTATTTTGAGCGCGGTCTGAAAAATCTAGTGCGCGGGTCCTTCAACTGGTCTGCGCGGCCGTGCATGCGCGCAGCTTAGAGGGAACATTGCGTGTCGGCACTCAAGTCAACAGTTGTCGGGTCTCCTGGTTGGGATGGATGGTGTGATGGGGAGGTCTTTACACAACCTACCTGGAAGAACTCTGCCGACATTTCTAAGAAAGGCGCTTCGAAATCCTCCTCGTACACAGACCGGCCCTCCAAGCCAAGGATCATTAGCATCTGACAGGCGTTTCTGATCGCTCCCCTGCAGACCACACACACACACACACACACAAACACTATAAAACCTGGGCCTGTCATCACGCACAAACATTTGTGTCATGCTGTGTATCCCACAGGCCCAGTGAAGCTAAGCCACACGTCATCGCTACGACGACCCAGGGCTGCGGCGGCGAGCTCCCCTCACCTGTCCACCACCTCGCCCTTCCTCTCCCGGGCGATCATGTCCAGCAGGGTCTGCCGGAGGTGGTCTCGGATGCAGCCGTAGCGGACCACCTGGTCCCTGAAGATGATGAGGCCCAGGTTGTAGACGTTCTCCACGTTGTTCTGCTGCACGTACACGCGGTCCTGGAGGGGGGGGGGGGGGGGGGACAGGAGTGAACCGCTGCGGTGGGGAACGCCGAGCGGCTAACACGTAGGCGGCCGGCCGCGTACCTTGCGTGATGCTACGCGGCTCGACTGTGGGTTGTGCAAAAAAATTAATACATAATGCTAATGCGGGCGCAGCTGCGTGGGTGGGAATGCTTTGTGACTGAAGGGAGCTGCGCTGTGAACATGGCTGAAGACATGCCTGGCTGCCTCTCCAGACAGAGGACTCAAGCCAGAGTTATCACATCAGCTCAACTGGTAACTACCCGCAGCATATCCTCAATAACAATAGGAGAGAGAGAGAGAGAGAGAGAGAGAGAGAGAGAGAGAGAGAGAGTGTGAGAGAGAGAGTGTGAGAGTGAGAGAGGGTTGGACAAAATATTCCCCTGAGAGAGCTCGGTCTCAATACCGACTGTGTCATTGTTAAATCCACGCTCCCCAGCTCCACCTCCAGGGTATGTACAGTACACAAGCACGCACGCACACACACACACACACACACACACACACACACACACACACACACAGAAACACGCACACACAAACAGAGATACACACACACACAGAGATACACACACAAACATGCACACACACACTCAGTGTTGCTACAGTAAATCAAGCAGACTTGCCAGTTGCCCAACAAAATGGATAAGTAAAACAACAGAAGCTTTTGTTCCAGCTACAGAAAATGTCTAGGTGAAGATATGGAGACTCCAGAGAGGAACAGTGAGGTCAGTCTGTCACAGCATCCTTTAAATCAGGGATAAACACTTGAGGGGGATGAATCAGTTGGGGACGGCAGAGATCAGAATAGCAGCAACACACACACACACACAGAGAACGAGAGATGCCGGTCAGGCCACCCACCATGTACATGAGTATGTCTCTGATCATCACCATGGCTGTCTGGTGGTCATTCCATGCCTGGTTCAACGTCTGCAGGAAGTTGTTGTTTAACGAATTCAGGACGTCTTCCCGCACCTGTGGAACACCGAGAGAGAGAGAGAGAGAGAGAGAGAGAGAGAGAGAGAGAGAGAGAGATTATCTCACGAGTTCACAGTTCATTCAGTCAGCATGCCTGTTCTACCCATTCTGACCCACAACACTGAGCAGTGGAAGAGGTCGGGAGAGGAGAGATCCAAGAACCTGAGAGAGGATTCAAACACAGCTCTGTTCTCAGACAGGGAGGGGATGGGTGACATCAAGTGAGGTTAATGACCCCTTCGCCACATAGCCGTCTGCTGTCTGGACACAGGGGGCTCTATGTAATATTCATAGGCGGTAGAGACGCCAGCTACCTTTCTGTGGCAGGGCCGGCCAAGGGAGGGGGCTGCAGGTCAGCGTGCCCCGAGAACAAGATGTTTGCTCTCTACAGGGGGGACAGTTGTCACGGCATCCGCACCGACACACCGGCTTAGCCAGCGTGTCTGGTGGAGCGGAAGACCTTTTCACTGGTGTGCCAATGGGGATTGAAGAAGAGTAGGAGAGAGATCACTCTGAGTCACCCCCCCCAGCAGCTCCCTGGGAGGGGCACCTCTCCACTCCCCCAGATCTCCACACCTTTAGGATCTGTGCTCCTCACTGAACACAAGTGTGCATTGCAGTCCAGTCAATACACTGAACTGAGATGGGGGGGGGGGGGGGGGGAGAGTTTACTTTGTTGATGAGATGCTCGGTGACGACCTCGCGCAGGCCCGTGTAGAGCTTCTCGCCGTGCTTGTGGAGCACCATGGTGTAGGCGTTCCTGTACAGCTCCTCGAAGCTCAGGCCACTGTTGTTCTTCCTCTGGATCTCCTGGATGGCGTTCTTCAAGAGGTCCCAGATGTTGTTGACGTACTTCTCATCCATCGTCATCTAAAAGGAGGGAGGGGGAGGGAGAGAGGGGGAAATGGAGAGAGAGAGAGAGAGAGAGAGAGAGAGAGAGAGAGAGAGAGAGAGAGAGAGAGAGAGAGAGAAAGAGAGAGACAGGAAGAAAAAGGAGGAGGGGTTAGTCCATCTTGACTTTGCATTTTCAAGCGTGCATAGCTTGGATATCTTCCGGGCAGGAGTTGACAGACCAGTCACGGGGGTAATGTCAGGCTGTTTATGGCTGTGAATGTGTGCACTTTATGATCCCTTGGATGACGCCAAATGCTAGTGGTGCTAGTGCTAGTAATGCTAGAATAGTCAAGAGACTAACTGTGGTCTGTAGGCTTAATATAGTGTGCTCTAGTCTGATGGCTATATATCGCTGTTTTAAAAGACAGAAAAGTCGGAACTTCAACATGTCAGAAACATTGTCCGATGGGCCTGTTTGGTTTGGTGGATTCAAATCAATATCAAGATCGGTCCAGTCAAAATTTGAATGCATACCTAGTCTTAAGACCCCAAAAAAACGATGGAGTTGTTTTGCTAGCCTGCGCATAAAAGCATCATTAATTCATGAGCAGATGCGGTCAGGAAAAGCCTCGTCTTTGACTAGGTGAAGAAAAGTATACAATTCCAGTAAGAGAGAAATAGAAAAATGAATCAGTTAGGTCTATCCTTTTTGAATTCAGCTGATCACTTGTGCTTGACAAGATTACTTTCCTCAAGTACAAATCATCTTCAAAACCATCAAAACATAGGCCTACTCCATCCCCACCCACTCATTATCTTGTCTAAAGCTCAGCATTCTTTTGGATAAACTAGTCAAACTAGAATGGTCATGACTGCCTATGTCACCTAAAATTAACCCAGACAGCAGTTAAACATAATTAATCTGAGTTTGATATTGCCACAGTGAGAGAGTGAGACCAAAGGAGAGAGGTATTCCCCCCCCAGGAATACATTTAATGGTCCTCCACCGGTTGGTGTTTTAACTCTGAAGGGGTCCAGAAACAACTAATATGCTAATAAAGACCCATGGGTAAAGGAAACTACTGTGTAACCGACAGTTAAAACCTGTTTTCCCGTTGCTTGCACAGGCGTGCATTTATGGCAGCAGGTTAACACACATTCATTACGAACACAAAACTATGTAACACATTTCATGTGAATTAAACTGTAGACAAGTGCAAAGCCAAAAGCTTGGTCAAATGTCTTAAATAATCCACAATTCAGCAGCGACCTGCTACTGCTGGTATGCGCGCAGAATTGTATGTTCCCTAGTACACTGCCTGGCGACTGTCCAGGTAAAGACATTAGGCAGCGACAGCCGGGTCACTGGCATTGCTGCAACTTTTGCAGCATCCGTTCAGTCAGGTGAGAGTGTGGCTATGATGTTATGTTTGCATCAACATGACTTTAGCAGCCAATGTATGTACTCGTATTCAAAGACCCAGACATAGATTGATATGTTTGCTGCTTGCTAGCCACCGATAGGTAACTAACTTACAAGCTAGACTACTGTAGATAGCTAGCTACCAGGTGACAACTTAATTTGTCAACAGCATATACCGCAACAACAAGCTTGCTGTATCGGTGGGTAGTTGCAGTTATTGAGCAATCCAAGAGACAGGAGTGTACATTTAATACCCTCGGAGCAGTCATCTAATTACTGATCTAGTTAGCTAGCTAACAAACTAGTTATTTCAGTAGCTATCTGGTAGCTAGCTATTCCAACCAACTTCATGCTAACCATTTAGCTTTGTTGGTAGTCTAGCTAGCGTCTAGTTAGGCTAACTAAATTGCTAACGAGTTAACAAATCACGTTAGCTAGCTAACAAGCCAGGTATGACTGTGACATTTTAGTAAATTGTTAGTGCTAGCTAGCTAGTAGCAAGCTGTCCGCTTGTTTTATTTGTTCAGCTAGTAATAGATAGCTACAACTTGGCAGGCCCAGTATTTAACGTCAGCTGGTTTAGGCTACAGTAGCTAGGTTAGGGATAGCCACCCAGCTATTATAATAACCATCGCTAGCTAACCTTACAGAAAGGGTCAAGCTACCAATAGTCTCCACTGACATCCCCGGTTCTCGCGTCTCGGCGTCTGCGTCTACCAACTCAAATACCCGGCCAACACTTACAGGAAAGGCTCGTATCCTCATCTTGGTGTCCTTCTTGGTGCCGCCTTTGAGGTTGGACATGATTAGTTTGTACGTCCAGGGTCTACGTTAACATGAAATATTGTTTTTTTTTACTACTAGGAGGCCTGCAAATGGAAAGTGGTAGGGATCCCCCCTCGACCTTCCCTTTGGATTTAGGTCCTTCTCTCTGTGCTTGTTGTTGTCACTCGCTCCTCTCAGTTTTTGAGCTAGTTTCTTAGTGCAGTGATGGCGGACAACAATCCTCCACTGCGCAGTGGCAACGGCGTTCACGCGAGATTAAAGATCCCATTCAACAAGTGTATTTTCCCCAAAAAGAAATAGCCAGTAGTATTCCAGGGTGATCCATACATTAGCCAGATGTACTTATTGAATTGTTATTACAATTAGTGAAGTAACATGAATAAAAAAAACACGTACTTCAAAGGACATGTGTACATCTTTATTTGTGCTATTCATTTCAATTCTGACGTGTCATGACAGGCAATTTGAACCAATTGGAGATTAACAGAAGTTAAGCAATACAACATACAATCACTAGATGGTAGCACTTCTTCACTGGATACATTTAGAAAGCGACTGACTTAATAAAATGGGGTAATAAAATAAACCAAGATGTCCCATCTCACATTTCAGACAGTCGACCTAATTTACGTCTTTTTGGTCCGCGCCGTAGCCTAGTTTAGGCTGGCTGAGCTCTCCCTCATTTCCTTGGACTCTATCCCAATGGTGATATCCCAGAGATTGGAAGACTGAATATCTTCTCACCGTCATGACGATGCTTTCTGAGGGCAAGAAAGGCCATACATGAATGGTATAAATGGTTTGTCAATGCACATTATATTAAATGCATGCGAGATTAAATTGACAACATATTACAAATTAGATTTACTTTTGTATGCTGCTACCAGAACGGGTGCTGTGGCATTACGTCGCAAATTATTTCCAGCTGTTCTCTTTAATCCCAAATTTTCTAACTTTAATTTCCTGATTTCCGAACGCATTTCCCCAATCACCAGCGCAAGTTTCCGTTCGCTGTCCATGGTGCTTAGTCGAGACACATCACCAAATATCGTGTTGTTACTTTACCTCAAACCCGACACGTTCCATAGCCTACCTCGGACATTCGCCCTATCTGACCCAGTAATAAGATATCTCAGAAGACCATCTCTGTTTCCCCAATCCCCGTCCTTCACTTTAAACTTTAGTGTGCGTGCAAGTTTATTCAGAATCTGTAATCGAATTAGCCATACTGGAACAATCTGGGGCCTGTTTTAAAGCCCTTCACCTCCAATTAAGCTGTCATCGATTGATAACCCGGTCACATGATACAAACAGAGTCATTTTCTTCCGCGCGACCTGATGCCTACCACTTTCTCTCCTCGAGTTAAATATTTATACCTTCTGTCAACGTAAAGCAGCAATCTAGTAAGGATATACACGGCCGTCGTGACTCCTCCATCCCTCGCCTCCCTATCACAGACTATAGGCTACACACTAATCGCATAAGTAAAGCATAGGCTACTAAATGCACAAAACATATATTTGTCAGGATTTGTTTCAAGACAGTTAAAAACTCAAAACCATAAAGTCTCAATCTCACAGCCTTTCACGCGATTGAGACAAAGGCCTCCTACTGCTGACCTTCTGGCAATGACATAGGGATACTGAAAATGAAATACGTTTTTGCATAACCCCTTTTTACAAATCTTATGTCATAAAGGTATTCACAGATGTGTGTGGCGACTGGATGGCTAATATTGAAAGCGATTGGACCAACTCATTGAAACAACACAGTGTGTATGAGTGAGTGTGTATGAGTGAGTGATATCTATATGTGTGCCTTCTATATGTGTGCCTTCAAATTAGGCAGATGCAGTAAACTGTTGACAGATATATGGTAGAGCGTTCATATCAGATGTTTCAAATGATTCGGTTTCCCTTTTCGTGCGTTTTGACCTCAACTGACGTCATCACTGCACGGTAGGATTCTTTTTTTGTTGTTTGGTGTGTTTTTTAATGCAACGGTAAACATCAGCATGGAATGTCAATTGAGCTTACACAGCTAGGATGAACTTTCCACTATAAAGGTGCATGAGGGAATGCTTAGGGTAACTCATGCCAAAGAAATTGTTTTGAACAACATGACAACCCATGAATTAGCACTTCCCAAGTCACTAAGAAACTCCAGCTGTGTAATTAATGTTTAAAAGAGTTCATCTTTTATGACCATAATCTTAAAACATAGAATGTGATGTAAATCATTAAAAAAACAGTTTAGCTGTTGTTAAAATGTGTTACTCGTATGTTTTACTTGTTTCCTGTCTTATACACAATGCCCATAAGGAATACTAAATAGTTTCAAACAAAAAAAACACTATGCTATAAAGGAAACAGTAAACAATAGGTCATAAATAACATAGGGAATCCACATAAAAATGATCCGCATAAGAAGAAGAATGAATGCAAATGAATGCAAATGAATGCACAATTCCGTCTGTGTGGGTTATAGTTTTTGGAAAGCAAGTTACCATCAAGCTTATAATGAATCTTTGGAGATATGCAATCAATGTCAACCTGCACCTCTGGCTCCTTCTCAGCACCACCGGAATCTCTGGGACATTTTCAAAGGTGTACTCAAGCTTCTTTTAGGCCTCTTTGACATTGCTGTACATTATTCAGACAAACACAACACATACAAAAAAGTTATGAACGAGATATCGTGTTTAAGGGAATAGATAACAAATGATGTGTGCCAACAAAGTATGTCATGATGAGCACCACACAAACGAGCCCTAGCTGTGACAGCCAGAATGGAGCAGATCGTTCTTCTTTTTTCCTCTTGAAGGTTTAAGACTAATCCTGTCATCAAATCAAAAGTCCCTTCCCCCCCACACACTTTTTTACAATCAATCTCATCAATACTAGCCCACTTGTGGCAAAAACATTATTTGTAAACAGAAGAGGTTAGTCCATGGAGATCCCCCTTGTGGACGAGAACACATCATTGAATAGGAAGTGATCCAGGATAGGTTACTTGAACATCTCTCATAGCGTCCAGAGACTTACAGTAGGCTTCTTACTCAAAATACAAAGTCATATTGTGTCACTGCCTAAAAAATCCAAACAACCACTATTAGTTTGCCTCATTTCTTGTTTGTCCATTCTCATTTGTCTCCACTGGCTTCACCAGCTGAACTGTGACCGGGGTTTCAAGGCCCACTCATGTGACTCAGCACTTCAGTGGGAGAGTCACATTGCATGTTTCAACACTCTAGCACATACTCCAAGTTTCTCCCATTCCAGAGAATTAGAACTGTTAACCACTGTTAACACCTCCCCCCCCCCCCCCCCCGTGTGTATGTGTGTGTGTGCGTGTCTGTCTGTCTGACTGTTTACAATAGTAACGCAGAAAACTGACTAAACACAGAAAACTTCATCAGGGGTGTTTTGATAACATGATGAGAAACAGCAGCATATTTTGGAAATGAGCAGAGATGTATCTTTAAAAAGCATTCGTTCTTTGCCGACTCACCCCATCATACGTATTCTTTCAATGTGATAAGACATGAGCTCTTTCATCTGTCCATGTTGGCTGTAGCCAGGTCAACCTGTAGATGTCAGTGTGGTGTGACTTACATTTCCGTCACTAGCACACTGCATTTGTTCACCTCCAGTCCTGTCACTTCCAAGAATACATTTTTCAAATGCAAACCAATGGATCACTCAGACTGGTTTGTGGTGTCGCCGCAAAGCACTGACATTAGATGAGGAAGAAGGTCAGGACAACAACAGACGTTAGTTCAGAGTATTCCGGACTCATCATTTTTAGGCAACCCACTTGACACAGTGCCAGCAATACAATATTGGAGGGCTAATTTAATATGACACTGGTGGTGTCGACCTTGAAGCAGGTATGCCAGCTATTGTGCCAATAGGCCCTGAGAAAAGAACTGCAGGTGAATACTAACTCCAACCAGTTCACTGCAATTCTTGATGATACCTTGACGCCTAAATGTCCAAATCACAGTATTTTTTTATTTCCTTGTCACTATCCAAACAAACAAACTATGACTTACTATTTTGGTGAAAACTGTTTTCTGTATATGTTATAGAATGTTCTACAGTTTAATTATTTAACTGACATCCACATTATTATGAATTGATGACATCATATGCTTCCGAGTTCACATGTAATAACAATAGAGCTCATCTGATAACTCTGCAATGAGTCATGACAGGAGAAAAGGAAAACAGCGAGCTGTGAGTCTTTCCCCAAGCCACACTGTGCTGTAACAACCAATGAAACAACACTGGCGACTTGACATAGGCGCCTACCAAAGAGGGGTTCGAGTCAGAGAGGGACAGAGATAGGGACACATCACACCGGAGTCCAGAAAGTGTCACCTCCCCAATGCGAGCTAGACACCCTGTGAAAGGAGAGCGGGTGAGGCGGCAGAAATGTAGGACACATCTGTTTTTATTATCTGATAAGTGCCAGAGGCAGCAGGTCTCCCCCTCACCAGCCCTCTTCCTTCTCTGGCCTTGCAGAGGGGATCTAGGGGGGGGATCTAGGGGGGCTGGTGTAGCTCTGTGCTCCTTTATTTGCTGCTACAACAGGTTTAAGCGATCCGCAACCTCCATGATGTGCACTCACCGAAAAAAGAATGTAACGAAGAAAATAAGTGACTAGAAATGTATGAAGATCAGCAGAACATGATAAAGCATACCATTTGGTGGTAAAAGTACAGGCTTAAACAGTTTCTCTGTGGGTCTGGTCATTGGAGTGAGTCACTGGCCTGTCAGGGCTGAGGGGGACAAAATAAGCAAAGATATTTGTTCAGTTGATAGCTTCCATCTTCCATCTTGACCTCTTCCTTGGTATTCGAATTAGAACCTGCCGTACTTCCGTCTGAACGTTGGCCCTAGTTAGTGACCTTGTAATCATAGGCCAACAGTTCAACAGATCAGTGTTTTAATGCAGTACTCTAACGCTCATTTTCAGCAGTTCTCACCAACCACCATGAGACACGGTGTGATCAGTGTTGTAAATTGTCACCACAGTTAAAGGCGACGTCTTAAATCACCCCGGTGTGAAAATGTCTTCAGGCGGAATTCAATATTGGTCATAAAGTCTAAAAATAGGGACCCAAGTGGTCGAGTTGAACACCATAGTTCCTAATAACACACGGTACTTAGTCCTGACGTGTGTTACTGGGAAACATAACACATAAGGCCCAACTGAGTCAGGTGGCTGAGCGGTTAGGGAATCGGGCTAGTAATCAGAAGGTTGCTGGTTCAATTTCCAGGCTGTGAAAAATGATGTTGTGTCCTTGGGCAAGGCACTTCACCCTACTTGCTCGCTCTGGATAAGAGCGTCTGCTAAATGACTTAATAAATGACTTGCCTCGGGGGAATGTCCCTGTACTTACTGTAAGTCGCTCTGGATAAGAGCGTCTGCTAAATGACTAAATGTAAATGTAACTGAGCACAGATCCTGTGAAAAAACGTCAGTATTGCAGTGATATGAGACTCCATCAACATTTCTAGATGATCACTTGAGGAAACATTTTCAAATTCACAAACTTCCCCTCTCAACCTATTGATTGTCATTAAGTGTGCCACTGTTTCAAACGTCGACAAATAAGGCAATTCTTCAGTCTCATTTGGTTAATTGCAAAGTATACATGGTCCTAGAAAGTTATTTTCTTTTAACAGCTCTCCCTTTTTCATAATGACAAAGTAATCATAGGCTACATTTGTTTAGTTTTTCTCTCTCCTGCTCCCTCCATTTCCCTCTCTCTGTCTTGGCCGGCGCTATTCAGTACTGACCATAGCACAGTACTGACGCTACCGTAGAAATAGTTTGTTGACTTTTGGGGCGCAGACTGGAGCTTTGTGGGGCAGCAGTCTGTTATTTGTGGCCCACGGATGTACGTGATTGGCTAAGCACAGATATAATTACTGTATGTCTGGCACTTGGGTGAGCTCGTTTTGGAATTATAGTAGGCGCGTGTGTTGAGTTCAGCCGTTGCTAGGCTACAAAGTGGCTTGTTCTCTGATTTCGGGGCGAAGAGTGCATGGAAAATGTTTTAGATGGAAGTGCTTGTGCATGTGAGACCAGGTCCCCCTTTCCTTATATGCCCCCCAGTTTGGTCCAGCATACACATGGGGCACTGTGCTACCATGCATTCCAGGTGTAGATCAACCCTAGCCCCCAACGACACTGAGGCTCTGCAGAGCACCTGTCACACTGAGCTGCCCCTGAAGTCAACCCCAGAGCTCTCTACAACAACCCAATCTCCTCTCCTCTGCCACCGTCCTCTCCAACTTGCCATGAGCCATTTGTGTCTATTGCATTGATGTACAAATTGGATCGATAAGCGTTAGCCTGAATTAGCTAGTAGGCGCCCCCCCCCCTCCCCCCTCCCCCTCCCCCTCCCCCCAGGCTGACACACAGCAGGGTGACCGCAGAATGGACTGGGATGTCGTGATTTATTGATGTTGCTCTTATTCCACTAACACCCCTTTTCTAAACGTAGTTAACCCTTTACATTTTGTGGACAGGTGTTAGTTTCCAGCAAGGCCTGGTTGATAACTGTTGTCTGTTGAAGACCGAAGAGAAAATGCATCACACAATCGCAAGCCATCTGTGACTTACAGTAAAGGTCACATGGATTACAAGATTGGGAACCCATTTCCGGTTTAAACGTGTATTAAATGAGGCAGATGAAATTGCATCTCACTAGACTTAGAAAGTATAAATGTTGTCAGAAAGGCTGTTTGTGTCACAGCAAGTAGCCTACAGCATGATCTATAATGAAAAAACACTAGACTTTCATCAGCAGGTAGACAAGAAATATAACAATGTGGCTTTTGTCTCTCCAAATTGCTGTCTGAAAACATGATCAGGTTGTCTTCTCGGTTGTATAAACAAAGTTCGACAACCTTTTGACTTTAATGTGCTGGGTGGCTGCTTGTTGGGTTTGGGAGGAGAGAGAGGACATGGTAATGTCATTTGGATGGGGTTTCCCCAAGATCTTCCCATACTGCTGCGGCCAACCACACGGCGGCCATGTTTAGCGGGGAGGGAGAGAGGGAGGGTTAGGGGATTGGAATAGAGAGGGGTATAGGAAGAAGGGTGAGTCTAATCCTTTTTCTCACTCGTAGCATGGATTATACGATCACTGTCTGCCGTAATTAACGTATCGTCAGAACCGTGATATGAAACATAGGGTGAGATCAACCACAGGAGACACAAATCTTTGTAATCCCTATTTAATCCTGTTATTTCAAGCGCATGGTCTGTCATGAAGGATAACTGTGACATGTCAATCCCAGTGTTGATTTGACAGAATTGGGAAAAAAGTTTCAGTACCTTCAATCCCTCTCTTTAAAGGGGCCTATTTTTATTTTTATTTTTACTGACTGTTCTGTCAGTTATCATATCGTTTCTGTGGCAGGAATACTTTGATTTTGCTTTCAGTAGGCTGGCTGGAGGTACCGGAAAGACGATGAAGAGGAAGTAAAGGCTCCTTCTGTTTAATATCTGTGCTTTTCTGTGTAGTTGTCTTTCTGGACCAGGTTCCTTGACCAGGCGTGGGCCTTAGTAGGTGTTTTCCTCTGGTTAAATAGAAGTTGAATAAATAAACCTACCACCGGCCTACATAGCCATCCCTCCACCATATGTTTCAGACAGAGGAAGTGTAGAATGTGAATGTTGAAAATCGTGGTTTAAGCAAACAAATTGCTGAGTCATGGATGAAATATTTACCAGCTAAATTGACAGTTCAGATCCCTTTGCAGACAAATGCATTTCTAAAACTCTTTATATCGACAGGTTATTGATTTGATTATGTTCGTAATTGATTTGTCTTCTCTAAACTAGGCCTATTTATCATAGAATAGCAAGTTGTATTGAGACGTCCATTTATTCACAAAACACACAGATCTTAGATGAAGTTGTCCTCTTGATTTATTTTGTGGACCTTTTATTTTTCTGCCGTTTCTGTAAAAATCCTACAGCTCCATGCAGTTCAGCAACAACAGAGCCCTGGAGTTATTTGAATCCTCTAGAACCCATTACTTAGGAAATGGCAGTCCGTCTATGAGTGACAGTACATAATAGAGTCACCTCACTTAAGGAGCAAAGAAGGAGGAGGGAAAGACAATTGTTAGTACGGACCACGTCCTGACGGGGTTCTGGGAGCGGGGTGTGTCGGGCGGCTCTTTTTAACATGACACTGCAGAGCGTGTCAGAGCCTGGTGTGGGCTGCACCTCTGATTAGACCAGAATAGCATCTCTGATCAGTCTATTCCTCAGCGCTAATTAGCGGTGTGATGAGAGGTGACAGCACGCCGTCCAGCCTGCCCTGACTGAGCTGAGACACCACACGCTCTCTCTGACAGCAGTACTGAGCTGAGACACCACACGCTCTCTCTGACAGCAGTATGGATGCTCTCCAGGTACTCTTCAATAACAATACATATATGAATAGCAATAATGTCAAGTCTATTTAATTGATGCTCTATATCAGATTTGAATATGTTTCTTGAGATGTAGAGCTATGTGCCTCTCACTGTATGACTCAGAATGGAGACATTTGAAAACCTCTGTACTTGTGTTGTGTGTAGTGTCACTTCTTAAACCACATTTTGGCTCCTGTTCATATCCTGTAAATGTGCCCTTGTAAGTGTTGGTCGATAGCAGGGGCTGTGTTTTATGTAACTTTACCCAAACTGACCCACTGATGATGTTCTGTACTGTGAACCATGCGCTGCGGTGTTTATTCAGTGAACGAGACAGACGCATACTGCAGTAACAACGACCCATTAAGTGAAAAATGCTGCCCTCTTTTAACGCTGCATTCTCTCCTCCTCCATCACTCTTCCTCTCTCCCTCTCCCCTCCTCTTTTTCTGACCCCCCCCCCCCCCCGCCCCCCCTTTCCTCCTCTGTCCCTCCCTCTCTTTCTGGCGTAGCAGGGTAGGAATGCGGTAGCTGTGTTTGCAGACGACGGTGTCCAGGGAGCCTAAAAAGGGAAGGAGTCTGCTTCCTGGCAGCTAGCAAAGGAAGAGTGCAGGGTGGAAGGAAAAAGGAGGCAAGGGAGGGATGTAGGGAGGGACTATGCTAGTGGATGAGGAAGGGAGTGAAGGGAGTGGGAAGGAGACTAAATTAGGTCTGCTCTCATTGACTTCCATTCCCTAGAGTTGAGTCCAGTCCGGTCCAGTCAAGTGCCAGACAATTTCCCTTTAGTTCATGCTGTCGTCAAGATAATGGAATCATTATATCACTCCTGTGTCAGGAATGAACCTGACTGTGCCTCCCCGGACCACAGCTACAGTACATGGTGATGTGGAGGTTGGTTCTAGGCACCAGTTGGAGGGGGGGGGGGGGGGGGGGGTTATCTCCCATCCACCCAAAAGAGGAACTAGGGTGAGTTACACCATTTGACGCGGCTGGATAACCGACTGGCTGGACGGCCTGAACAGGCTGATTACCTCAAGGTTCCCTCTCTGTTTAGTTTCCTAAATGGGTGACTTGGTCACAAGTCACACCCCCATTTCCTGTCTCCAGCTGCTTATCTCCACCCCTCTTAACTGATGAGATGTCAGGGGACTTCCTCTTTTTACACACACGCTTGAATACACGCACACATTCACACACACTCACACAGGGAGGGAGATGTAGAGGGAAGAGGAAGTGAAAGCAAAGACACAAAGAAGGGGGTGGGGGTTCAGGGGGTGGGAGGGGGCATACAAGCATGACCATATTTGGCAGCCGCAGATAATGTAAGCAAAAGATGAAAATGAGATTAAGGGTGGTTGTCATGGTGACCAGGCATTGCGCAGTGATGGTTGATTGACTGTTGTTGAAGAGACACAGTGAGAGAGAGAGAGAGAGAGAGAGAGAGAGAGAGAGAGAGAGAGAGAGAGAGAGAGAGAGAGAGGGAGATGTGACCCGAGAGAGAGATGTGACCCACAATGCATTGCGCAGCATGACTTCATGACCGGCATCAGAGTGGCCTTGTCAGTCGTAAGGGTACGTCAGCAGCAGACACAGGTAAGACAGCTGTGGCGGTCTCAGGGCTTTTCAAACTGGTCTCAATTGGCAGTGTGAATACACACAGTGTATTTTATTTTTATTTTCACTAGAAAAGTACATGACAAGTAATTATTTTTCACTCCTGCACATTGACTCTAGTACAAAAGTTGTTTTTCCTTAAAACGTTTTTATTTTTCAAGAGCAACAGGCCTTTTTATTTTTTACTTTTTAGCTGTATAGTTGTTGTACATACCTTCCTACACAAATGTCTGGGTACATTTGAAACATTTCCATACTTTTTACTTTGTTTATTTTTCAAGCAATTCTCACAGAAAGAGCAAAAGTGTCTGAAATGACCGACCAAAGTATAGCTGGTTGTGCAGGGTGTTGCCATTCATGTTCATGTTATCTCAGTGATAAGACTGGAGTCTGAACGCTAACTGCATGGCCATCTGTGTGCAGGTGTCAGTTGGGGACAAATCAGCCATGTATACATTTCCTCTATCTGTGTTTCACACCTGACACACTTCATGTGCACCTGCTTCTCCCAAGTGTGCCAGAGAGAGAATTAAATAGCTTTTCAATTCAACGGAATCATTACATTTTTGGTCCTAATAATCCTCAGCAGTTATGTTTGCATATAGTAGATTTGTGATCCTCTTTTTATGTCATTGCTAACGTATGAACTCATTATAGTTATTCTATTTGCGGAAACCTTGGGACTCAATATACAACTAAAAAGAGTTTAATCTTGCCGGCCATTTTGAACCTAGCACGTAGCTCGCTTCTCTATTCCACTGGCCTGCAACACCGAAACCACGCTGTGAAATGGCTGACGCTGAAAGTAGCTCAGCTGCAGGCCTGTCTTTGACGTGTGTGTGAATGCCTGTAATAGAGCATTGTGTGTTTAGACGCTTGTGTGTACTTATATGTGTGTGTGTGTGTGTGTGTGTGAGTGTGTGTGTGTGTGTGTGTGTGTGTTGGTGATAGATGGGCGGTTAGGGTTTGGCTCATAAAGGGCCTGGGACATTTCCCCAGTGCAGTGAGAGTTCACATCAGCTAGCCAGTGTCATTTACAAACGGCTGGGAAATAGCAGAGCGCTGAGCAAGGATGAGATGTTCACCCAAGAAAGAGAGAGTCAGACTGGGCTAGATAGTGAGAGCGGCAGAGAGAGAGAGAGAGAGTGAGTGAGTGAGAAAATGAGAAAGTGAGAGAGAAATGAAGAAAGAAATCGAAAGATAGAAAGAAACAGAAATGGAGACAGTGAGAGATATGGATGAGCGGGATGAGTTACTCCACGCCTGCTGCAGTTTGTTTCCTCTGACTAGGTGGCACTCATTATGGTTTAGGGTGATTGGGTGCTTTTACAACCACACACAAACACACAAACACGCGCACACACACACTAACACCTCTTCCTGTTCTCTATCAGTTAACGTTCGCTGACAACCACCCGCCTAGTTTCGAAAATGGAATTAGCAATGCAGCAAGCTACAGTTTCTCAACCGCAGTGTGGCTCTTCCTGTTGCCGACGCGTTCCTCATACTGAGAGACTTTCTGAAGCTCCTCTGGTCTCCTCTGGAGCTACCTGACGCTAAGTGCACTAAAGAAAAACTCTCCAACTCACTGTCTAGTATCGGGATTACTCTTCACAAAAAAAAAGGGGAAAGAGGAGGGGAGGAACACTGTGTGTGAAAAGAGATGAGGTCGACATCACAGATTAAACACAGTCAGATCATAAACTGATAATAAGGACTTGTAATGAAGAGGGTTGGTTTGTCTTCACAAATACTGAGTGTGGAAAATGAATTCAAAGTACTATATTTTCAGGTAAATTGTCAGCTGGGAACCACTAAACTGTGCTCTGAATGGGGTACCTGTCGTTTCAATATGAAATGTATGTTGCGTCACAGAGACAGGCAGACCCTAAGGACACGAAGGGAAATGCAGAGAATCCAAATGAAGCAATTGGGGAAGAGAGAGAATGAAAGAAAGACAGCATGTGCCTGATTTGTTTTTGAATGTGTTTTATTCACTCACTTTGCTGTTTCTTCATGCTGTGGGAAGTGTTCACCCCACCATGGAAACATTGAAATGAGTTGAAATGAAGTGGCAGCGAGGGCAAGGAAGAGGCAGAAGAAGAGAATCTGGAAGGAAATGGAAATAAAAATGGGCAGACGTCGAAGGAAAGGAAGGGGGTCCTCGAGACAGAAGACGAATATGAGAGAAAGGACGAGTGTGTGTGTTCAGCATGGGTGTGATGTCAGCTGCAGAGAGAGAGAGAGAGAGAGAGAGAGGGAGAGAGAGAGAGAAACAGAGGAAATTCCACGTCAGTGTCTGAGTTTCACAGCGAGCCCAGATCTCAGGGAGGCTTTTTAATGTGTCTCGGATGGAGGCAGAACAGCATCAATCACTCCGTTCCTCCGGGGCGGCTCTCAGCCAACTCTGCACCCGCACCCCCACCCCACCCCCGCCACCAATCACCCCAGTCAGGGTGACCTGGCTGGTAACCAGTCTTACATGGGGTAAACACATTACACAACTCCTCTATCTGCACTGGCTGTCGCATTCAACTGTCCTGACTATGCTGTTGACTTAGAGTTGTTGAACCTCAAGAGAAAGATAGAGAGAGAGTGAGAGAGAGAGAGAGAGAGAGAGAGAGAGAGAGAGAGAGAGAGAGGGCGACCCCCAGTAAAGGGAGTGGTGCGAGGCAGGCGGCGTGTTGGGGCATCATTCAGTACACTGCGTTGTTGCTGGAGATGTTTTTGGAGAGATTAGCACCCGGGGGTTGAGGCTGCGCATCAATTAGAGAGGAATTATCACCAGTCCTGAGGTGAAGAGAGACCAATGAAAACGCCTGGGAGGGCGTGAAGAGAGAGAGAGAGAGAGAGAGAGAGAGAGAGAGAGAGAGAGAGAGAGAGAGAGAGAGAGAAGAAGAGAACAAAAAGGAGTGGAGAGCGAGAGCGAGAGCGAGAAAGGCAGAGAGAACAAAATAAAGAGAATCAAACGAAGGTGAGAGAGAGGGAGGGAAAGGTTGTGTCCGTGTTCATACGGTTACAGGGTGAAGAGTGTTAAGGGAATGATATTTCATATCAGATGGATGAAACGACTGCACCACAGGAAATGAAAAACTTACTGTAGTGCACCTATTCTTGAACATAGGTTGGGTGAGGTGCAGGTCAGATGGAAACAGAGAGCTTCCGTTCTCTTAATGACTGTTGAAGTAAAGCGTGAGTTTTCTCCAGGGCTCACTGGAGGTGAGCTGATCAAAACTGAGGGCACATACAGTTTACCCGTAGATCAGGTGTGTATTCACACTGTCATGTCTTAGTGAAAGCAACTAGGAAGCATATGATGATACGAGGCCATTTTGGGGGGAAACTAGGTTCGCAGGGGTAGATGATTTGCATTGCGAATGCTGATGAAACGCTTTTCTGTAACTGTCAAGTTGCAAGAAACGGATGTCACTCGCAACGTGGGAGTCACTTTCTAGACTCACAACTAATAAGGTCCAATGAGTGTGTGTGGTGTGTGTGTGTGGGTGTGTGGGGGCAGGGAGGAAGATGTTAGCTGCTAGGTGTCATGTAGACGACACCAGAGGGGCTAGGCCTCCACGTTGGCCGGATATTGCAGCATCAAGGTCCTGATCCAGGAATGAGCAGAGGCAGAAAGATGGCCAAATCCTTTCAAATCCTTTGAGCATTTGCCCGAGTCTGTTTTCAGTGTCGGGTGTGGGGTGCAGGGAGTTGAAGTTTTTGTAGCAGAAATTAAAGTGCAGATTTGTGTTCGAAAATATTTTAAATAGTGTTTGCCCAGGCTTTATTCTATACTGCTAAAGACAAGACCAGGCTAGTGCAGACTACAGCAGACCAGTATGTGTGAGTGTGTGTCTGTGCGTGTCTGTATGTGTATGTGCAGAGGTAGTGAGGGAGGGCGGCAGAGGTCAAGACAACAGCCAGGCCCAATTTGTCCCTCCCTCTCCTTGTTTTTTCTATAATTATTCCTTCTATGGCCCTTCATCTTTTAACTCTTCGTAACTTCTTTTCAACACTGTCACTTGTTCTTCTTTCCTCTCTTTTCGTCAATTTATATTTCATTTTTTATTTTATTTTAATAGACATTCGACTTTTTTCCCCTCTTTTGTCTTTCTCTTTTTTTTCCTTTTCCCTGTTTCTAAACGGTTTTCCCCTCCTTGTCTCCCTCTATCCCTCTCTCATTTCCTCCTATCGGCGTGAGAGGGATAGTGTGGCTGAAACAGAGAACCACTTCCTGGTGTTGGTTTAAGGGGCGTGGTCAGCTGGAGAGAGAGAGAGAGAGAGAGAGAGAGAGAGAGAGAGAGAGAGAGAGAGAGAGAGAGAGAGAGAGAGAGAGAGAGTAAGAGAAAGAAAGAAAGAAAGAGTGATAAAGAAAGAAAGAAGAGCTACGGGGGAAATCTGTTCAATGTAGTCCTGCACAGTTCTCCTCCTTCTCTTGCTCCTTTTCTCCACTCCTCCCCTCTTCCCTTCCTCCCTTCCTCCCCCACTTCACCTCCTCCTCCTCCTCCTCCTCCACAGCTGTTGCTACTGCCGCCCAGCGAGAGCAGACCAGAACCCAGACAGATACGCACACTCACACACACACTGTAGCTCAGCACAGCATAGCCCTGCTGCTACGGGGAACGAAGGGAGGGGAGAGACACTAGCGCAAGGAGCCAACGCAGCACTGCACACACGCGCGCGCGTACCCAGCACACACACACACACACACGTATTCCTCCACTCTGTCAGGCTCCTCCAGTCGTCATTCGCTCGCTCGTCCTCTCTTCTGCCGGTTCTCTCGCTCGCTGTGCTCTGCCCGCCTCAGAATGGTCCAGCCGGTGCCTGGGGCTCCGCTGTCGCAGCCTGTCTGAACACACACACGCACACACACACACTGTCAACAGACACGCGGATAGGCGTACAATCCGAACAGCAATGTGAGAGGTAAGGATTTCCTTCCATCTCTCTCTCTCTTTTACTCTCTCGCTCTCTCTCGCTCGCTCCCTCTCTCTGTCTCTCCCTCTCTCCGTCTCTCTCGCTCCCTCCATCTCTTTCCCTCTGACTCTTTTTTCCCTTTGATCTAGATTGTTCTCCCTCTGTCTGTCTGGACTTTTAGAAGTCAGGTTGGATGTGTCTGCTGAAGACCGTCACACCGAGACTTTAGCTGTCTCATGTCTGCATCTGTGTTTGTTCTATGTGCAGGGCACTGGCTTAACATATGTTTGTTATGGCTTGTCTTTATCACTGTCACACATACACACACACACACACACACACACTTTGAGGCAGCAGAGCACATTCCAGACTGAAAGCGGAAGGTCACACAATAGTCCTTAGTTCCTGAGCTTAGCTCTCGTTGCAGTAAGATTGCTCTGTACGTGTGTGTGTATGTGTGAAGGTGTGTGTGTGTGGCTGCGTGTACAGAGACCAGTGGTTGTTCCAGGAAGCAGTGAGGTGGATCAATAGTTCGCCCACTCAGCCTCCATTCCCCGTGTCTGACTCAAGGCTGAGCACGGAAGGGCAGAATCGGACTAGAGATTGGTTAACTAGCAACTCGTGAAAACCCCCGTTTTGCAGCTCGCTCTCCCCTTCCTTCGCTCCTCGTTTGTCAGCGTCAGCCCCAAAAGATCAGCGGATTGTGCGTGTGTGTGTGTGTGTTGAACTCGTGTGCGCGTGTGCTCAGTAAGGTGAACTCCCCCGCCTGCTGCATGTAAATTCAGTGTGACATGTGAAGCTGCCACGACCTTATATGGTGTGCCCTGTATTTCAGTACAGTAGGAGCTGCCAAACATTCCGGGTCGCAGGAGGAGAGAGTGTGTGAGAGGGTGTCTCTGTCTGCCCTGCGTGTGTGTGAGTGTTTGTGTGTGTCAGACAGAGAGGGAGTCACTGAGAGAGTAAGGGAGAAGAAGAGAGGGAAGAAGAGAAAGAAAGAGAGACATTCACAGTGAATGGAGGATTTTTACTTGACGATTTGACCTAAGTTGTTTCATACTTTCTCTTACTTTGAGAGATTTAGATCTGAAAGGTCTCAAACCGACTTTGGTGAGTACTTTCCGAAAACTCTCTGAATGTTTGTTTGTGCTGCGAAGCAGAGGAATTTTGTTTACACTGTCTGAAATTACACAGAATAGATTGTTAAAACTAAAGTATTAGGTGCAGGGGCTTGACTGTGGAACCAGACCTGAGGTCTGTGGTTCTACAAACCCTGACTGAAGCACATCTGTGTCTGACAAGTGCTATTCAGAAGTGAACTGTTTGAAACCAATGGGCGTTCATTTGAATATCATTAGGCTTAGTCACCTCTCGTCTCGTCTCCTTTCCTCTCGTCTCCTCCCTCCTGTCCTCTCTCATCCGCTCCTCTCGTCTCCTCTCATCTCCTCCCTCCTGTCCTCTCCCATCCGCTCCTCTCGCCTCCTCTCCTCTCATCTCCTCTCGTCTCTTCCCTCCTGTCCTCTCCCATCCGCTCCTCTCGTCTCCTCTCCTCTCGTCTCCTCCCTCCTGTCCTCTCCCATCCAATCCTCTCGTCTCCTCTCCTCTCGTCTCCTCCCTCCTGTCCTCTCCCATCCGCTCCTCTCGCCTCCTCTCCTCTCCTCCCCTTAGTTGAGGCGAGGATGAGGAATGTTGTTGTTATGAGTTAGAGGGTTTAGAGTGGCCTAGACAGGAGCACACACACATACACACTCAGACACACTCACTGAGGACAGCGGGATGTGGAGAATGTAGAACGACAGTATGGAAGGAGTTTGGAACACCAAGAGTATGGATCGTTTATTCTTATCAGGTTGCTCTTTGCCCTGGTTTTTTTTTTCACACTGGTGACACATATACACACACAGGCACACACACATGCACACACAGGCACACGTACACACGTGTCTACTTGTGCACGTGTGTGTGTGTGTGTCTGTAAGTGTGTGAGTGTGTGTGTCTGTAAGTGTGTGTGTGTGCTCCCCTGTGTCTGGGATCCCCCCTCAGGCTAGGATTAAGAGTGTGAGATGGTCTTGCTGACAGCTTGATCCTTCATTACTGAGGTGATACAAGCATGGTAGCTACTACCCTACTACCGGCATCACGCCACACAGCATACACCCCTGTACCAAATGCAATGCTGGCTTTCACACACACACACACACACACACACACACACACACACACACACACACACACACACACACACACACACGCACACACACACAGTCCATCATAGATAACTTGGAGTTTATATTAGTTTATGACTCCAGCATCAAAATGAGGTGAGAGGTAATGACAGGCATGCTATCGGGTTAAGAAATGTGTTCGGCGCATTGAATGAAATTGTGTTTTCTGTACTGTGGGGTATCCCAACTGTGAGGATTGATTGATTCTGATGGAGAGAGCTTGAGGGTCACACGTCCATATCTGTGTGTGTATGTATGTATGTGTGGGGGTGGGTGTGTGTGTGTGTGTGTGTGTGTGTCAACACCAACCCTGTTGTTGTTTTGCTGGACCCTTGCATCAGCCCCTGCACGTCTCAGCAGTAAACCCCAGACATCCTAGACCCATCCACCTCCAGAGACAGAAGGCTGGAACTTTTAATGATAGCCTTCACTCTGTGTCCTTCCCTCATTATCTTCCTCTGCCCTGCTCTCTCCCTCTCTTGCTCGCTTTGGGACTGTTTATGATTCGTCCATCTGGAAAAACTCTCTCTATCGCAATTGGCCAAGTTCATCATGGGATGCAGGTGTATATATACTGTACGATGCCTCATCATTAGGGATTACAAACCTAACAAGCTTGTTTATCTGAGTCTACAAGACCTTTTACTCTATCACGAGAATTTAGACTAGTCTACAGACCTCACACATATGTGTGTATGTATATGTATGTGTGTCTGTATGTGTGTGTATGTGTGTGTGTGTGTGTGTGTTTATGTGCAGCCAGGATTACCAAGCCAGGGAGATGGTGTGTAAATCAGAGCCGATGGCCTTCTCATTAGACCATAAGGCCAGCCATTATACTCAGTGTTTCCGTAGAGTTGAACACATCCGCACACACACCCTGTCAAGCAACGCACACACGCACACATTCATGTCAAACACGCCGTCACACACACATCAACAAACACTATTCTCTCTCTCTCTCTCTCTCTCTCTCTCTCTCTCTCTCTCTCTCGCTCACTCTCACTCTCACTCTCACTCTAACACACACTGCCACACATTATAAAAGAGACACACACAGTTATACATTCACAGCAGTTTAAACAGACAGCATGGAGCGACGGGTGTGTGCGTGTGTGTGCGTGTGTGTGTGTGTGTGTTTGTTGGTTGGTTGGAGCCACATAACACGCCATTGTCTGCAAAAGTTTGCTCTCGGTTCTGTCAATGAATAGACGTTGTTTGTTGTGTCTCTAACCACATACTGTCTTTCACCAACCAATCACAGGACCCAATGACAAACCTGTCACTACTTTTAAGAAATGTAGTTGATGATGATAATGATGTTCCTGTGTGTGTCTGTCTGTGTGTGTGTGGATGCATGTGTGTTGTTACCCTAGCCATAGCCTTCCTCTCTTCCTCTCTGTTTCTATGTCTTACGGCTATTTAACAACATGAGAAAATGCTGTTGTCAAGGAAACGCTGTTTACTCTGGGATGTATTGCTGTGTGTCATGGCAGAGACAAGGTTGATAGAGCTGCAAGCCTGTTTATGTGTGTGCATGCGTGAGTGGCATATGGGTGCTTGCGTGTGTCTGCGCCCTTGTGTCTGTGTGTGTGTGTGTCCTGTACAGTATGTGCGTGTGTGCACGTGTGTGTATATATGTAGAGGTGTGCGTTAAGGTTAGAGAGGGCGATATCGATGTGTGATACTCCGAGCCTGGATGATCAGGCCAGACTTGCGGTGTTGCATTTCCTGCAACGTCCTCTAGTGATGACCTGTCTCTCTCAGCTCACAGTCCTCCTGACTCTTGGTCTCTCTCTCTCTCTGTCAATATGCTGAAACCACCACATCCGAAAGCATTCGGCCACGTGAAACCCCCTATCTGCTGTGTCCTTTCCTTTTATTGCAGACGCGACAACTAATTCAGGGTTCTTCAAATCATGCATTTTCTGAGGGGGTCGTTTTCGTTCCATTTTTTTTCATTGGAACCCGAGCTCATTGGATCTTGAACTACCATTTGGTTACTTTGTTAACTGCTGGTACAGGTTGGATCACCTAACATTTAGTACAAGCTCATGCTATGCAATGTTAAAATGTGTTCGATAGGTTAGGCCACGTTATGCTATGCTATGCTTGGTCATGTAAAGCTGTGCTAGGCTAATCCTGCAGCTTGGAGCCACTCAGGAAGCCTAATTTCGAACATGAACCACACCCTCTGTCTTTTTAACGGCAAGCAGCCAGTTATTAGTCAAAATGGCGACGGTCTATTTCTTGGCTAAACTGTATGCAGACCTCTCTGAGCCTGAACACTTAGCAACGGGTCATGAACAAGAAAACATAAGTGTCCAGACAGCAAGCATCACATTTGCTTCCTAGTTACCAGTATGGAATCAGACATCATCAAGGACAAAGCAAACATTTAGTTTGATGACTCTCAATTGAAAAGCTCTGACTGTGTGTGTGTGTGTGCGCGCACGTGTGTATACGTGTGTTAGTGAGTGTGTGTGTGTGCACGCACGCGCCTGTATGTGTGTGTTTGAGCGAGTGTGTGTCTGCGTTTAGCGTTTGATGTGTTTGCACTCATCAAGGTTGTTTGAGAAGCCCGAGGTCCGCTTCCTGCGGCGTGTGGATCATTAGAGATGAAGCTCTGATCAGGCAGGCTGAGGCGTGTGGTGTCAGGTGACCGAGAAGCTTCCTCCTCTGGCGGCCCCGGTCACGGCCCTGCCACATGGTCACTTTGCGAAAGACAGAACGCGTCTCTTCCGTTTTCTCCTTCACTAATCCCTCCTTTTCTCTTCTCAGCCGTCCTACCACGCTGTCTCGCTTTTCTCACCCCATCTACCCGTGTATCGCACTCTCTACATCTTTCTCTCTCGCTGCCTTTTCGATTCTTCTATTCCTCTCTTCCTCTGTGCATCTCTGCTCCCTCCAACTCATCCTCCCTTTCTACCTCTATCCCCCCCCTCCCCCCCCATCTTCCTTCCATTCTCAATGACCTTGCACCAAGCACAGAGCCCTTGCTGCTAACACTGCTGGGACACAATGGTCCAGACAGGCATATTGAGGCCACAGAGACAGAGGGATGGAGAATGGAGAAGGGGGGAGATGGGGGGAGGTGGGGGAAGAATAGGAAGAGAGGGAGGGTGCCATCAAGAGAGTGTGTCTGTGGAAGCCTGAACATTTAATAACAGAAAAGACGTTTCCACGGCAGATTTGAGTAGGCCTACATCAGAAACCGTTTACTCTGAGGTGGCCCTGAAGCCGACATAGTTATATGGGAACTGCTTAACACCATGAACTACAGTTCTTGAAGAGGAATCTGGTAGGGGTTGATAGGGAGATGAATGAAGAAAGCAGTGATGTTAATAAATATATATGCCCATGTTCAGACATGGAACTACTGATATGACAGGCCCATTAAGAAATGATCATACCAGGGCACAGAGATCTTTCACTCACCCACGTATACACTCTCAAAAGAGTACACTGTTTAAATGTTAATGTTCATTTTGTATTAGTCAGAAGGTCAAATTCAATGTGTAGTTTAAAGATGGAAGGGTGGCAATTTTGAATTCAGCTCTGGTACAGATAATAAAACATTTATATTTCAATTTTTTCTTTTACTTTATTGTCCTACAAAGCTAACAGTGTGTAGTGAGTTTGTATGTGTGCGTGTGTGTGTGTGTGTGTGTGTGTGTGTGTGTGTGTGTGTGTGTGTGTGCTGTGCGTGCGTATGTCTCGCAGTCTGTGTATGCTGTTCTATGACTTCATGGTCCAAAGGTCTCTTTCACAAGCTTGGGCTATTTCTTCTCAACCGGAGGTCATTTCGGGTGAAGCCATGACAGTTTAGAAACATCGGAAAGTGTAGAGCTACGACGATACCATGTGTTGCCAGGCAGTCTGAGTAACAAAGAACTGTGAAGCCTGACATTGGGGGCTACACAGCAGTTCCTGGCAGAGCCCAGCGGCACGGAGCTCACAAGAGGTGTTTGCAGGAACCTTGTTCCTCTCTGCAGGGTGTGGTACGTTACCCTGCCCTTGTGATAAGAGGAGGACTAAGCCCCTGGGTTTTCAAATCAGTCAAATTCATCACACAAACTGTCAGGTCGCACTCTGGGACTGTTTTGCCTGTTCATACTCCGAATTCAAATGAGCTGTGTGGAAATCAGTCATGTTTTGTCCCAACTTCCCCCGGCGAATGTAAGGGAGGAAGGTCTGTGCACGGTAGAGGGGATTATCTCTCAATAAGCAAGAACCTACTTGACGCGTTGTGAAATATCGATTGCGTAAGGAGAGGGAGATTCATCGTCCTTAGTTATTATGGTCTGCTTCCAGGAATCAGATAGTTGTCATGGCAGGAAAAGTGATTAGATAGGCCTCGCCTCTCTCTCTCTCTCTCTCTCTCTCTCTCTCTCTCTCTCTCTCTCTCTCTCTCATCTCTCTCTCTCTCTCTCTCTCTCACTCTCTCTCTCTCTCTCTCTCTCTCTCACTCTCTCTCTCTATTTCCTTTTTCTCCTCTTTCACACACTTCACATTGCTCTCTCTCTCTTATCCCTCTTTCCCCTCTTTCCCTTCACCCTCCCCTCCCCTCTCTCTCTCTCTCTCTATCTGGTGGCAGTCAGCGCAGGTCAACCGTTCTCTGGCTCCTCCCCTCACCTGGCTGTCAGCCCAGAATGTTGCTGCAACTCTGCTTGCTCTGATTGGTCCCTGCTTGCACACCGCTTCTCAGTGCAGGAAGTGAGCCCTCCCCTTCCCCTGCCCGGCCCTCCCTCCGCTTCTACCCAAGCTTTTGCTCGTCCTCTCTCCCTTCTCCTGTGTGGCCCTTTCTCTTTCTTTCTTTCTTTCTGTCTGTCACTGTTTCTTTTTCTTTCTAAATAGATTTGCCACGGTTGGGTGTGCTGGGCTTCACTGTAAGTGATATGGGATTTGATTTGGTGTTCATGGTCCAACCAGAAGAGGTGGAAAGTTGTGAAAGGCCGCTTTGTACAGGTTTTGTCTGGTGTGAGCGTGTTAGCGTGTGTGTTTGGGATGGGGTAATGAATGTGTGTTTGTGTGTGTGTTGGAGTGCAGGGAGGGTGAAGGTTGTGTTTGTTTTAGCAGACACCCATGCATTGCAGACATTTTTACATATTATTGGTTCCCACAGCTGCATAGCTGTTCCATGACTGGACCGCAAAATTTAAGTCCATTATGCGAGCTTACAGACGGGAGTGGGATGAGGAATGAATAAGATAAATCAGGTTAAAAGAAACAGTTGAAAGATTTGGTGACATTGCTAAACATACCTCCTCTCTGTTTGCATTTCTGTCTTTCTATCTCTTCCTTCCTTTCTCTCTCTCTCTCTCTCTCTCTCTCTCTCTCTCTCTCTCTCTCTTTTACTCCCTGTCTCTCTCTCTCTCTCTCTCTCCCTCTCTCTCCAGAAGTGCCTTCCCTGACGTCCGCTGCAGCTTCAACCCGCTTATCGAGCCTAAACTCTGCTCCTTGCTCCAGCCTGCCACATCACGCTTGCTGCCGCGGCAACCATCACGGCAAGAGACATCCGCCTGACCGTCCCCGCGTACGTCTGCAGCCAGACCTGCCGTCCCCTATCGTCCTCCACCCTCACCACCACCAGCGCCTCCGGGAAGCCAGCGTCCAGCCTCAGCTGCCCCGCCGATCAACAGCCTCGTCCGGCTTCGCAGCACCTCGCCTCTCCCCTCACCCTCCAGACCTCCAGACCCTCCGGACCTTGAGCATCCCCTCCCCCCCGATCCTCCCCCAGCATCCCTCAGCGCTGGTCGGCCTCAGCCCCTATCTGATCCAGTTTCTCCGTTCACGAGGGTCGGGTCTGGCTCGGGACGCGTCCTGCTGGCAAACACCTGGCATTGCCGTCTGTGTGAGGCCGAGCTGTGTAGATGGACCCTGGTGCCGTCTGATCCTCACTGCGCCGTGACCGCTGGAGCCGTGGAGATAGGAGGAAGATGTCCCAGTGACACACACACACCGACTCACACACACACACGCACTGCAGAATAGCCTCCCCTTCCCAGTTGCCTGGATATTCTCACCGAGAGTTTTATCGTCGCTCATAACACACAGAAGGAGTCAGCCCGAACTGTAGCGTATGGTGGACTACCCCGTCTCCGCACACACACAATCTCTCACATCCCACATCGCCCCGGATTATTGTCCGGCCGCCATGGCGCTGAACATGGCCCACATGCGGGACACCAAGTGGCTCACGTTGGAGGTGTGCCGGGAGTTCCAGAGGGGCACGTGCTCGCGCACAGACCAGGAGTGTAAGTTCGCCCACCCAGCCAAGAGCTGCCAGGTGGAGAACGGACGTGTCATCGCCTGCTTCGACTCCCTCAAGGTGAGAACGATCAGCTGCCAGCGGCATGTGCAACACCCTCGCCTCACTGTTTGTTTCACAGACAGACGGACAGATAGACAGACAGACAGACAGACAGATAGATAGATAGATAGACGGACAGATAGGTAGGTAGGTAGGTAGGTAGGTAGGTAGGTATGTAGGTAGGTAGGTAGGTAGGTAGATAGGAAGACAGACAGACAGACAGACAGACAGATAGATAGGTATGTATGTAGATAGGAAGACAGACAGACAG